>PVKA01000384.1:47641-210321 GCA_004027165.1 Ctenomys sociabilis
ACAGAATAATGTACAGGACTACAAGATAAACCCTGAGAAGACTTCAATGACCACATAGGAAATATAAAGTTCATGTGTTGGTATATAAGTTTTGATCTACCTAGGTCTTAACCATCCAGCAGAAAAGTATAAAAGTATAAAAATGAAGTATACATCGTGAGCCCATAATATTAAGCTGAGCTGTAAATGGATATGGTCAGCAATTTCTTTGAATAACTCCCTATGATTGCAGAATTCTGGACTGTGTTGGATTGTGGTGTCGAGTTCAAGCACCTAAGGTAGTTGAATGTCAATGGAGTGCCCACTTTTGACAGGTGTAGACAAAGGAAGGGGTGTAGAAAGAAAAAAATCATGATGTGTGTGTATAGACAGTACAGTTGGGATAGATAACGCTGTGCTTCTACATAATTCTATGATAGGCAAGATCTGCACTAATGGTGGTTGGACAGGATATTATGTCGGCTTTTAGTGCTATGGTCATCCACTAGGTAAATAATTATTGAATTTTTGATATAATTCAGCTGTAAAAAGCCTGTAAATATAATATCATGTATGCACCTTGTACAATACCAAAACATTATGAAAACAGTTTGCAATGTATTAATTCATCGACTCTGTATGGTTAAGGTGTTTTGAAACTGTCTGATTGACATTTGTATTTTAATAAAATAAAAATAAATGGAAAAAAAAAAAAAAGTCAGACCACAGAGTGCTGCCCTTTGGACCTGGAATGTTCCCAAAAGGCCCCTAGAGTGGCTGCGGAGAAGATGAAAACCTTTAAGAATTGTGCCCTATTGGGAAGCCTTTAGTCATTGTGGGGGGCTCTGTGCAGGAGGCAGTAGGACTCCAGGCCTTTTTGCTCTTGCATCCGTCTGGGCCACGAGTGAGAGGCTGTGTTCAGCCACACTTTCCCCACCATCGCCCAGGCCACCTAGCCACAGGCTTGAACCGCCACAGCTGGGGGCCAAAATAAATCTCTTCTCTTTCTAAGAGGTAATTACCTCAAGTTATTTATTATAATGGTTCAAAGATGGCTAACACAGAACTACTAAATATATTATCTAAAAAGTCCAATTTTTAACAAAATCATGGTACATGAAATAGTAAAATATGACCCATACTTAGGAAAACAGTGCTCAATGTTTCATGCTGAGGGCCTCTGATATTGGAGTTGGCAGAGAAACAGTTAAAAAAAAAAAACCTGTTATGAAATTCTCAGATAAATAACAAAGACATATTCAAAGAATGAGAGGAAAGTACTGCAGGAATGAATTAGCAAAAGTACATTATAGAGGAGATATAAATTTTTTTTAAAAAATATGAAATGAGGGCCAGCGAGATAGCTGAGTGAACTAAATACATTAAAATGCAAAATGAAACTCTGGAGTTGAATAGCACAATCACTGAAATGCAAAGAAAATTCACTGAATGAGTTCAACAGTAGAGTTGAGATGGCAGAGGAAAGAATTAGTAAACTTGAGGATACAGTGAGAAATTGTCCAAACTGAAGACTGAAGAAAAATGCAGCAAGCCTCAGAGACCTGTGGGAGGTGATGAGAATTCCAAAAGGTTCACAGAAAAGGCAGAAAAAAAATTTGAAGATGAATGGCCAAAATCTCCTGAGTAATAAGATGTTATACTGTACGTTCACAAAGTTCAAAAACCTACCCCACTGGAAACACAAAGAGATCCATAGATCGGTACATTAAAAACACTTAAAGCAAAGGAAAAGTTAAACTCTTAAAATAGGAAGAGAAAAAATATCTTGTTTAGAGGCGCATCAGCAAGGTAATGCTCGACTTCACCTCAGGAACACTGGAGACCGTCAGGCAGTGGGAAGTCACACTCAGGAGATAAAAAGAAAATCCTGGCACCCAAAATTTCTATACCCAGCAAAACTACCCACCAAAACTAAAGTGAAATAGAATACCCCACATAAACTTTGCTGTTGGCGTGCCTTCAATGAAGTTCTGTGAAAGCCTTCCCAGCTGAAAGAAAACGACTCCAGAGAGCAACTAAAGTCCACAGGAAGATGTGACAAGCGTCAGAATGATAAACATCTGATTTAAAAGACTATAATATATATTTCTCATTTCTTCTTTTAACATCTATAAAACATAATAAAACACAAGGCAATCATTATAACACTGTTTGGCTAATAACATATACAAAATGTTAAATGTCAATGTAAAATATATAGAAAATTTTGCCCAAGCTATACATAAAATATATGAAAAGGAAATTAAAAAATAAGTATACTGTGCAAAGTTTAAATACTTTAACAATGTTAAGGATTAATTAGAAGGAAACTGATCTTAAGAGGCATGCTAAAATCTATAGGCAGCTAATGAAGTCTTCAAAACATCTGAAGTAAAAACTGACATAAAGAAAAAATAGGAGCCAGGGAGATGGCTCAGTACAATAAGTGCTTCCCTGGCAAGCACAAGTTCAATCTCTGGTTCATCCAAAAAAAGAAAAAAGAAAAAAAAAAAAAGAAGAAGAAAAAATATATCACCTAATAAGAAGAGTTGAGGAAAAAACTCATTAACATTTTTAGGATGCTAGATAGGCCGAACCTACTAGAAAGAAATAACAATCACAAACACATTGCTTCCAACAACCTTACAATACACAGAGAAAAGTGGACCAAAGTAGAGAGCGAGATGACTGTTCAACAATAATACCGGAGTTAAAGCTCTTATTTTCATTTATAGATAGATCTAGCAAGAAGATTAACAGAAGATAGCCGGGCGTGGTGGCGCATGCCTGTAATCCCAGCACTCAGGAGGCTGAGGCAGGAGGATTGTTGTGAGTTCGAGACCAGCCTGAGCTACAAAGTGAGCTTAAGGCCAGCCTGAACTGCATAGTGAGACCCTGTCTCAAAAAGACAAAAAAAAAAAAAAAAAAGAAGATTAACAGAAGAAGACCTGAGCTGCCTGTAGGCCAACACTCCACTCAGCCACTGCAGAATATCCCCCCAAGGCCAGACGTCACATTCCTCAGAACATACCCCACGTTAGGTTGCAAAACATGGCCTAATACATTTTGAACATTGAAACCACACAATGTGTGTTCTCCCGTCACAAAAAATTAAATTAGAAATCAATAAGATAGCAATCTGAAAGACAAACACACATACACACACACACACATACAGACACACACACCTATTCTGAAATTAAAATACCACACTTCCAAATAAACCAATTAGTCAAAGGAGAAGTAACAAAGAAAGTTAGAAAATATTTTCACCTGGATTTGTAAAACTATATTGAGATTTATGGGAGAGAGAGATAAGCAAACTAATTCTTAGCTGGTATAAACATTTAAAGTTTTGGGGCTGGGGATTTGGCTCAGTGGTAGAATGCTTGCCTAGTAAGCTGAAAGCCCTGGGTTCGGTCCTTGGCACCAATAAATAAATAAATAAACAAACAAACCTCGCCTAAACATTAAAAGTTTTAAACATTGTATTAGAAAAGTCTCAAATCAATTATCTGTTTTCATCTTACAAAATAAATGAAAAGCATACCAAACACAAAGAAGAAAAGCAATTAATATAAGTGAGAGTAGAGATAAACTGATAGCAACCACCTGGCAAAAATCAATGAATCCACAACTTGGTACTTTGAAAACAATTAACTAAATCAACAACCCTTCAGCTAGAATGACCAGGAAAAAATATGGATGACCAAATCAGAAATGAAACGGTACATCCTCCCTCCCTCTGAAATAATTAAGCAGACTCTAAGGAAATTCTGTCAACAACTTTATGCCACTAAATTAGGCAGCTTAGGGAAAATACACAAATTACCACCAGGCACAAACTACCAAAAGGAAATCTAAATAAAATTGCAATTAAATTTATTTATTTAATAAATTAAATTATATATATATATAAAATAACAGAAACAGCACCAAAGTCTGGAGGAGAATTTGAATTCAAGCATGCCAAAGTCTTTGCGTTGTTCACAAAGGAACAATGAGCCGGTTAATATTAGACTTTGACAAGGATTCATTTTTTTCAGAGAGTCTCCAAGGTAACCACTGAAAGGATGGTAAAACTGTACATAAATTAAAAGCCTACAGAGGAAAGTTGAATAATAAGCGATAACAAATATAAAAGTGTCATCATAAGAAAACTGGCACAGTCTGGATGAATAAAAAACACTTCCTAAGATGCTAATTTTAAATGCAAATATAGCAACAATTACATTTTGAAAATGTAAATTGGCTGAAAACCCTCCAATTATAAGAAAAGCTGCACATGATGGCACCCACCTGGAATCCCAGCATTCTTGGAGGCTGAACAGAAGGATCTCAAGCTTAAATTCAGGCTGCAATTGAGCTACTTACTCAGATCTTGTTTCAAAATGAAAAAAAAATAAAAAAAACTTCAAAAGACGATGGCAATGTGTAGCTCAGTGTGAAGGTCCATCAGTACTTGGAAAAACACTGTAGGTCTGGATTTTTTAAAAGCTATAACTGTATAACTACATGCTGTCTGCAAAAGTCACCTGTAATGCAAAAGAGAACAGACATTTACAGCCTCGCAGTCCTGAACATACCCAACCCTTGCTGATCTCAGAGGACACTTTTTTTAGTACAGGGTCTGCAGGGTCTCACTACACAGATCGGACTCATGGTGATCCTCCTGTTTTCAGCTCCCTAAGAGCTGAGATTGCAGGCACATGCCACCATGTCCAGTCTCAATCGCCACCTCAGGGCACCCTGGGGGCAGGACCAGCACAGTATGCTGGGTATTGAACCCCAGTCCCTGCATCTGCCTAAGCAGGTGCTTTAATCCTCTGAGCTATCTGGCCGGGCCTCAGAGGACAACTTTAAGGATGGTATATGCACTGACACACAAATAATGAAACCAAAAATCACTATGCACAGAGATCTTAATGTCAGGCAAAGTAGACATTAAACCAAGAAAGTATTAGTAGAGATACAAAGTAATAGGCATTATATTCCCACAAGACATAATTTACCAGGAGTATATAGCATTCCTACATTTGGACACACCTAATAACCTGGCCTCAAAATTACATCAAGCAAAAAAAGAGCTACAAGGTGAAAAGACAAATCGCCAATCATATTTATAAGTTATGAATCTCTGAGAGAGTAAAAAAAAAACACTAAACATAGATATTTTTCAAATTGTCAGACAGACTTGACATAACTCTGACTGCATTCACAAGTATAAAATGTTTCCTCTTTTCAAGTATACATGGAATATTGATGAAAAAATTGATTATATCTTAGGCTATCAAAGATTTGAGATCACCTGCAATGCAGTCACTGAGTGCAGTGAAATTAGGTGGAAATCAATAACTTCAGAAGAATTTTTTTAATTTATTCCTTAACATTATCGGGAATCCTCATTTATTGGAAATTAAGGGATCTACAGTTCCAAAGAACCAATGGGTTAAAGAATCCCAGTGAAAAGTATGAATATGTTTAACTGAAAAGTCTGAGACTATTACACATTAAAACTATTTTTTGAGACAAGATCTTACTATGTAGCACAGGCTGATCTCGAACTCACTACATAGCTCAGGCAGCTCTCGGCTTCCTAAAAGATGGGAATGCAGATGTGACCCACAACGCTTGCTTCGACAACAAAACTGGAAGAAGCTAATGCAGGGCCAGGAAGGTAGGTCAGCAGCACAACTGTGTGCCTGGCGAGGTCCCAAGTTTAGAGCCCTGTACCCCAGAAAAGAAGGAGGAGGAGGAGGAAGAAGAAGAGGAGGATGCCATGATCAAAGATCAATATAAGATTTTCTATATTCAAAAGCAAGAAAGCCTGAAAAGAAATTAATAAAGCATTGTAAGAAAGTAGAAAAATAACAAAACAAAGGAGTAGAAAAATAATACACAGAATATATAAGACACTAATAGCTGAGGGTATAGCTATGGCAGGATTTGCCTAACACGTGTGAGGCTCTGGGTTCTAACCTGAGCACATCAAATAGAAACTGCAAGAGAACATAAAACAGAAAAGATCAAAAACTGCCAGAAGTGTATCTTTTTTATAAAAAGGTCTGAACAGATTAGGGGTAGATGCCGGGCATGGTGGCGCATGCCTGTAATCCCAGCACTCGGGAGGCTGAGGCAGGAGGATTGTTGTGAGTTCGAGACCAGCCTGAGCTACAAAGTGAGCTTAAGGCCAGCCTGAACTGCATAGTGAGACCCTGTCTCAAAAAGACAAAAAAAAAAAAAAAAAAAAAAGATTAGGGGTAGATGGATCATACCTCAGCAAGACGAAAAACTTATATGGCAAACACCCATCAGTATCACACTGAATGAAGAAAAAAGCTGAAAGTGTTTCCGGCGCAAATCAGCATAGTGTTCTTTTGCTCAATTCAGATGGAAATCGCGACTTGGCAAGGGGCAGCCCTGCAGGCACCCGGGCATCACCGGGTGACACCGGCTAGCCCTGGATGCTCACAGCTGACACAGAAGCTTCTGGCCTCTGCTGATGCTCATAGTCCCTCTCTGCTGCAACCATGGGCCAACCCCACTGGATACTGGTCTCTGCTGCTGCTGGCCGCCTCCTCCCAGGGCCACCTATACTAAGAAGTGGCTCGGGAATGCTGCTTCCGTAACAGCTTATCGGCATATTTCAGTGAGGGTGAAGACCGAAAATTCTCTGGGAAGGTTGGATATGCAAATAAAGGGTGCAGATCCCTCTCCTCCTGGTCTCCCTCCTTCAAAAAGACAGCTGTATTGGATGGAGTGCCGGGCGGGGGGAGGGGGCTCCACACTGCCCGGCTGCCTGCACTCGAGTTGCTTGCGGTGGAAACGGCAGTCTGGCAGCAAGGGAGGACACTAAAGCAGCCTGTCTCAGTCCGCGGGCTGCAACCGGGACCAATGAGAAGTGAGAGGAAGGGCAGATGGCTGCTGAGTGCTGCACCGATACAGGGAAATGAGGAAGTCAGGTGCCGCTCAACTGTCTCAGCGCTGCTCAGGTCAGGAACGAGACAAGGAGCTCTACGTGCACCTGCCCTTGCACCCTGCAGTAAGAGCAGTTATAGCCAGAGCAACTGGGTAAGACGGATAGGCGAGATACAAACAGGGAAAGAGGAAATAAAAATGCTCCCGTTTGAAGGAGAGAGGATCCTACACACAAAAACACCTAAAGATTCCATTAAGAAGCCGTTCAGATTAAACTGAATTCAGTAATGTAACACAATACAAAATCAACATAAAAATCAGTAGCTTTCCTATACACTAATAACAAACTTTCAAAGAACAGGATAATGAAAGCAGTCACACACACACACACACACACACACACACACACACACACCAGCAAAAAGCTTGCCCCAGAAAATGTAAATTACAAAACAGTGATGAATGAAATCAAAGAGGACACTAACAGAAAGAAAGAGCTCCGATCTTCACGGATTAGAAGAGTTAGTATTGGTGGAATTATCCATATGGCCCAAAGCAATCTGATAGTCCAATTAATCCTTATCAAAATACAAATGACATTCTTCACAGAACTATAAAAAAAGAATCCTGAGCTCCATATGGAAGCTTAGAAGATCCAAAATACCCCAAGAAATATAGAGCAAGAAGAGCAAAGCTGACAGCATCACAATTCCTGTTTTCAAAATATATGTACTACAGAGACACAGTAACCAGAGAAACATGGTGTTGGCATTAAAAGATACACTGACCAGTGATATCAAATAGAGATTCCAGAAATAACCCCTCCACAGCCAGTGACACTCAAAAAAGGTACCAAAACCACACTAGAGAAAGAAAGAAATTTTGCTTTGAAAAATAGAACTGAGAAAACTGATTATTCACATGCAGAAGACTGAGACTTGGTCCCTGTCTCTCAATCCATAGAAAAATCAACTCAATCTGATAATCTGAACAATTAATTTGCTGTTGTTGTTGTTGTGTTTGTGGAACCAGGGATTGAACTCAAGCCCTTGCACTTGCCAGGGAAGAGCTTATTCTACTGAGCCATCTCCCCAGCTCCTGAACAATTAATTTGAAGATAACAATATGCTATATAACAGTCATTATTGAATTCCTATTATTTCATTTAGTGAAATTCTATATCATTTCTAATGGGTTTTATTTTTTACTATTTTTTATTCTCTTTAAAAAAGATAGATAGATAGATAGATAGATAGATAGATAGATAGATAGATAGATAGTCAGACAGACAGACAGACAGACAGATAGATAAAAATCAACTCAAAGTATATCAAAGTCCTTAATGTAAGACCTGAAGGCCAAATAACTCAGAGGATTAAAGCACCAGCTTTACACTTTCTGGGGCAGACGCAGAGGCCAGGGATTCAATACCCGGCCTGCCATGCTGGCCCCACCCCAATAGGCACTGAGAGAGCCATTGAGACTGGGCCTGGTGATGCACACCTCTAATCCCAGCGCTTGGGGACTGAAAACAGGAGGATCACAGGGAGTCTGATCTGTGTAGTGAGACCCTGAAGGCCCTGTATTAAATACATTTTTAAAAAGACCTGAAACTCCCAAATTACTAGAGGAAATTGTGTGGAAAGCATTTCAAAAAATGGCACAGATAAATGAGTGCAGTGGTGCATGCCTGTAATCCCAGCACTCAGGAGGCCGAAACAGAAGAACGGCCTGGGCTACGTAGTGAGTTTAAGCCCAATGCTTGGACTGCATAGCAAGACCCCCAGTGGGCTAAGAACAAAGTTTTGATTCCTAGCACCATCAGCTGTGCCAACCCTGCTCCCAGGACTGTTGAGCCAGCCACTGAGCCCAAGCATGGTGACGCACGCCTGTAATCCCAGCACTGGGGTGACTGAAAGCAGGAGAGTCACTACAAGAATGACCTGTGTAGTGAGACCCTGTGTCAAATATGTTTTTAAAAAAGGCTTGGTATAATGATTTTCTAGTAGGACTCCACAAGCACAGGAAACAAAGCAATAATAACAAATGAGAGGACCATCAAACTTAAACATTCCCACACAATCAACAGAGTGAAGAGAAGTCATGTAAAGAACATGAGCAAATATTTGCCAGCTACTCATCTGACAGAGGGTTAATATCTGGAACAGATAAAGAACTCAACAATCTTTTTTTTTTTTTTTTTTTTTTTTTTGTCTTTTTGAGACAGGGTCTCACTATGCAGTTCAGGCTAGCCTCGAGCTCACTTTGTAGCTCAGGCTGGTCTCGAACTCACAACAATCCTCCTGCCTCAGCCTCCCGAGTGCTGGGATTACAGGCCTGCGCCACCACGCCCGGCCCAACAATCTTAACCATACAAAGAAGTAATCCAATTTAAAAATGAACCCGTGTTCTGACCTTCTCAAAATACTTACAAATTGTCAATAAACATATGAAAAATGCTCAATATCATTAGCCATCACAGTATTCCAAATCAAAACTATAGTGAGGTATTGTCTCACCCTATTATAAACACACACACACACACACACACACACAATGGTAAGGATGTGATCATTCCTCACAAACTGTGGGAATGTAAATTAGCACAGCCACTCTATAAAACACTACAGAGGCATCTCAAAAACCCTAAAAATGGGGTTGCCATATGATCCATTTGTCCCTCTTCTGCCTGTATAGCCAGAGGAAATGAGGGCAGCAGACGAGGAAGAAGCCTGCATGTTCATACCGAGTGTGACACTATTCTCAGTGGTGCAATCCGAAGTCAGGCTAGGTTTCCATCACCCAAGGCATTCCTTGGCTGGTAAAGAACGCTCGGCACACATACCAAGGTGGCCTCGCTCAGCCACAGAGGAGAAGATAATCCTGTCCGTTGCATCAAGTGGATGGAACTGGAGAACATTATAGGAAGTGACACAACCCAAAAAGGAAAACAAATGCTACATGGTGTCTCTCTCACATTAAAGCTAAAAACAAAAATGCTTGCCTCGCTAAATAGGACTAGATTAAATAATTCAATAAAAAAACAGAGATTCTAAAACTGAACTAAAAAAAAAAAATAGAAAAACAAAAAGAAAACATAGTCTGCACCATGGCACACACCTGGAGTCCCAGCACTCTGAGACTCTGACACTCCGAGAGGCTGAGGCAGGAGTATCACAAGTTCAAACTCAGATAGTGAACGTCAGGACCCCAAGATGGCTTCCGTTGTACCATTGAAAGAGAAGAGACCCTTGGATGTGAAAGTAGGGGAGCTGCCCAGCTGAATACTGATGCAGGATTTCTCCCCAGTGGGCATTGCTGGAGCATTTCAGCGAGGTTACTACCGGTATTACAACAAGTACGTCAACGTGAAGAAAGGAAGCATCGCGGGGCTGAACATGGTGCTGGCAGCCTACGTCCTTTTCAACTGCTGCCTTTCTTACAAAGAACTCAAACATGAGTGGCGACGCAAGTACCGCTGAAAAAGGACCAGTGTGGAGGGCACTCTGCACTCTAGCCTGTGACTGCCTCGTCCTGTTCCTGTCTGTGAACAGCTTAATCATGGCTCAGTTTGTTCATAGCCCAAGTGAGAATTAATGCTCAATAACAGGTGACCACTGCAAAAAATAAAAAATAAAAAAATAAAATAAAAAAATTCAAACTCAGCCTGGGCAACTTAGAAACTTAATGATATCCTTACTCCAAACAAACAAAAACAGTTAAGGTCATAGCTCTGTGCAAAGGCCCTGGGTTCAAGTTCCAACATCCTCCCCAAAAACAAAAACAGGATCCAATAGACACACTTAAAATTTAAAGACTCAAAAGGATGGAAAAGATGTATCATGCAAACAGCAATGTCAAGAAAGCTGGAGCAAACACATGAACATCAGACAAATCAGAATTTAAAACTAAAAAATAATGTTATTGGGATAAAAAGGGATTACAGATCTAGCTCAGTGTCAGAGCGTTTGCTTAGCATATAGCAGGCTCTAATTTCAGCAATTAGTTAAAATATAATAAAAAGGGTCTATCCATCAAGAAGATATAATAATTATAAACATCTAACAACAGAGCCCCAAAGGCCAAGGGTGGGGTTGACAAAATGGAAGAAGAAAAAGACAAATATAAATGTCAGTGTCCTGTCTTGCATGATACATACAACTAGGCAGATCAAAATAGAAATAGATAACTTGAATCACACTGTAAATCAGTGAGTCCCAGACGGCATCTGTAGGACACCCCACCTACGACAGCAAAATACACCCTTTCGTGCACATGGGACAGTGCGCCGGATGGACTGCACCTGGGCCACAAAACTAACCTCAGTCAGTGTGGATGAAATAGCAGAAAGAATGTTCTTCGCTTACCATGATATATAGTTAGACATCAATAACAGAAATAAATTACAGAAACATACAAATATGTGGACATTAAACAACATTCCTTCATTAACAATGGCTCAAAGAAGAAATCATAGAGGAAATGAGAAGAGCCTTTGAAATGAAAATACTTCAAGTGAATGAAAAAAGGACACAACATCCAAAAACTTATGGGATACAGTATAAAAGACATTATTAAAGTCAGAAATGAAAGGGAAGGGCTGCGGAGATCATTCAACTGTCTGAGCGCTTGCCTGTCAAAGTGCAATGTCCCAAGTTAGATCCCTGGTACCACATGCCGTGCCAGCACTGGTGTGCCGTGCAGGCCACTGAAACCAGGCGTGACGGCACACACTTGTAGTCCCAGTGCTAGGGAAGCTGACACAGGAGGATCACTACAAGTCTGAACCTCATACTGGGACCCTGTAATACGAACCTAAAGAAATACTCTAAGCCATTGCATGGCAAAAACTGAGATAATCTAGAGGAAAGAGTAGAGGCTTGCAGTAGGGGAGGGGGCGGAGGAGGAACAGAGAGTAGGAATGTTTATTTCCAAATAAAGCCGGCTCCCGTTATGCCAGGGGCTGCAGACAGGGCCCTGGAAGCCTGGAGTTTTGCCTAGGATCTGGTACCAGTATCTGGGTCAGTTTAAGTCCTTCCTCTCTTTTGAGCCTCTGTTTACCCTTCTTTACAGTGCCTAGGAGGCTGGGTTATATGGGATTTCCCCCGAAGTGTGAGTTTAGACTGCTGCTGGGGCGGCAATGGGGCCTTACACACACCGAATTCCATTCAGGGGAAAGCTACGTCCTGTCCAAACCTTTTAATCTCGTGGTTTCTTCCCTACAAAAGCGCCGGCTGGGTGTGTGCCGTTTTCTTCTCACATTCACGCATCTCTCTAGCACCAAGAGGGAGAAAATGCTGAGCTTGGTGCCTTGCAGGAGACGAGACCCCGCTGGAAATTGGCAGCCTCTCGCGTCTCCATGCGTTTATTGTCCTAGTCACCTTCTGTTTAAAGAGCGTTTTCTTTTATCTAAAATCACTTCGGTAGAAAAGTTGATATAAAATAACATTAAATGAAAAAGCTTGTTTCAGACAGCAGGGACTGTGTGCTACAAAGTATCATTAAATCGAGGAAAGGTTGCCTGTATATGAAGTCCACATCTGTGGGTGTGGAATGTTAGTCCCGGCCACGAGGCAGGGCCAAGGAGGGCAGGCTCTCCCGAAGTGCTAATTAAGCTTTTTTGATTTTTGAAGCATGCAAACACAGCTCAGATCCAAAGAAAAATTAAATGAAAAAGTAAATTTAAAATTAAGACAAGCGTGAAATAAATTATAGCAATGCTTACTCATAAAGCACATATCTCAGGAGTGGCGCCCAAGTGACTGAAGCTGGGGAGACCTGAGATTGTCCGAGGGCTGCAGGCCACCGTGGCACCGGGCTCCGTGGGCACCGAGCCAGCTCCTGCCTTCTGGCATCAGCCTGGTTCCCAGCAGGCACCTGGACACAGGTCCCTCACCACACGGGGTTCCTGCCTGAGTACAGTGTCCTGTCTGTTCTCAGGACCGTTCAGGCCAGGCCTGTGCACTGTGGACACCCCCTCCCAGCCCAGGTTCCCCGCCTGCCACGCAGCCCCGGGTTCTGGGCGAGGATGTTAGCCAAGAGAAGTGGAGCTGGTTGTACGCATGGGAAGACCCACGTCCAGGGCAGGCTGCTGCTCCTTTGTGAGTCTTTTCACATGATCACCCTATGAAAAGAAGAAACACATGGCTCTTCCTCTGTACCCCACATCACCTGACCCAACCTTTGTATAATTCAATCCTCCCAACCCACAGCAGCCTGGAGGAAGCCCCTGCCCTTCTCCTCTGTCCATATCCCAGGGAGCACGTTGAAGTGGGGTAAATAGCAAGTCCTCAGCTAAGTGTAGAAGTCTCAGATGTCTATAATCCCAAAACTCAGGAGGCTGAGGCAGGAGGGTCACAGCGAGTTGCAAGTCAGCGAGTGGCTACATAGCAAGACCCATCTCAAAAAACAAATACAACAACAACAACAAAAAGGAACAGAAAGAAACTGAACTGAACTGGGAAAAGAAAGAAGTGGAACTGAAGGAAAGGGGAGAAGGAGTGGAAAGGCATGCATAGAAATAAAGGATAGGAAAATAACAGATCGGAACAGAAACTGAATTGGGAAACAGAACAGAAAGGAGAGGAGATTCAGGCCCAAACATCCTACAATTAGTTGGACTTGGGTTGGGTTTCACCTGGAGCCTCAGTTTCTCCATCTGTAAACATGGCTCCTGGCACATCCTCTTAGATCTGCAGTTGGGTTAGGTGGAACTTTGATCTTCTTGTGCCTCGGGGCGCCAGCTGGCATCCAGAGCAGGGGTCACTGAGGGATACCCCAGCCAACTTCAGGCAGCACCATGAGAGCTGTACTGCTTGGTACCCACACTCTGGGGAGCTGCTCACTGAGCCCACGCCCCTCCTCAGAGGGTTCCTTTTGGGGGGCAGAGGGAGTACACTAACCCTATTTTAAAGCGGTGACTGAAGAAATGGTGAATGGGGGAGAGACCACAGCCTCCAAAGCTGTGTCCTTCTGAGCTGCTTTTTTGGACAGGATAAAGCACCCGGCCCTATAACCACAGCCTGACTCCTGTCCCCCACAGGATGGGGCCATCCCTCACAAGGGCCAGGATCCTGACCATCATTCACAGAGACTTTTCTCTGCCTACACATGGCTCTCCGGGGCCCAGCAATCCCATTCTGTCTCAGGCTAGTACCTTCTTCCTTGTATTGGTCCTTGCCCAGGGATAAGACAGACCCCAATTTTCCACTGTGAGACCTCTAGCTGTAGACTCAGACTTCCACCTTTTTGTCTCAGGGCTATCCAATATTCCTCCTGCTTCTCTGTCTAGTGGGCTCCTATGCATCCTTCAAAGGCCAGGTCAAAATGCCTTCCCCTGCCCTCTGTCAAAGGTATCTATGTCCTTTCCTGGGCTCCCCCCCCCCCACTGTTCTGAGATCCACCATTGACCCACTTTCTGACCCCAAGTAGCATCTCCTTACCCTTGTATCTCAGTTTCTTCATCTTTAAAGTGGGAATGAAACCATTTCTAGGGCTGTTTGAGATGTACAGGAGACCATGTGTGCAGTATTCAGCAGCACACTCAGGACTGGTACGCACAAAGCTTGTTTTGTATACTTTGTGCGCTGTTATCATAATCACCCTCATTCACCTTCCCCGCTGATGGTTTTTCTGTCTCCCTCATGAATTAGGGAACATTTTTAAGGGTGGAGGTTGAGGCTGAGGGCCCTCTCAGGATTCTCAGCTTACAGAAGTGGGATGGGCAGAAAACCAGCCCAAAAGAATGAATGAATAAGCATCTCTTCTGTCTGCCTTTGAAGGGACATCGCTACCCAGGCTCCTCTACCGTGGGATTCTGCACATTCTTCCAAAGCCAGACTCACCCCGCGGTTCTTTCTGATGCCCGCACTTCCAGTCAGGAAAGCTAGCCTTATCAGTGATCTATTGTTGAGCAGCAAATGCCCCCTCAGCAGCCAGGGGTGATTTATTAGTTTCTTCTCCTCCATGGGCTGGCAGACGAGAGTCCTGGGCTGGTCTTTGCAGAATCCACTCCTGAAGCACCACTCAGCTGAGCCAGCTCCCAGAGCCGACGGCTGGTGGCTTTAACCCGGCCTATCAGCTCCCCTCCAGGTGGCCTAAACCTTGAGAGAACAGGAGGAAGGGGCCTGGCTGGGGAGCCGGTGCTGCCACCCCCTCTGCCACTTTCCATTAGCCAGAGGAAGTCCTGTAACTGTGGAGAGAAAAATCAGCCCCTCCTCTGGGAGAGAAGAGGGAACGAGCCATTCACTCATTCTTCAGAAGCAGTCTCTGGGCAGACGCGGGGTGCTGGGCCCTGGGCACACGGCAGTGAGTGCACAGGCACAACCTCCTAGAGCTCTCGGCCCCACAGGGAAGGAGAGACCGCAGGGCTGCACCACGGAACCAAAGCACCCCCACCACCAAACCTCCTGTCCCTTCGGACCTTGGCTCACAAGGGCTCAGAGGAACGGCCTAGTGCTTTTGGACTGGGACAGAGAAGCTGAGACCCTTATATAGACGGAGAGACTGAGGCAGAGAGGCCTAGCCTAGGCAAGGCTGTTGGGCCAGAATTGGGGGAGCGTGCGATGCTTCAGATGCAGACGGAGGCCACCTGGTCCCGCTGTTTGGACAGATGGCGATCTCTGGGCTGTGGCCGAGGTTAATGTGATTCCCATTGTCTGAGATCAGGAGGCACCCAGCGGTAACAGGATCCCTGCCCCCTGCCACCCAGGCTACTACTCTCTGGCATCCAAGCCCGGAGCTCCATAGAACAGGCAGGCAGAGGGGTCCAAGGACAAGATTCACCCCATGTCCCCAGCGGCCTGTGCCACTCACTTTTTATGGGTGGGGAAACTGAGGCGTGGAGAGGTACCAAGGGCAAAAGGAGGAGGGATCCCAGGATGCCACCAAGAAAAACAAGATTTTAATGCACAAGAGATCAAGTTGCCCTTTGCAGGAATGCCTTGGGGAAGCAGTATTGTAGACTGAACCTAGTATCTTTGCACTGAGCGATATCCCTATCCCTTCTTATTTGGAGAAATAAACTCACTAAGCTGCCCAGTCTGCACTGAACTTGTGATCCTCCTGCCTCAGTCTCCTAGAGTGCTGGGGTTATGGGCGTGAATCATCACACCCAGCTGAAATGCCTTTTTTCATGTGTTGTTGTTGGCCCCTTTCTCAGATAAGGAAAAGGTTCAGGGAATTGGCAGTTGACAGACAGGGAGAAAAACCCAAAGTGGCTGACTGCAGAGTCCCTCTCACCTGTCCTTCCATCCCTAGCTTGGCTGCCATGGACAGGATGCAGACCAACCCCTGCCTCCCAGGTTTCTAATTCCTCTGTGAGGCCCAGAAGGACCCCTGTCTTCAGGACCTACAAACAGGGCTGAAGCAGAAGCATGGGACAGGGGGCCAGGATTTCAGTCAGGACCCCACACCACACCGGGTCAAAGCCAGGCACCCAGCACCCTCACTGCATATAGCTGGGGAGCTCAGCACAAGCCCAGCACTGGCCTCTGCCCATTCCCTGGGAGCTGGGGTCCCACAGTGCAGAGGGTGGCCTGGGTTGTACAGGCCCCGGGGGCTGGGGGCCTGGGGGAATCCTTCCACTTATTAACTGTCTGCCCTGAGGTGTGGACCTCTGCCCCTGGATCCCACCTGAAGACTGGAGCTTAATGAAGGGTCGCAATCAGCACTGTCCCAATAAGATCAGGGACTGCTGACCCTAGTTGGCATTTGGGGATTGAATCAGGGGCAGCATGGCGCCCAGACGTGGGTGACGCTCGGTAGGGTGAGGTGGAGGAGTCCCCTGAAGCAGATGGCCCAGGGCCCTGGGCTCAGGCAGGAATTACCATCACAAGCAGAGTAATGAGCCTACACTCGCCAGCTCCACAGTACACAATCAGCCCAGGTGCCCAGGGGAGGCTTGGCCAGCCTGGCATTTGAATATGAAAAGGATGAAAAACAAAACAGCTCTCAGCTCTCAGAGTGGGGCAGGGAAGGAGGGTGCTGTGCACAACCAGGCTGGGTGTCAGGGACACACATACACACACACACACACATATTCACACCGATATGTAAACACAGCCATGAAATACACATGCACACAAAGCAAACACGCGTGCATACACACCCATGCTCGTGGCCCACAAAGCGTAATTCCATTTTGCCTTCCCTTTTGCACAGTACCTGTCCTAAACCAACGGAATAACTCACTCAGTTCCCTCCCTCAGATGTTCCAGAAAGCTTTTGAAAGATTTTTTTTAATCTCTCAAATTTTAAAATACAATTAAAACTATCTAGAGTAGCCACTATAAGGCTAGATCCTATAACCTCTAAACACTTAGGCAATAGGAATGAGAAAGAATGTATTAAGAGTTAACGGACTCAAAGAAAAAGACAAAAAGAAGGGAAATAATTTCTTTTAAAATACCTGGATAAAATAAATAAGTAGAAATAAATTCAGATGTATTAATAAAAATCTTAAAAATAAGTAGATAAAATTATCAAGACAAAATTGATAAGTGAAAAAATAGTCATTCTTTTTTTATTTTTGGCAGAACCAGGAATTGAACTCAGGCCGTTGCGCTTGCCAGGGAAGCACTTATTTCACTGAGCCATCTCCCAGGCCCATAAGTGAAAAAATAAATGACAAAATCAAAAATATATGCTGTTTTAAGATACATGCTCAAATATAAAAATTTGAAGTTTTCATTTTTGTGTGTGTGAGACACTCTTGCTGTGTACTTCTGGCTAACCCTGAACTCGCTACCTGAGTTGATTCTTCTGCCTCGGCCTCCCAAGTACTGGGCTTACAGGTGTGCAACACCTCCTCTGACTTCTAATTTTTTTGTTGTTCTCACAGAACTTTAATCTTGGTTAACTGGGCTAACAGCCACCATTCCCCAGGAGCTTTCCATGTCAGACAAGAGGCAAAGTCTGGAGACCTTCTACCCACTTCTGCCCTCCCTTTATCCCCTGAAGTAAGGAACCTTCAGGTTCTCTGGGAACATGGCTGCCCTGGGTACCAGTAAACTACATCTCCCAGCTTCCCTTGCAGCTAAGCTTGGGCATTTGCTTTCATCCTAGCCAATGGGAGGTGATCAAAGAGCTAAGTGCCACTTTTATTGCAAGATAGGATGGGGGCAGGCTTTCTCCTCGCCCTTCTGCTTCTCCCCTGGATGAGGGAGAGAAGGGGAGCACAGAAGCAGCTGCCTCAAGTTCAGCATAGAGTTCCTGGGACCATAGTGTCCCCTTCCAGCCCTGGAGCACATGACTGAGTATAAAGCAGAGGGAATAAATCTCTGCCTTCCCATGATTCCTACTGTTCCCATTCTGTGTTGCTTAAGCCACTGAGGTGGGGTCTGACCACAGCACTTATGCCTACCACTGCAGAGACACAGCCAAGGGGACACCGTGGAGACCACACGTGTTAGACATTCAGGGCCCAGCTCAGGCCCAGGCATGTACAAGGTGCCTGGAGACATTTGTAGCAGGAATAACGAGCGAAAAGGAAGAGAAAGCAGATCTCGCTTCTCACCAAGACCTACAAGTCCAGGCACCTCTCTTCCTGTCCTCTTCAAGCTGCACGAATCTCTCACGTCCAGACCCAGCTACAGATGTGGTCAGAGCCTCTCCTCCCCATCACAGTAACCAGCATCCCTGGTCACCTGCGGGTCTAGGACAGTTGCCTCCTCCAGCTCCCCAAATCACCACAGACTCACTGATTTTGCTGATTTGTCCCCAGTCCCTGACTTCCCCCTGGCTCCATTGCCATGTGACCTCAGCCGCCACCCCTTCTTTCAGGGCTCTTACCCTGCCTCAGTGTTACCCCACTGTACCTCCTCCACTCAGCAGCAAAGGAAGGCTTTCAAAACCATCAGCAGCTGGCGTGGTGCTATGTGCCTATAAGTAACCTCAACATTTAGGAGATGGGGGAAGAAGGATCGCCACAGTTCAAGGCCAGGGCTGGGCTAATAGTGAGTTTAAAGCAAGCCTGAGCTACACAGCAAGACCCTATCTCAAAATTTCTTTAAAAAATTTATGCACTAAAGAAAACTCTTTTCTTTATAACACATCTAACCCCAAGTATTTCATTATAGTCACGGAAAGGAGACTAAAGTGATGATCCAAGAGATTTCCAGGAGAAGGATCAGAATGAAAATCCTGAGAGAGAAGACAACATAAATCCAGTGAGGAAATGACAACTAGTGTGACTAGAGGACAAAGGGCAGAGAAAGAGGAGAAGGAGTTACAAGATTGGAGCAGGCTGGCTTGAGCCCTCCAGGGTAAGGGACAGCCCATCAGCAAGGCAGCCAGCCCTGAGTTTTCTACTGATCCATGTGACTGAAAGGCCACCCGGGTTTGGAGGGGCCAGACAGGCTTGTGCACCAGCCACACGGCTTCCACACCAACACAGAGCCCCCAAGTCACAGAAGATAAACACTCAGGTCTGGCTCCATCATGTCACCGTCCAAGCCCAGTGTCCCTGAGGCTCAGTGCTATACAGGCCCTCGGGAACGCAGGGTCCTCTGCATACAGCAGTGTTTGAGACATGGCCATCGAGACCCCCACGGTGGGTGACATCCATCAGGGCATCAAGCCAGGCCCAGGAAGGGCGGCAGCTCGCCCCTTCTGCCCGTGTTCCTTGGGCTACAACTCAGTCACATGGCCCAGCTGGCTGCCAGGAGCTGGGGATGTGCTCGTGCAGGGCCTGCAAAGGGAGGAAGTGGCAGGGCCGCCGCTCCGTACTATCAGTCCTGCCACAGTCCGCCCCTTGGGTGCCACATGACCACGAGTGCCAGCGGGCATGCTCGTGGCTCATCCCACCGCAACCGCCAAGCCTTGTTTGTTGCTGGGCTCCCTTTTCTCCTTGCCTCTTCTCTGCTTAGTCACATGGCTCAGGCCATGGTCCAGAGTGCTTGGCTCTTCAGTGCCCACCTCCTCTTCTGTTCCCGCTCATTTCTGCTCCAAGTTGGCAGTTTCTGTCCCTCAATGCCTCGTGGACCCTACATCTGCATCTATTCGTTCTTCCCAGCACTTATCCTGGAGCTCCAGGCTCAGTGGCCCATGCTCTGCTTTCTAGGGAATCACTGGCAGTGTCTCCACTAATATTTTATACTTTATAACACGCACTGCAGTATTGGAAAGACGCTGATACCCATTTCCACACTGTCGGTCCACCCCAGCACTAGATACTTTGGGCCACGACTCTCTGTATCAGTCCAAGAGAGCTAGCTATCGTAAAAACAGCCCCAAGTCTCAGCAGCTCATTACACTACAGGTGTGTTTCTCACTCTTACCATAGTAACGGAAACAACAGCTAAGAAGCTTAGTTCACATACTCCTTATGGGGCCTGAGGCTGCCTGGGCACCTGAGGCAGACAGGGCATGGGAGCCACTGTTGCTGGACCACTCCTGGCAGTGGCTGGAACTCTGCCACACTGTGTTGGGCCTGACAGTTGGGCCTGACATGGTTCCAAGAGGGCTCCAGACTGCAGACATGGGTGCCGACACCCTCTGCCTAGATTTCCCCATCTGCCCAGGACGCGGGTTCTGGTCCTACCCCCGAGTAGAAACAGTCCTCATCATGTGCCTGCCCTGCAGCCTACACCAGCTTCTGCAGCAGGAGGCTTTCCATTTTTATACTTCTTCCCAGCTTGGAAGAAGCACTGCCTCCCTCTCAGCCCCACCTCTCATGTTTGGGGCCACTTCTTTACCCGCTGTGGCTGCAACAGTCAGCCCTGCACATGTGTGACCCTGAACACCTGTGTGTGGCCCCAACGATGTCCCTTGGGCTTCTGGAAGTCACACCTGGGTCAGAGTAGCCTTCTGCCACTCAGCTCTGTGGACAAAGCCTGAAGAGCTAGCAGCGATGTTCTGCTTCAGAGCTCCCTCAGCCGCAGCAAGGGGCCAGACCCATTCCTCTGTCCTGGGCACCTCAGTGCACTTCAGAGGGTCCCTCGGGCAGAAACCCCCATTGCTCACAGTAGTTCCCAGCTGGCTTCCCCCAAACTTCCACTCCCTCGCAGTCCCTGAGATTGAATCTCAAACTAGGTCCTAATCCCTCACCCCAGTGGCTCTCTTGTGACAGTTGGCCACACCAACCTGCAGGCACGTGGAGTCTTAAGGCCACTAGCTGAAAGACTGGAACCCCAGCACTGGGAACTGAGGGGTGAACTGTGTCAGGAGAACCACTAGCCTGCGCCCAGCCTGAGCTACTTAGCAAGACCTTACTCAAACTTTTTAAAAATGTAAGGATAAAGTCCCTGGGTTCAGAGGGCTGGGGAGATAGCTCAGTAAAATAAGCACCTGCCTGGCAAGCTCAGAGTCCTGAGTTCAATCTCCAGTACTGCAAAAAAAAAAAAAAAAAGAGATCTTGGGGATTGGGAAGCTCCACCTGCCATCACCAACGTCCCTGGGTTCAAATCCCAGAACTGTGAAAGGAGAAGGAGTTGCAAAAACAAAAGAACATAGCCAAAAGACCCAGCCAATCGAGAAGCCCAGCAGCACTGGCTCGAATGGCCTTTTCCACCCTGAGCTCCACCTGTAGGGCTGTGGGATGAGTCCTAGAGCAGACACCAGGACAAGAAGACCGGATCTCAGGGGGCACTCAGGGGCACTCGGGGGCTCAGGGCAAGGCTCTGACCCCATACCCTAGAGCCTCCTCCAGTGATAGGCTGAGTTATATCCCCCATGAGAACTCTGGGACCTCAAACTAGGCTGTATTTGCAGTCTCTGCAGAGATGGCCAAGCTAAAACAGGGTGTTTGAGTGGCCCCTCAGCCCAGACAACCACTGTCAGAAAAGGAATCGCGTGAGGAGACATCGGGGAATGGCCACAGGAAGATCTGAGGAGAAAGCAGCACCCACCAGCCAAGGAGAAGCCAACCCTGGGCCACACATCCACCTGATACGAGCCTTGGGAACTAGGGGAGACGAGTCTGCGTCCAAGCCCCCAGCCTGGTGGCCTCAGTCCTTCTTTCTGCCAGTGTGCAGCTCATTGGGGACCCTTTTGTTCATCCTGTGTCCCTAGAAACAAGGCACTCACTGTCAGCTGGCCACACCAGGAGAATCCAGAGAAGGCACTGGGTATGCAAATGATATGCAAATGAGCCACTTCTAAACCCAAGGCATCCTTTGAGGGGCTGCTGTAGGGAATAGAGGAAAATGCCTGCCAGTGGCCTGGCAACTGTTGGCATGGAAACCAGGCTCCCAGGCTCTTAAGGAGACTTCAGATCTGCCAGGGACCAACTATGCAAAACATCCTCTCTCAGAATGTTGCAGGCACTCAAAGCCACCACTTCAGAGGCAGGAAGGCCGCTCCTGGTCTCTGGAGACCAATTTCAGACAGTGCACACTGAGCACAGGTTCCAGAGATCTGAGGTCCAAAGGAACACAAGCCTGAAACCCAGGGGCTCATGGGTGAATCCTGGCTGGAGATATGCAGTGGGCTGCCGGCCGGCCGGCCACACTGGCCTCCCGACCCCAACTGTGGGGACTCTGGTGACCATTCCCTGGGGGCTGCCAAGGCCAGGGTCTGGGTGGAAGGACCTGCCCGGTGCATAAGTGCTAGGCAGTCACTCCATCCTTCCAGTAAGAGAAGGCGCTCCTAGCTGCTTGACACACGGATCTCGGGGGCTATTTTTATTTGTGTTCCAGGTGAAATGAAACAAGTTAAAGCAGAGTGTGAAATCTGAGGACTCCACCTTAAGAGGGGGGAAAAATACCTTTGCAGCAACAAATTGCTGGAGCTGGAGCACCCTCCGAGACTGTTACCTCTCCGAGACAAGTCTCAACGCTTCAGCATTATGAAAACCCCGAGGATTGCTTTGCCACTGAAAATTTATGGCCCCCAAATCATTCCTAAAAGACAGCACACATTCCCCGTGTCCAGCTGGGACAATAGCTCCCCTGTCCGGGGCCCAAGCATCTGGGTGCCTGCAGTGTCTGTCCTGTGGGGACCCCCATGTCTGCCTCTGTATTTCCAGAAGATGGCTTGGGAGCCCCATGCCCTAGAAGGTCCCCGCCACCCCTAGTCTAGCAGGGGTACAGTCAGAAGCCTTGCTCCAGATAGCTGAGGCTGTCACCCCCCACCAAACGCTTTATCCCCAAAGAGGAGCAGCCAGGAGGGGCCTGGAGTCCCAACAAGCCCACACTCCCTCCCTCCCCTGCTGCCCTTTCTCCAGGTCCCCAGGGACAGGGCCGTCACTGAGGAGAATTCTTCTACATACCCCAAAAGAGAGACATTAGAGGAACTAGAGTTTTGCACCAGGAAAAAGAAGCCCCCATCTCAAGAGCTCCCATGGCTCCCGATGGCTACAGCTTGGTCTGAGGCCCTGCCTTGCAGCCCTGGAACCCCCATAACTGGCCGCCATCTACTGCACACCAGGCTCACCCACACCTTGACACCCTCTTTGCAGTACTGGGAATGGAACTCAGGGCCTTCCCAACTGAACTACAACCCTGGCTCTTTGCATTTTGTACTGTGAGACACGATCAGTGGCCCAAGCTGCTCTCCAGCATGTGATTCTCCTGCCTCAGCCTCCAGAGTGCTGGGATCACCCCATGTGTGCATTCCCATGCCCAGCCTGCACGAATCCCTCCAGGCCCCCTGTCATCCTGCTGTGGAGCTCAGAAGAGCAGCCCTAGGATTGAGGCCGGCAAGGGTAGGCTGCTCCCCAGAGTCTGAGTGCAGCAGGGTGGTAGAGGGCCCTGCCCGAGCTCCCCACTACATCCTGAGGGCACAGCTGGCAGGGGGTCACGGGGACTGGAGGGCCTGTCCTCCACTCAGGCTAACTGGACCGAGATGAATGGTGGATGGGACCCTGAGGTCACAACCCTCTGCATTGGAAATGTCCCCCCTTTGTTGGCTGGGGTCACAGTTTTCACAACCCTGGGGCCCAGCAGGGACAAGGCCCAGACCCGGTGGGTGTTGCCACCACCCACCCTCACCCTTGCCCCCCTGCTTCCTTTGAAGTTCAAAGAACAGGCGGGCTTTGCCCTCTGAAGCAGGCAGTAAATCAGGCAAGAGAAAAGAAACTGTCCATCCAGCTGAGTTATGGTGGCCACGGCCAGACAGCCTGCACCCCGAGGACCGCCAGCCCCACCCGTCCCTACTCCCTCCCTGTGCTGCCAGCTCCTCTTTCCCCCTCACTGGCTGAAGGCCCCACTATACCTTTTCTGTTGAGCAGTGGGTTAGCTTGCATTTGCATGCCTCCTGTGACAGGGAGCTCACTTCTAGGCCCTGCCAACTCTGACCTGAACAAAGCTCTCCCTTCTGTGTAGGATTTGGGGATGGCTTCCTGAGACACTTTCACTTCACTCCGAGTTGCCTTCTCCTACATACACCTCAAGAGAGCTCTGGGGGGGGGACCAACAACTTGGGTCTCTTTGGGGATCCCAGTGTCCCCTAGGCACCGGAACTAAATGTGTTCTGCTGGGAGCTAATGGATTGGGTGCTGATGGAGCAAGCAGCAGTGTGGGACCCAGGCAGAGGCCCTGGGCAGGTGGGCTTTGATCCAGACAGGTGGGACATTGTCGGGCAGCCAAGCCCCTCCTGGTGGGGCTGGAGAAGAGGTTGCAGGTGGTGGAGTCTGGGCCAGACAGGGCCACAGGTAGAGCTCGGGGCCTGTGCAGAGCAGAGATGACAATGGTTGGGAGCAATGGCCCAAGCCAGCTTCTGCCATCATGCAATCCTCTGGCCTTCTGCCCAGGCCACGCCCTTCCAGAGGGACACAGGTGCAGGGGAAGGGGCAGGAAGGCTTCTGCCTCTGCTGCATGCCTGCCCTGGTCCCTGCCCTCTCTGGGCCCATCCAGGTGCTCATTTAGGCCACTGCCCCCTCTCACCAGGGCTCCCCACAGCCCTTAACCAGGTCCTGATTGGTGATTCTGGGAGCTGCCAATGTCCCTGCATCTTTCTGGTGCATCACCCAGCAGAGACCCGCTGAGGACCACAGTGCAGATGCTGTCACATGGTGGTAGTCTAACCTTTTTTGTTTTCTGTTTTTTGAGGCAAGGTCTCACTGTGTAGTCCAGGATGTCTTTGAACTAACTATGTAGCCTGGGATGGCCTCAAAATCATAGAGATCCTCCTGCCTCAGCCTTCCCAGAACAAGGATGTCAGATGTACACCATCACACCAGCTCTTTCTTTTTTCTTTCTTTCTTTCTTTCTCTTTCTTTCTTTCTTTCTTTCTTTCTCTCTGTTTCTGTCTCTCTCTCTCTCTCTGTCTCTCTCTTCCTGTCTCTCTGTCTCTCCCTATCTCTCTGTCTCTCTCTCTATCTCTCTCTGTCTCTGTCTGTCTCTCCCTATCTCTCTCTTTCTCTCCATCTCTCTCTCTCTGTCTCTCTCTCTGTCTCTCTCTTTCTTGCAGAGGGGACTGAATAAAGGGCCTTCACATTGAGCTATATTATATCTCCAGCCTGTTTCAAAAGTTTTATTTTGAGACTGGGCCTCCCCAGCTGCCCAGGCTGGTCCCCTTAATGACGTTCAATCCCATTCAGATAAAATCTGACCCTGTTAGCAGACCTGGAAGCCCACACTTCTGAAGTGTGCAAAGCCTCACAGCACATGAGAGCACCCACAGGCTGCCTCTGTGTCCAGTGCTGCTGCCCCCCAGAGCGGCACCAAGGCCCTGGGCTGCAATGTGCGACTTACAGCTGGCGAAAGCCTTCAAGACACCCACAGTTCCATGGTGAGCTCAGGGGTGAAGGCTTTGATAGGATCAGGGCTGGTCCACCTCTTGGCTTTCCCCACCCCTCCATCACTGCTCTGGGCTTGCAGGGATGGGAGTCACACTCGCAGCATGCAGGAAGGATGTGGCCACCCAGGAACTGCCCAGTCCCGTGGCCCATCCAGCCTCTTATTCATCTGCCCTTTCTGTAAAGATCAAAATGGCCTGTCCTTCCACACAAGGTGGCCGTGGGGACAGGCAGACTCAGTGAGTGGCAAGGGATGCACAGGAAGAACTTTCACAGAGAAGAACTGCACCAGATGCCACCTCCCACAGAGAGGGCAGGACACCCAGCCATGGCCACAGCAAACCTACACACACCGTGCAGTGCCGGGAGCCTTGGTGAGGCTCCAAGACCTCTGCTGGTGCTCCTCTCTGCAAAATGCTGCAGGTCTTTTACACAGCCCAATATAGTACATGACAACATTTTTGTGATAAAACTCCCTCTTTCTTTGGTTTTTTGAGACAGAATCTCACTATGTAACGTAGGCTGGGCTTGCACTCCCTATGTAGCCCAGGCTGGCTCAACCACATGGCAGTCCTCCTGACTCAGCCTCCTGAGTGCTGGGACTACAGGCAACACCACACCCTGCTCAAAGCCCTGTTTATTTTTAAGCAAAATTATTCAAGGAAACTCTAAACAAGTTTTTAAGTGAAAAATGTAGTCATTTTCCTCCCTGCCCCTACCCCCAGAGAAGAGGCCAGGGATTCCAAAAGCCCAGGGAGCCACCAAAGACCAAGCTTCGGTTAGCAGCTGAGCAGGGAGATCTAGGATGAGGAATTCTACTTGGCCACTGCCCCCCAGGCATCTATAGCTGCAAGAGGTCACTTCTGGGAGGAGGGGAACAGCCCCACCCTGCCAGTCATGCAGGGATCCCTAGCCCTGCTCACCCAGTGAGAGCACAGAAGCCATGGGGTGCATAGGCTGAGGCAGGAGGCTTCTGGTTAGGACCCAGGCCTGTTACCAGCTTGCAGCCAGGTGTAGGTGGCATGCACCTATGTGGGACCCATTGGAGGCCAAGGTGGGTGGACATCCTTGCATTCAGGGCCAGCTTGTGCTACCTAGTCCTTTCAAGGACAGCCTGGACTCTATAGTGAGAGCCTGTCTCAAAAAGTAATACCAAACAAAAACCCTATCTGGCCAAGTCACATCCCCTCTCTGAGCCTCAGTTTCCTGTATAGCTACAATGCCAGGGGACCAGGAGCCTGGATTCTATCAGGACCCTGGCTCTTTCCCTTCCCAGTGCACTCTTGCCCCCTGCCTTCATGCCCAGGCAGGCCTTCCCAGCAGTGCCAAGATGCCCACCCCAGCTTCCTGCAGCCACTGTTGGCCCAAGCCCAGCAGAGAGCACAGACACTCATGACTAGCTCTGATTGACCTGTTCTGTGTCACATGACCCCCCTGGCCTCCAACCACTGTGCCAAATAGAGAGGCATGCCTCCTCTGATTGGCCAGTGTGAATTCCACATTCACCTCCCAAGCCAGAAATGACATAATCCACTCTACCTACCAAACTATTATCCTGCAAAGATGAATTCTTCCTTGGTTGGAAAGACAGAGTGTGCGCTGGGCAGGCCAAGCCCATGTATACCCACAAGAGAACAGGGCTCCAAGGTGTGCAGGCCGTGGAGCCCATCCTCAAGTATACCCAAACCCTGGGGCCCAAGAAGGCTCAGGTGGTTCTGGCTGCAGGAACTGGGTGGCCTGACCGCACTGGGTAGCCCCTTTCCTCAGGCCCTGCTCACTTGCCATTGGTGCTCTCATCTACCAAGAGGGCAAGCCCACTGGTCTCCTCTTCGCCTGTGCCCCACCCAGTGTAGAAAGATTCACTGACAGACAAAGAGATGAGTAAGTGGGTAGGGGGAGAGGATGGATGGGTGGATGAGTGGGTGTGGATGAATGGAAGGAAGGATGGATGGATGATGGATGGATGGGTGGATGGACACATGGATGAAGGAAGGAAGGATGGGTGGGTGGATAGATGAATAAATGGATGGGTGGGAGGGAAGAGAATGAATGATGGTGGCTGGGTTGTGGATGTGTAGTTGGCTGAGTGGGAGGATAGGTGGACAGGAGCATGAGGGGAAGAATGAACGTAGGTTTGGGTAAGTGGGTAAGTGAGAGAATGGGTAGGTGAATGAGTGGATGGGATGGATGATAAAAGGAAAGATGGACAGACTGACAGTTGGGTGGATAAGTAGGTGAGCCCATGGCTTGGTGGAGGGAAGGGAAGACAGGAATCAACCCTCCAGATAACCTCTTTCCTGGAACCCAGGACTGGGAGCTCACTTATTTCAGCTACCAGGTTCTGTACCAGGCACACAGACACAGAGGTGCCTGGCCCAAGATCCACTTGCCTGAGCAAGACCCACAGCTCTGAGGCTGGTGAAGCAGCCCTACAGTAGCAGGAGGCAGTGACCAGCACAGGCTTCCCTCAACACTGAGTGCCAGCTCCTACCCCAGTTCTTTGAGTTCAAGGTGGAGACAGCAGCCATCTCCCTTTCTATAGGACCTGAGTGGTAGCTGATGTGACCTAGGGCCTGTTTGCTTCCCTGTACCTGCAGAAACTGAGCCGTTCACTGCCTGAAAGTGTCTTCCACATACACCCTTACCTCGCAGGTCTGTTTGGACCACAGCAGCTGCCGTGTACTCCTAGTCAGATCCACTCAGAGTTCCCACCAGCAGGACAGGGCCATTGTGAGACATGGGCTGGAGCAGCAACATCGTAGTCCTTCCCTTGGGGTGGTCATGGCAAGAGAGTGGGTTCTCAGTGCCCAGGTTTCCATGGGTACTTTAAACAGGACAATGGAATATCATTGGATGGGGCTTTGTTCTTGAGCAAAAAGACTCAAGTGGCCAAGGGATGGGCTTTCAGGTGGAGGAGCTGCAGGTGGCAAGACTCAGGGCAGGCATGAGTGTGGTGGTGGCGTGTGGATGTCTGGTCTAGTCTGGATGAGCCGGTCTGCAGGAGCCGAGGTGACAGAAGCTGCAATACCGGGTAGGTAGCCTGTGCCACATGCTGTATCAGAGCCAAAGCCAGCAGAGCGCGGGACCCCTCTGGTCCCCAGACTCTGGGTGCAAGAACTCTCTCCCTGGGAATAGGAGCTGGTATGGAGGGTCCCAGGTGGAGAGCAGGCACCATACACGAGGACACTGACCCTAAGGACCTGCTGGGGTGGGGACATCAGGCAGGCACACAGCAGGGAAACCCAGAAACCCTGCATGGCTCAGAATGGGGGAGGATGTCTTGTGGATGCGGGAGGTGACATTTCCAGCGGCAGGGACTGCTGTCACCACACTGTCATACGGACCCAGAGTGACCTCCTAAGCTATGGAGACGCTGGTAGTGACAGGACTGGGGCAATGCTGCGCCTCCAATGCTGACACAGAGCTGGGCACTGGGCCACCACATGACAACCCCTGCCCAAGGTCATAGGCGAGACAGCAGGACATGGCTGAAGGAGAGAGGATGGGAATCAACCCTCCAGATCACCTCTTCCAGGCAGAGTGCTGCCTTCGATCACGTCATCCAGGGACCCCGTTGTCCTGCCCGGTCCGTGCCCCCGCCCCCGCCCGTCCTTCCTGACCTCATCTCTTGGCTGCACCCCAGCGCTGGGGGCTGGAGGGACGGAGGCGGATCAATGCGGCTTGGCAGTACCCAAGCCCTCCCTCCCAGGGGCAGCGAGGCGGTGTGATCCCCACACTCCGCCCCACCTCCTGCAGCCCGGGGTTCGGCTCCAGCCCCCTCCTTTCTCCGCCCCAGGCCGCCTCGGACCCTCTGGAGAGGCTACATGAGGCAAACGAGCCCCAGCACCTGCAGTGCCTGACCTGGGCCGGGCCCAGCCCGCAGCCACAGGTAGAGAAGGGGCGGCACGCCACACCCAGCCACAGATTGGGGGACCGAGGCTGGGGAGGGCAGCGCATGGGGAGCAGGATCAAAGCCCAGCAGTTAAGACCCAAACAGGCACTGTTCCATGCCCTTTACCCAGGCACTCTGGGAAGCTGAGACAAGAGGATCCCAAGTTTTAGTCTCACTGGGACATTTAGCGAGACCCTAAAATTAAAAATGAAAAGGGCTGGGGAGGCAACTCAGTGCCAAGCCACTAGGTTCAATTCTCCAAGATCAAAACTACAGAGGAAAGCTCAGCACCCAAGCTGGGAAGCACCCTAGATCTGAACAACCCCAAGCCACACCCCTGTCCCAGGTGTGAGAGCCACTCAGCAAGGCCAAGGACAGGCTGAAGGTCAGAGCAGCTCAAGGCACAGCCAGTCCAGAAAGATAGTGAGGCCACCAGCGTCGCGGGGCCTCTGGGCTGGGGGTGGTGGATTGCATTGTTTTTATTTTTATTTGAGGCAGGGTCTCACTTAGTCACTAAGTTGCCCAGGCTGGGCTGAAACTTGAGTTCCTCCTGCTCAGCCTCCCAGAATGTTGGAATTATGGGCAGACACTACCACTCCCAGCTTGCTTTTATGTTCAGAAAGCCTCAGATCCAACTTTCTACATAAAATTGCTATACTGAATCACTTAAAGCCTGAGTCCAAGTGGGCTGATGTGACAGCTCCAGAGACTGCAGCACGCTCTACCCCTGGGGTGCATCCTAGGGGAGCAGGCACTGCCGTGGCTTGGCTGCCCTAGGAAGGACCGCATGCCTCCAGCTTAGGGCTAATACCTGACCGCCCCCCACCCCGGCACTGGTCTCCACACTCTGCCCCCTGGCCTCCAAGATGTGTCCCCATGAGTCAGGATGGGACCAATCACAGCATAGCCTAGAACCGCAGCTGACTCTTTAAGAAATCCCTTCAATGAAGGCTGGAACCGCCACTGCCACTTTGCCATCTTGAGGCAGCTTAAAACACAAGAAACCAAAAGCGGGAAAAATCACCCTTGAGGGAGGTCTGGATAAGGCATTGGAGAGCTACAAGTGCCAGGGGGAGGAAGACTCAGGAGAGAAGTAGGGGCAGGAGACCGGGGCTCCGTGGTCCCCACCACCACCTGCCCTGTGACCTCCTCTGCCATTACCACCCCTTTCTCTGGGCCTGCAAGGCTGCCTCCACAGAGTACAGGATATCCACTGAGTCCCAACCTGGAGGCCCCCAGAAGGAAGCCACGCCTGCCCCTCCCACTCCTAGGTGTAGCTCCAGACAATGGGACTCCAGCAAACACATCCACAGCATTTTCCAGTAGCCCTTATTGAAAGTCACTAGAAGGTTCAGGGAGACAGAGCAGCAGGCTAAGTGTCAACTACAAGGACCTGAATTTGACCCCCAGTACTACATACTATGCTGGTTCCATCCTGGGCACACTGTGCTGGCCACCAAAGCCCAGCATGGTGGTGTGAGCCTATAATCCCAGAGATGGGAAGGCTGAGACAGGTGGATCACTACAAGTTCAAGCCGTGTAGCAAGATCTGTACCAAATAAATCAGATTTGTTTAAAAAAAAAAATTAGCTCACCCTTTGCTTCTTGTTCTTCTCTCCTCCTTCCTCCAATCTGCTGCTTAGAACTTAGGTGTGATGGCTGGAACTGTGGCAGCCTTTCTGACCACAGAACCATACTCCACCTAGGTTTGGAAAAACCAGGAGCCACAGGAGGCTGGCCCTACTGTCAGATGCACCAAACTCCATATGGGCAAGATGCAAAGTCCTCTCCCGGTTGCTACTGGGTTTTCCTTTTCTTGCATCCAGGGCACATGAGGCCTGGTCAGGCACCCTTCTGTTCAAGGCCTGACAGTGACTCAGGATCCCTGATCTGATTGTCCCAATGAGTCCCAAGCCCTCCTGCTATCAGCTGTCCATGGCCACTACTGCCTCACTGCTACCACAAAAGCCCCACAGTCACTGGAATACTGGCTAGGCAGGGGCTCTGGTGTGGCCCCAGCAAGCCTGCTCCCCACTTTGGGCACTGTCCTCCCTGTGTGAGCTCCATGGCCTTCCCTCCAATCTCAGGGTCAAAGGGCCTCCCAGTCCCACCCCTGCTCCCTACACGGATGTTCCAAGTGCTTCAGGGGCTGGAGAAATCATCATCTGCTCCACAGTCAGTGGAGACCCAGGCCTGCCCCAGCTCTGGGCCCTCACCCTTCCCCACATGAAGGGGGACAGAGACCAGGGCCTGGAGGGGCAGCCTCTCCCCACCACTTGGTGCCTGCCACTTGGCCATGCTGACGCCTGTCCGGAAAGAAATGCAAATGCCCCAGGGTCCCCTCTGGCTGCTGGGGGTAGGGGGGTCTACAAAAGCTCTCCAGGGTCCCACAAGGCAAAGGATGAGACCAAGCCAGGCCTCAACTTTCCACCTCTTGACTCAGCTTCCAAGTGTGCACCACCACTGCCAGCAATCCGCCCTACCTCATACACTGGAAACTGAGGTGGGCAGCAGACTTCCCAGGTGCCTGGCTCACAAGTCCAGCCTGGGGGATCCCCAGGGCAACACCCCGTCCCCCACCTCATCCCTCAGGACAAGGCTCCCACTTGCAGGAGAAGTGAGAAAAGAGACCAGAGCAAGCCTTGCTGCCCCATGCATGCCTTGAGTATTTAAATTCTTTTTCATAATTATCTCAAATAGTAATTATGGCAGAGGCGCGTGCGCCCCACTTGGACAAGAAACCACCTGCCTCCCATTTTTTGTCAAAAGTAGAAATGCTGACATGATTTCTGCAATTCCCTTCTTGGCTGTTTTCACTTTCAACGCTGATGGGGCCTTAACCACAAGAGAACCCCCAGGTGACCCTGCCTGGGGACTCAATCCAAGAGGGATGCCCAGACAGGGCCAGGAGGGAACACAGAGAAGTCAAGGCATCCCAAGTCCTGTCCCTAAGCCCACACTGTGTTCTCTCCTGCTGCCGCCCAGGCTGCCACTAGCAGAAATAGCTCTTGCTCCCCACACCTCACAGTTGGCCCACAGGTCCTGGAGCTCTGCAAGTCACCATCCAGAGTGGCCCAGAGATGCAGAGCTGACTCCCTGGAAGGGGAGGCCTGTGACATGGCCACAGCCAGGAGGCAGGTGTCCCCAGCTCCAGCCCCTTCCCCACCGTGGAGTGGCCTTGCCCACCATTTCTGAGTCCAGTGTCCCCAGTGACACACGAGCTAGCTGTGCCTAAGCCACACGGCTGCGGGTCCCAGCGGGCAATGCTTGTGCCAAGCTCACTTGCACAGTAGTTGTCTGGATCCAAAGCCTCTAGGTCACAAATGCCACTGTCTGTTACAATAGGCAGCCTAGGGTGCAGACTTGGTGCCGGATATCTGGCCTGCATTCTGTCACCTCTCTTGTATGAGGCTTCCCCGCCACCTATCTGTTGGCACTCCCAGGGCACAGGTGGAGAAACTGAGACTCAGAAACCTACAGAGTACCTCTACTGACACCAGTACTACAAGCCGCAATGTCACCCAGCACCCTGTTGCCTACAGATCAAAGGTTCCCACTGCTTAAAGATGGTGGCTCCCAGGGGTAGAGGCACCACGACTGGAGGAATGTGACCTGGATTCTGCAGATGTTGCTCCCTCTGGGTGCAAAGAGGTGGAGTAAAGCTGGGGACAGGGAAACGGAGGGAGAGGCCCTGTGTGTAAAACTCGCTTCGGTCTTACCCCCGTCCTCTGCTGCTCCCGTGTGGCCAAATGGATGAGCGCAGCCTTTCCGAGCCTTGCCCGCGGAGAAGACGGCGCTGGCCCCAGGGAGGGGTCCCCAGGTACAGACTTCGGGGACCGTCCTGTCCGAGCCTTGCCACTCCGGTTCCCTTGTACAGAAAGCAGCGCTGTGAATCTATCAAACACCTGGGAATGCCCCTTGCGCCCTCGAGGACGCTCCCGGGTACACGTGCAATGACTGTGGCCCCGTTTTACAGACGGTCTGGGCGGGAGCTCCTAGCGGGTACCTGTCCCGTCCCCAAGGTTCTAGTCCTGGCCCTAGGTCAGCGCGGCCCCGTTAGCCTCTGCTTTATTCTACAGGACAAACAGCGGTGGGGTCCCAATAGCTCCCCGCCACTGTCACAGGGGAGACGACACAGCGTCCCCCGCCCAGGGACCCCACGCCTGGCGACAGCGCCACCCACCCCGTGCTCGACTCTCATGGCTCTTCGGGTCCCCGCCCCAGAAAGCTGGCACTATCACAAGGCTCGGTTTCACCGAGGAAACTAAGGCACGGGGACGGGAACGGACCGCCGGGTCCCGCCGAGCAAGCTGCTGCGATTCTGTGCGGCCGTGGCTTCCGGTAGCAGTTTAGCGCTGGGCCGAGCCCCTCCCGGAGCTGCCCTGGACCTGCGGGCGCTTGCGGTGGGAGGGAACGGCCAGAGCCTGAGATCCTGAGCTACTCCCCGCGCCGCCCGCGCTCCGTCGTGGGCCCGGGCGCCCCCTGGCTGTGGCCTCCGCAGGGCGCGGGGGCGAAAGCGGCGCTGAAGAGCGCTAGTGTTGGGGACCAGCGCTGGCTCTCCAGCGCGCCACCTGCTGTCCCCAGGTCACCACACCCTTCTGACCACACCCCTTTACAGCCCTCCTCCTGTGTACCCCAAAAGATGTGCCGGTGATATCAGAATGGAGCCCCGCATCCGGGCCCTCCGCATTTTCCTGCCCACCGCGCCCCTCCTGGGACACGCCAAGGCTGGGCTTTCCGCCTCTACGCCCCACAGACAACAGGCGGGGAAACCGAGACTTGCAAGCTGCTGCCCCATCCCACACCCGCACACTAAGATTTGCTCCCCTTCGGAGCACACTGGACACCACAGTGCCTGGATCGGTGGGACCCAGGCCGTCATGGCTCCCTCTGTGTGCAAAATAATGTCAGCAGCTGGGGCCACAGGCAGTTAAGAGGGTCAGGATAGGGTGGTTGGGGACACCTCCCCGGCCAGGTGACCTACGAGGAAAGGCGCAAATGCAGGGATGAGAGCCAGGAAGCTTCCGTTAGGAGCAGTAGAGGACCAACTCGTCCTTAGCAGTGGACATTGGGCTGCAAAGGGCCGGGGCCGAAGAGCTCTAGGGACTGTGGCAAGCAGCTTCAGCAATGGCCAGGGCCACTGCACTAGACTGAAGGCAAGGGAGACAGTGGCGGGACCTGGAGGATCCTGAGGTCCTCAAACAGTGATGACTCATGGCTGGGCGTGGGGGCTGGAGAAGGGAGGAGCAGGGAGGTGAGAGGTCAGGCTCCAGAACATTCTGAGGTTTGGTGGTGCAGGAATCCCAAGGGATCTGGTTTGGGGTAGGTGCAGGAGAATAGAAGCAGGAAAGAGGGCAGGTTCAGGAGAGTTCTGGAGTCGGACGTCACCTCTCATGTCCCTGGGGCCACCTTCCCCTTGATATTCTGACTGCAGCTCCCTTCCTAGGACTCCTGTTTCTCATTGTGGTTTGATTGGGGTTTTTTTGGTTTGTTTGTTTGTTTGTTTTTGGAGGAAAGGGTCTCACTGTGAAGCCCAGGTGGCCTCAAAGCCCTGGCAATCCTCTTGCCTCGGACTGAGTGCTGAAGTCACAGCGTGTGCCACTTCTCCAGAGCCTAAGCCTGAACACAGGTCCTGTGGGTAGTGAGGGGACACCCTTCAGATGGCAAGTGGGCTTCTGCCCATGACACACAGCATTGGGGCCAGAGGGGTGGGCACAGAAAGAATGCCACCCAAAGTGAGTAAAGTGAGGCTGGCCGTCCCGCCCCCGGACCAGCCACCAGAGTCGGCCTGCTCCAAGGTGGTGGCCCCACCCCGAGTAGTTCTGTCTGGACCTCATAAGAGCACAAACTGCGTCCAAGTTTGGGGGACACCCACAGGTCCAGCACAAGCCAGAGGCCCTCCTGTCCCTCCTTCCCCTCCTGTGCTTCCTGTCCCTCCTGTCCCTCTTACCCCTCCTGCCTCACCTGCCCCTCCTGCTCCTACTGCCCCTCCTCCCCTCCTGCCCTACTGTTCCACCTGACCCCCGCCCTCCTGCCCTCCTGCCCCTTACCTTCCTGCCCCTCCTGCTTCCCCTGTTCTCCTGTCTGTTCAACCCTCTGTCCCTGCCTCCCTGGCAGGTCTCACAAGATCAGAGCCAGGGTGGGAAAACGACAGGTTCCAGAGGCCTTGTTCCGCCGGAGCCAGCCTGGCCGTGAGCTTCCGACCTGATAAATTGACAGGTACAGGACAAAGCCTGGCCCCGCGCCATCCTTGGACACGGTTGGCTCTGGACCCTTAGCTCCAAAGGTGCCACCGCAGTCCCTCTGCCCCCAACCCGCAGCAGCCCTTCCCAGGCCGGGGGAGCCTTGTCCTGCGCAGCAGCTAGCAATCTCAGATTCTGCCGCCAGGTGTCGCTAACCAGGACCTCAGCTTTAGCTGTGCTCACTGTGCAGGGTGCTGGGTGCCCTGCAAAAGCAGCACCCCTCTTGCCCTTTATTTTATTTTAGAATGTGAATTGAATCTAGGACTTTAGTACTGAGTTACATCCCCAGTCTCTTTTGAGACAGGATCTCTAAGTTCTCAGCATCCCTCTGCCTAAGTCTACCACAGGTGTGTGCCCCACCTGGCTTGGACTTTAGCTTTTTAGAGCAGTTTTAGGTGCACAGAGAAATTAAACAGAAGGTGGAGGAAGTCACCCGAGCCCTCTGTCCCCAGAGGCCGCTGGCGACAGCAATGCCCACTGGACCCACCCCACCCCCCATGGCGCCCTGCCTTATCTCCTTCCCCTCCAGCCCCGGCAGCCTTTTTTCTCACTCCAAGCCCTGCCCCATTCCAGCCTGCTCTGCTCTTGGGGTTCACACAGATGTCGACTCTGCAGTCCGGCTTCTCGAGCTCAGAAGCATGCTTTTGGAGTCCCTCCCTGTCTGGTCGCAGCTGGTTGCCCCTTTCCTCTGCGTGTGACACCTGCTGCCTGCTGTCCTACACATGCGTGTTCATCCCCTCACCTCCTAAAAGATACCCTGGGGCCCTGTGAGATTCTGCAGCTATGAACAAACTGCTGTAAACATTAGCACCGCATCTTTGAACTGACACAGGCTCTCAGTTAATTTGGGTAAATCCTCAGGGTGTGATTTCAGGTGTGTTTGTTTTTGCAAGAAATCGCCAAGCTGTCTTCCAAGGTAGTCGTTTACCTTCTCCCCAGTACTGGCAGAGAGTTCCTATTTCTCCATATCCTTGCCAGGGCTTCCGGTTTTGGCCTACCCAGTAGACGTGCAGGGCAGCTCCCTGGTGGGCTCCTGAATGTGCATATGGTGCTCCTGAAGATTATTTTTCCCAAACATACTCATGATAACATTTCATTTACAAATTAAGTGGGTGTTGTCGCGCATGCCTGTAATCGTAGCAGCTTGGAGGCTGCGGTAGGAGCATAGCTGCAACTTTGAAGCCATCCTGGACCACATAGCGAGACCCTGTCTCAAAAAACAAAATTTAATTTGTAAATTGGACCCATTAAGAGATCAACGGCAACTGTAATACAGCAACAATCACAACTGTACTGTAGTAAGGAGGCGTGTGGGATCTTATTGGACTTTCACCTTTTCACCTACAGGAGGCGTTTTCGGTTTTCTTTCTGCTGCCAGCACTGCTAAAGTGCCTTAGGGGTCACTTGAACTGAAATACTGTGACGATGGGACTGTCACAACCCAGAGAGCCAATTTCCCCGCTGGCCACGCGGTGCTTAGCAGCATGGATGTGCGGGCGCCGGGACAGAAATCTCACCCCGCTCCACGGCAGCCTTCCCTGTGGGAACCTAGGAGTTACTTCACTCCAGGATTCTCGTTTAATATTCGTGGACAGTAGTTGACTGCAAGTCACCAAAACCGTGTCGCGAGGTCTGCAGTAAGGAAGCTATGGCCGTTCTGAGACCAGCGACTCCATGTGCCTGTTTGGCGGGGGGTTGGCCCGGACAAGCCGTCTCTCTACCCTCCCGCCCCTCTGGTCTCTGCACGGCCAGCTTTGTCCCTGGCGCCCCGCGGCAGGCGGGCCATGGCACCCGACGCGGAAACAGCTCGCCGTGCGTACCTACCTACCTACATCACGGCCCCTGGAGGGGCGGACTGAGTCGCCGGCCTGACGTGGCCACAAGGGGGCGCCATTGCCGCGCAGATGAGTCAGGCTCTTTGGTCCTTGGCGGGAACAAGAGAGGAGGAAAGACTTCCTCCCAATGGCCTGCGGAGAGGTTACAGGTCTCACAAAATCTTAAAACACCCGACAAGATAGAACTTCACGGGCGCTGTCCCAAACTCAGGAAATCCGGAGCTGATTGCGCACATCCCAGCCCTTGAGCTCACGGCCTCCCAACAGAGCACCCAATTAATCTTAGGGACAGCTCTGCCTGTGTGCAAAGCATTGCACGGTGGACCGAAGCAGCACCTGGAAGACACTACCAGATCTTCAGGGGTCACAGCGCCTGCTAAATCCAAAAATTTCACGGGAACTTTACTCAGGAAACCACGAGGAGAAAGCTAGCAATATTTAGAAAGGCTCAGAACATAAACGTTAATGGGAAGTTGCTGGCTGTTTACAGGATCGCTCAGAACTTCTCCAAATATTTGTCAGCTATACCAGGGACACCCGGGATTCAGCCCACAAGACGGGGCTGTGGTTGGTGGTACAGCTGAGGACACAAGTCACTCTGCAGCATGAGCCTTGGTGGGAAGTGAGGTCACCAGCCCAAAGGTGCCGCCTTTCTGGAGGCTGCCTGATGCAACATAGTCAGAATAGAGGCACTGACCCCCAGGAATAGCAGTGCTCTCTTCGTGATGTGTCCGGCAGCCTGGATCCACACAGTTTAAAAACCACGGTATGCCACTCTTCACACGGTAAACGTAGTGGTACATACCTATAATCCCAGCACTCTGAGAGGCTGAGGCAAGAGGATTGCAAGTTCAGGACATCTAGCACCAAATATCACCTGCACACCTCAGCCAAGCTAAGTGTCAAGGATGCTCGGCCAGTGATGATCTTGGAGTCTGGATGACATCCAGAGTGACAAACCAATGCCCAAGATATGAATTTAGGGAAGAAAGAGGATGAGAAATGGAACAAGGGGGTTGCAGGAACAATAAAATTAAGATCACAAAGTCAGATTACAGGGTAATTCCTACCTCTAACCAGGCCAGGCTTGAGGACCAATTGTTTGAGCAGAATATTTAGGCTCAAGGTATGGCTTAGGGCCAAAGTGTCCCCATTATGTGTTCATAAACAGGGCTTTTAGAAGGTGACTGAATTTGGGGGTCGCAAAGGACCCTCCTGTCAAGCTGCAAATGCGATGGGAATCAGACACCACTATCAAATGTCAACAACCCTTGTCGAAAAGGAATGGGATGAAGAGATGGGTTTTTTTTTTTTTCTTTTTTTTACTTTTGTATTATTTGACTGTTGTTTTTACAGTTAACATGTGCTATTTTTATAATTAAACAATAAAAAAAAAACTTTAAAATGATTTTTTAAAAAGTAGAGAACTAATCACAGTGGATCATGTCACAGAAGGTCAGCTGTGGGGGCGGGTCATCCATCCGAGTCCCAATGTAGTCGTAGTCGCTGTGTTCATCACCTCCTGCAGGACACCATAGTGACTCAAACTTCCAAGGGTCCCCACAGGAGATGGGCCTCCTGCTGAGCTCCTGCCGTTGGGGGCAGGAGCAGCCCAGACAACAAGGGCGAATTCAGTCCATTTACAGAGTTCAAGACCGCGTATGGGCACGTGGGGCGCCAGGGGCACGCGGCCCCGGGGACTAGGGCGCAAAGGCGGTGAAGAAGATGTGCATCTTGGCTAGGAAGGTGGTGACGGAGCCCTGGCGCCACAGCTTCATCTCCACATCCAGGGCGAAGTCCCGGGGCTCCAGCACTGGCCGCTGCAGCAAAACCAAGCCGGTGTAGGGGTTGAGGCGGCTAGTGCGGAAGTAGCCCTCCTCGTTGCCCCGAGTGATGGTCAGCGAGATGGTGTCACCCGTGAAGGCTGGCGAGGGGCCAATGCGAAAGATGTGTGCGGGCACCAGCATGCCGGTCTGGAAGTCGATCTGGTAGTAGGTGATGCGCGCGGGCGAGTTCTGGCACTCCACCAGGTCGTGGCACGTCGTGCGCTCGCACTTCCTGTGGGGCAAGGTGGGCAGGGCCTGCTCAGGGACAGGATCACGAGCAGGATCTGTTTGGTGGATCGGACTCATAGGGCGGGGCCTGCTGAAGGGGTGGGCTCACAGGCAGGGGCCTGGTTGGCGGACGGGCCTGTGGGGTGGGGCCTGGTCAGCGGAGAACTCACACACTGGGGCCTAATTGGTGAACAGGGCTTAGGGGTGGGGCCTGGTCAGTGGGCGGGGCTCTCAAGGCTACACCCTGACCTGGTGGCTCCCTCTCCCAGACCAAAGAGACATAGCCCTGTCCAGCATCTCCTACCTGTCTGCGTAAGGCACTGCACCTACTCATCTTCACACCTTCCATCCTTCTGACCCCTTTTTCCTTCCTCTTCTCCTGCCACCCTGCCCCACCATCTTCCCAGTACCCCCAACCCCTGTTCACCTCACCCTCACCCTGCCTGGTCCCCTCAGGAGATCTCTTTAACTGGGCTTAGCTGTGTGGCTGGTGGCAGAAACCAGTTCAGTCACCTCCAAGGTTAGCTTAGGTTAAAGAACTGTCATTCGCTTTGTGGCCACTTTGCCGGGGGAGGGATGTCTGGTCAGAAGCATGCCCCTGTAGAGGCCCGGAGCCATGACAGTGGGCAGTGTCAGACTCCAGTGGATCCTGCAGACAACATGGCCCTAGAAGACAGCCAGTGACACTGCTGTCAGGGTCCTCACCCTCAGAAACAGGATGAGCTAACATATAGCTCCCTGCATGAAGGTGCTAAACGTTGGAAGAATCACTTTTGTAAGTGACTAGTACACTATCTTTGTGTGTGCACAAGCAGGACGTGGTCAAGGCAGACCCCCGTCACTTGCTCTGAGCAGCATGGGTGCAGTGTGGGATGCCAGGACCCACTGGGGTTGGGAGCACTCACATTTCAGACACCCGGACGTAGTTGGGCGGGCACTCAAAACGCAGGCAGCGGAAGCTGCCCTTGAGGTTGTGGCAGGTCTCCGCCTCTGAGCAGTTGTGTGTGCCCAGTGCACACTCGTCCAGGTCTGGGGAGCGGAAGAGAGGAGATGAGGGGAGCCCTGCAGCCAGGGCATCCCAGCCCTAGAGCTCATCCTGAACTTGGGATCACAGCTCCCTCATCACTCGGTACTATCTGTACAGCTTGTATCTAAATGTCCCCCAAAGCTTCATGCACTGACAGACAGGGCTTTTCAGAGGTGGCTAGATCTTGCATGTGTGCTAAGATCCAGGGTGTGATGCTAGGACTAGGGGTTTGTGACTGCTGCACCCACCCTGAGCCCTAGCCTACACAGGACATGACCCTATGCTAGGGTCGCTTGTGGCTTGCTGCTTCACTTGCCTGCTTTTGCCATCTTCTTCCCACCATGAACTGTTTTTCCTCTGCAATGCTCCACTATCCTACCACTCTGCCTTGGAACAAGCTGTCCAAGGACTGAAACCACTACAAACTGAGCCAAATAAACCTCTCATCCCTTAATTTGTGGTTCTGGATATTTTGTCTCAGCAACAAAAGAAAAATAACTGAGGCGCACACAGGCACTGCACCAGCTCAACAGCCAGGAGTCACGCTGTCTATTCACATCACCCATGTCTTCACTTCCAACGGCCTCTCCTGGCTCCCAGCGTGAAATCCAAGTGCCTCCTGAGAACATAATGCTCCAGCCAACATTCTGCACGGGCTACAGCACTCCCGGACACCTCAGTCCTCTGCCCCAGTGCCTGACCTGACCTACTCTGGCCTACACACACTGCCACTTCTGCTGGGATACTTTCTACCCACGTTCCCCAACTGGCTCCTTTTTTGGAGAGCTGGGATGTAAAGTGCTCTACCTCTGTGCTGCAACTCCAGCACTTCTGTTTTTTCCTATTACTTTGAAATAGTATTCCCAAATTGACTAGTCTAGCCTTAAATTTGCAGTCCTCCTTACTCAGCCCCTGAAGTAGCTGGGATCACAGGTCTGGGCCCCATTCCTGCTTCCCCAGTGGCTCTTTCTTATCTTTCAAGCCTCAGGTATCTGTGAGATTGCCTCCTCCAGGACAGCCTTCTGCCTCCCCTGCCTCGGTCCTCCTCCCCCACTCCCACCATCCTGCCCTGTTATTCTTCCTCATTGCTTGCCACCCTCTGAAACACACCATGGCTTTGTGCATAGTCACTGATGCACAGAGCACAAGTATCTCACTTACTAGGGGCCCGCAGACCCAGGCCTTCTTGTGTGAAGTCCAGCAAGCATAGAGGTGGCGTGCACACAGGCTCAAGCACACCCATGCAGTGCACAGCAGTGCAGATGTGCACACGCCCAGAAGGCATCCAGGCAATGCTTAGGGAAGTTAGAGTGCTTATATGGGTTCCTCTGTCACCCCCGTGGGGGCCAGCTGCTCAACTCCGAGCAAGAGCTTGTGAAGCCCCAGAGCCCGCTCTGCTGCTCTTCCCAGCCACTGCCTAGGCTGCGGTTTGTTTTCTGGTTGGCCTATCAGAGATTTCTCCTCTCCAATCCTCACATCAGCCCTGAGCTCCAAGGGTTGGGTCTCCTAACTTGGGACAGGGACACAGTCTTGTCCCGGGTCACACAGTGGTCAGAAGGGCTGCTAGGTGAGAACCATGTCTGTTTTGATGCCAAAAGATGGCATTTGTTGGATGCAAGGTTGACTCCTGAGAGCAATCTCAGAATGAGGACCCCACCAACCATGCAGGGGGTACCACCCACCATCACCTGCTATCCTCAGGATGTCCAAGGCCACGTGGTTGCTTAAGGACAAGGCCTGGCCTCACCCCACTTCCTCTTGTCTAGCCCAGAGTGTGGGCTGTGGCCCCCAGGTCCTCCTTCAAGGCTGCTTCCTCCCCAGGCCCCAGTCTGCTCCTCTATAAAAAAGTCACCTTCCCCATGCCTCAGGGTGGCTGCAGGGAGGGGAACATGGCTGGGGGCTGTGATGGGACAGCCCAGGTTGGGTGAGGTCACTTCCTGCTGATTTGTCAGTCATTGAAGATGAGAGGGCCCCCTCCAGCTCCCCAGCCTGTGTTCTGGGTCACCCACCCTCCTGACCCTGGCCTGGCTATTGGTGGGCAGAACCATAGGGAGCCAGCTCCTTGTAAAGGGCTGTGAGAACCACAGGTGGCTACTGTGGGACTTTCCTGCCACCCAGAGCCTATTCATGCCCCCCCCACCAGGCTCCTATGACAGGAGCTTTTAGTCCTGCAGACCCCCTGGAGAGCCCAGGCCAGGTGGGTGAGGGCAGGACATGCTCTATTCCAGGGTATCACTGCAGGGGGCCAAAGAACACAGGGACAGAAGGACACCACAGAGTGCAGCTCTCAAAGGAAAGGCTCTCTCAGGACCTGAGAAAACGCTCTGCTACTTTTAGCAAAACATCCACTAATATATATACACAGTGCTAGCCCTAGGCATTTGCCAGAGCTTGGCTCTGATGCCCCTGGAAGATTCAGACACACGTAGGTACACAAGTCCCCTACAGAAAGTGGCAGCGTGCGAGCGAGCAGCCTCCGCTCACCCTCCCTCCCTCCCATCCGCGGGAACTCCTCCCTAGAGGACGTCTGTGCGTCCCACTACACAAATGCTCTGTTGGTAACTGTCCCACTGTGTGGCTTAGCACCTGGCCATTTAACCTGTGGCCTGCCTGGCCCGTGCTAAGTAAGGAAGAACTGTTGGTGGCCCCACAGCAAATATAGAAGAGAGCTAACACTTATGAGTGACAAAGCTTCTGATATTTTTACCCAACAATAAAACACCCCCAAGTGTGAACATTAAAACTCGCACGTCTGCTTAATCACAATAAACACCTGTCCCTGCAGGTACACACTTGCGAGTTGAGGCTCTGCCACTGTCATTGCTGTATACCACCTGCAAAACTGCATGAGACACGCCCCATCCGGCCCACTTGGGTCCCCTCTGAACTGCACATGGCCAGTACAGGAGGCCGAGCCAGCACAGCACCCTGCCCATCCTGTGCAGTCTGCCCAGCTGCTCCACTCGATGGAATCATGGAATTGTACAGTAGCTGGGCATGGTGGCACACAGCACTCTTGGAGGTCGTGTGTGTGTGTGCGTGTGTGTGTGTGTGTGTGTGTGTGTGTGTGTGTGTGTGTGGTGACATTTAGCAGCAGCTCCTCTCCATCCAGCACCTTGGCCAGTGTCCTGAACTGGCCAGGGCTGTAGGTGGGGTAAGCCACGCTTTGCCCTCTCAGGGCGCAAAGTCTAATGCCCTCCTGTTGGTCTATCCTGGCTGTGACTCCTGAACAGGGGAGCTCATGAGGTCTCAGCACATAGCTACCCTGTGGCCAGCCTCCTGGCCGCCTTCCCATGAGCTAACACCTCAAGGTTTGGTCTGGGTCTACACAGCACCAGTGCACACAAGGGACAGCTGCTTGGCTTCAAAGGTCAGTGGCTAGCCCGGATCCCTGGAGTAACTCAGGATGCAGACAACCCAGGGGCTGGCATCAGGCACCCACGGTCAGACAGGAGCAGGGTGCACTGAGCCCCAGGAAGGCTCCTGTCCCCATGGCCAGCACAGGAAGAAACCCTGGGTTCTCAACTCCAGGTGCTTTGTGTGGGGCAGGAGGGGATGGGCTGGGGATAGTTTCCAACCTGCACTTCTCCTGGACATGGTCACACGTGCATCCCGCTGTGGGGCAGAAGGCTGCTGCTGTCACAGACGGCCCATTCTAAGGATGCAAGTGCTGTGTCCCAACCTGCTAAGCTTTCCCTGGGCTCACAGAGCGCAGAGAAGAGGCTTCACAGCCAGGGGCCCCAGGGCTTCTCTGCAAGGTGGAAGCTGTGAACGGCTGTACATGTGAGCACTGCCAGCCGAGGACTTAGGACAAGTACACCCCTGCCTTGCCCCCACATCTGCCTCCAGTGGCCCCACTGCACTAGAACCAAGTACACACTTTGAGGACACACAACCGGGGCCTGGGGGCAGGCACCACACTGCGTGCTCCCATGTTCCCTTGTGCATTCTATTTCATGACCCCCAACTTGATCTCAGGATGCTTGGAAGGGACCCTCCCACCGCCCTGCAGCGCTAGGTCACATTCCATACCCTTCTGGTGCTAACTGTCCCCTGCTGCAGCCCAGGGGCCTCGGGGCTCTCCGGCCACTGTCTAAGGGAACACGGCTCCAGAGCCACGGGAGGAGCGGAGGCGGACAGTCCTTCAAGCTGAAGCTGGTGCCTGCCCTGCCTCCTGCCACTCCACCTGGCCCTGCAGGCTTGCCAGGCCCTGAGTTTGGTGGTCAATGGCTACAGATGTAGACAAGACTCTTTTCTGGGTCACAGGACCAGTGCTACCCAGTTCCCTCTGTTGGAAATCAGACAGGTGACTGCCCTGCCCTAGCTCATGCAGGGTTAGGGGGCCCTCCCTCATGCAGCCCTCCCTGTGACCCTCTGCACTCCTCCCAGGGGGGCCCACTGCCTACCCCCACCTCTGAATAGCACTCCAGAGACTTGGGGACAGTGACTGAAGCTCTGCATCCTCCTTGGAGGGTCCCCTGCCTCGTTACCACCCCTCACAGTACCCTGCCCTGCTCCCAGGAAGGGAATCCACCTGGAAGAGTCTACACAGGGCTGAGCAGCCACCCCCTGACCCCAGGCACTGCAGGCAGACAGCATTCTGTGTCCATGAACCAGCACTGTGTTGCAAGTGCCCAGCAAGCTGCATGAGGTCCCCGTGCCCACCCAGTGCCCACCGCTGCTTACCCTTGCAGGACCTGCCATTGGCCATCATGGTATAGCCCTGCTCTGGGCATGCACACTGGTAGCTTCCAGGCACATTGAGGCATCGGAAGGCACAGAGCATGCCAGCGGCCTGCGCACATTCATCAATGTCTGCAGAGAGAAAGTCACCACCTCCGTGGGCCTCATGTATCCACATGACCCATCACAGACAGTCTGTCCCCACCACGGCCACAGGGACAGAGGCCCACTTTACAAATGAGGCCATGAGGCCTTTAGAAATAGAAGTAGTTCCCTCAGGCCACATGGCATACCAGGGCTCCCATTCCGGTGCTCTGACCTTTGCCCCACTTCCTCAAGCAGAAGCCAATCAGGTGCCAGTCATGGCCTCCACATTCTGACACCACCACTGGCCTGCCTGCGGCATAGGAGAGGGGCTTACCTATGCAGGTGTGCCCATCTTCTGCCAGCTGGTAGCCTTGGCGGCAGTAGCACTGGTAGGAGCCATAGATGTTGGCACACTCCTGGCTGCAGCGCTGGGCCTCACACTCGTTCACATCTGCAGAGACAGCAGGTAGTGGTCATGGGGATTGTGGGATCCTCCCAGTGCAGGCATGAGGCTCAGGCCCCCAGCTTCCATGGAGCTTTGTCTCAGGAGAACTTAGGTTCCAGCCAACCTTGGGGACTGATGCCCCTAGGAAAAGGCAGGGATGGAGCAAGGGCATGCATTGAGTGGGAGGTGGGGCTGGCCCCAGGTGGCAGGGCCAGGGGAGGGGTGGCCACTCGGGAGCACCCTGGAAGGGAGCATTCGGGCCCTGGCACCCTCTCTGCTTCTTGTGGTGGGGTAAGCAACTGCCTCCACCAGGCCATGTCTGAGCCAGCCTGCCATGGACTGAACCCCCTGGAAACTGAGCCAAGTAAACCACCCTGCCTTTAAATTGCAGGTATCAAGTATTTTGTCCCAGCAACAGGAAAGTGACCAATATAGCTGGGTTCCAACTATGTTCCTTGAAGTTGAATCCCTCTGTAATGCTACTCAGTTTTACACAAATACTAGGATTCCTGGCTTCTGGAAAGCTAAGAACATGAGGTGGCCCTGAGCCTGAACCCCTCGTGGCTCCCACTTTTAGGTCCCTGTTCTCTTAATTCCTTATCTACCTCTACATTGTGGGCTTTCAGTTCCCTCACCTGCAACTCTAGTCATCTGCAGTGCCTGTTTACCAAGGTCTGTCTGGCAGCAGAGAGGCCTAGAGAGGCCAGAGGCCAGGGTATAGCCACACATGGGATGGGTAGAGTAGAGACCAGGGAGGTCTGAGACTGGAATGAGAGGGGCTAGGCTCCAGGACAGGTGAGCCAGATGCTATGACAGGAGGGGACAGAGGTAAGGGCGGGGCCAGGGGTGGATTGGGTGGGGCCAGGGGTGGGTTGGGCGGGGCCAGGGTGGGGTGGGCGGGGGCCAGGGTGGGTTGGGCGGGGCCAGGGTGGGTTGGGCGGGGCCAGAGGTCAGAGAGAGCTAAAGGCCAGTTGGGGGACAGATGCAGTACCTTTGCAGTGCTTGCCATCCTCTGCCAGCCGGAAGCCGGTGGCACAGGAGCAGTGGTAAGAGCCTAGCGTGTTCTCACATGTGTGTTGGCACAGGCGACCTGGCGAGGTCCAGCATTCGTTCACGTCTATGGGGGGTGGGGGTGACCATGAGCAGGGAGGGCAGAGCTGAGCGGCAGCCAATTCCCTGTGCCCATCAGGATCTCCTTTCCTTCCCACCCCAGCTGAGGAAGGCATGAGCATGAGGACTGAGGAGCCTGGCACTGCGGAAACCGGGCAAACAGGCACAGAGACAGCAGCCCAGAGAAGCAGAGAAGACTTAGTAGGTTGCCTTAGCCACAAGGAAGAAGCTGAGGGAAGATGGGAGGAGGCAGGGCTCTAGGCCAGACGTACCAGCAAGGGCTATGGGGCGCCCGGGAACAGAGCTGCCCACCTACCAATGCAGGAGCGGCCAAAGGCGTCCCGCTGGAAGCCAGCCTTGCAGTCGCAGCGGTAGGAGCCAGGCAGGTTGTGGCAGATTTGGCCCTCACCACAGCGGTGCACGCCCGTGGCGCACTCGTTCACATCTGCGGAAGAAGTGCCACCCTGAGCGCTCACTAGCCTCGTGCCTCTGGCCTTTCTGGGTGGGGTTAGGGTGCCTGCTTACCCACACACTGCTCCCCATCCTCACTGGCGTGGTACCCATGCCTGCACACCACTGGATTCCTCTGGCACCTATAGGAGCCCACCGTGTTGACGCAGCTGAAGCCAGGACGGCAGGGCTCTGGTAGCGATGTGCACTCGTTGATGTCTGCAGAGTGGACACAGGTGACCAGGCCACCCCGGGCAGGACTACCCCAGCCCTGTGTCCCATGACCCCAAAGGTGTGCCTCCAGCCCCCAACATAAGCTATGCTGGCTAAACTCCTCACGCTGATGGACCTGCTGGAGGCAGAGGGAAAATGAAGGCTGAGTCTGGGTAACTACAGCTGCTGTCCCCCAAAGCTGCCCATCGTACACAGTGCATGGGGCCCTGCCAGCCATGCCTTTCCCTTCCCCCGTTGCCCTGACACACCCCCCACCCCAGGGCCTTTGCGTTTGCTGCCCAGCTTCCCTGGTACACACTTCTTCAGCTCTGCCCCAATGTCTCCCTGTCTAGGAGACCCAGGGAGCAATCTGAGTAGAGCTCTCCTTTACCCCTTTAGCCCCTACTTGTTTTACAATGTGACAACGTGAATTACTGCGACTTCTGTACACTTGGTTGCTTACTGTTGCTCCTCTCAATGTCCTTGTCGGGCTGCTGTAGCTCCCCTACACCTAGAATCCTGGCACAAAAATCCACCTCTGGATGGGCTCACTAAGGAACATCAAATCTGGTAGGTTCCTCCTCACCTTTCCCTGACGTTCCTGAGCGGTCCCTTGCACTGTATGACACATGGGTGAGGTCAGGGGGCAAGGAAACATTAGGGGCAGTATCTTGGGGTGGGCTCCCAAAACTGGCCAATGGAACCACTGAATGCTTCAGAAGGCCTCCACAAGCAAGTCAAAGGCCCCTTTGACCCCAGCTTCCTCCCTGTGGTTGTGAGGAAGGGCACATAAGGGCTCTGTGCCCGAGTCACCCTTGGTCCTGTCCACCCCTGCTCTCCTGGCTGTCCCTGTGCACTGTCCACCCCTGTGGCAGAGGTGGCTATAACCCGCCCCAGGGAAGCCTCCTGGCTGACGAAGGACAAGAAGTGTGGGATCTCAGGCCCTTTGGGGACAAGGGAGCCAGCCTGTAACTGTAGGCCTCACGCCATCAGTGCAGCATGGAATCACTGCAGTATCCATTAGCATTCTTTAGGAATGAGGCTTTCAGTGAGTGTGTGTTACTATTGTTTTATGAACTCTGTGTGCCAGCTGGCCGTGATTGTGTGTGTACCCAGTCGTGATCAGATATAGTCTTTCTGGTCAGGTTAGAAACATTTGCTGTCCATTCTTCTAGTCCAGTAAACTAAGATGGTAAACTGAGGTCATGAGCAAAATAACTGAGCCAAGGTCCAACTTTGTTCAAGCTAAGAAAATACCTACTGTTCTGCAGGTGTGCCTGGGCTTGGGGTTCCCAGCACCCACAGCCGACTCACCCACACAGTTGCCCTCAGGGTCCTGCAGAAAGCCCTCCATGCAGCGCTGCCGGGCCTGGCAGTAGAAGGAGCCCTTGGTGTTCTGGCATGAGAAGCCAGGCTGGCAGGTATGTGAGCCCACAGCACACTCGTCCACATCTGCAAACAGAGGCTGGGGGGTCAGGTAGGCCGACCTGAGTCCTCATATCCCTGCCCTCAGAAAACTGTGACCTTGACAGTCACTGAGATCTTCTGCATTCCCGGAAGCTTGGAGGGCCATGTCGCTGGCATGCCCAGGGTCCCAGGAGTTACTGTGAAATGACCAGAGGGACTGAGCCTTCCTGTGGTCTGAGCACTGCCAGATATACCAATTTAGTTCACAACTACCCGTGGATGTAGATGCCACAGGAGCCCCAGGTTACACAGGGGAAACTGAGGCACTGGGCTGGGCACAGAGCTCAGGTAGTCGGGCCCAGCACATGCACGTGCAACAGCTCACTGCCCCACCTTTGTGAGGAGAGAGAGAGGCAGGAATGAGTATGTCCCTGAGGGAAGGCTGCATGGTGACACTTATGGGAAGGTCGCATACGCAGCACATAGGCTCCAGCCCCTAGGAACTCTTATTCCACTCCTGAAGCACTGTCCGCTGCTCCCTCGGATGGAATTCCATTCCCAGCAGCCACCCATCACTCAGGTCCCTCCGCTGGGGGCCTCCTTCTACTCCACCTGAAACAGCACCCAGTCCCAGGCCATTCTGCCATCCCAGTTTGCTACTTTGTTCCCCATGTCTCCTACCTTGAGGTCAGAGGAAGGGTACAGCACCCCAGCCTGTACTCCTAGTCCTCAACCCTGCCAGGCACACAGGGTCAGCTCAGGCAGTATTTGTTCAGCGGAATGAAAATTCTCCCTTAGAAGGCTAGAATTTCCCAGTGAAAGACACAAGTGATTTTCCTGGGGTCTCAACCCTGCGTCAGCATGCAGCAGGAACGTGGGGGATAGGACCCTGGCCTACCCCGCACTCAGCTCAGTTCCTCTAGTTCTGCCTCAACACCATCTCTGGGGTCCTCCCATGCACAACAGACTAAAATACTGGGAGTGTGCCAAAAAGAAGGGCGGAGCAGTGCACTTGTGGGTGGGATGGGGCAGAGCTAGGCTCGGGGTTGGGTGGGGCAAAGAGGGGAGCTGGGAGGGGCCACACGGTCACAGGGTATCTAAGGGGCAGGGCAGGGGCAGGGCTCCAGCCAGTGCTTCTCACCTAGGCACTCCCCATCCTTGAGGACGAAGCCCGGCTCACAAGTGAGGGCCTTGTAGCAGCGGAAGGAGCCCAGCGTGTTCACGCAGTGTTCGCCCCGGCTGCACGTGTGCAGGTCCGTCACGCACTCGTTGATGTCTGCAAGGAGAGCGGGGCAGGCCGTCAGAGTCTGCAGGATGCTCCCGAAATGGACATCCGGGAGCAAGTAGGGACCTCAGGCCATCAGAAAGGAGGGAGCGCAGGCCCTGCCCTCGAGGTATGCACCCCTTCATTCAACAAAGATTTAGGAAGCACCCGCGAAATGCCAAGCACCCTTCTTGGCAAGAGGGACGCACACACCAGTGAACAAGATGCACACAAACACCCGCACTCGGGCCAGATATGCAGATACACAAGCACAGGTTTGGGAGGCCGTTGGAGTGCTGTGCTGACCAGTGCAGGGGAGGATGCAGGAGAGCCGGGTCAGTAGGGGTATGGAGTTCACCTGTCAGGAGGGTTCTCAGGAACAGCTCTGTGGGGGCCTCCGGCAGATATCTGGGCAAGGTAGTGCATGCCCATAATTGCAGCACTGAGGGAGGCTGAGGCAGGAGGATCACAAGTTTTGAGTCCTGTTTGGGCAATTTATTGAGCTTGTGTTTCAACATAAATGCACAAGGGCTGGGGATTATAGCTCAGAGGCTGAGAGCTCCTAGACAAATGCGATAATCAAGACAGATGATAAGGGTGGGAAGCTGTCTCGTTCTAGAGGTACAGAGGAGACAGAGGACCCTGAGACCCATCGAGGACGGGATGAAGAGGAGACAGGCGGTGCTGTTCTGTTGGGCTGAAGTCACAGGCAGCAGCCGGAGTGGCATCGGGGCACCCAGCCCAGGCTACACACACACACACACTCCCCCCCACTTCACTTCCTGTGCGATGGCTCCCTCCCACAGCCCCGCCCACCCGGAGCAGTTTCCCCAGGGCCAATACAGTTCCCAAAGCGCACAGCACCAAAATGGCAAACGGTGAGAGTACAGGGCAGTCCCTGGAGGAGGTCACAACTATTCCTCTTTGGCTGACATACCTCCAGAGCTCACTACCTCTGTTGAGTGCCTTAGTGTGACACATCGGTAGAATAATCACCACCACAAAACGCTGGCAAAGTCCCTTATAGGAAGCAAGTCCTTTCATCTACACACCATTGTCATTCACAGAAGCAGAAAAGGAGAGTGAAAGGTTAAAAGAAATGATTTAGGTTCTCTTACCATATTAAACAAATCGTGGAGTGCACTGAGCTTCATCCCCACCCCTTTTCTTTTTTTCTTTTTTAGATTTAGTTAAGATGCTGAGTTGCCCAGCTTGGGTTCAAACTTGCAACCCTCCTGCCTCAGCTTCCCAGAGTGCTGAAATGACAAGCATGCAATCTGTACCCAGCTTGTTCAACATAAGTAGAAAGTGATAGAGGCAGGATTTGAACTCAGGCCATCCAGCTTCAAGGCCACTTCCCTGTCACCTGCCAGGTAATGCCTGGGAGCCCCAGAGATGTCTGCAGCTGTGCACAGGAGGGCAGAGGGAGTGGGGTACGAACACAGTCACTCGAGCACATGAGGATGTGTATGGGTTTGTGCAAGACAAGCAAGGATGGAAACACAAGAGCACAAGTGCAGATGCTGTGCTGACCTTAATGTCCCCAGCATCCATTCCAACTCTCAGGGACCCCCTTCACCTCTCAGCTTCATCTCCAGGCCACCAGGGAGCCTGCCTATGGGGCACAGTGAGAGGGGTGCAGAAGCCCCCAGCAGGATCACCTTCCCAGACAGATCACAGTCCTACCTCAGATGGAAAGAGCTGCCACCCGCAAGCAGCCGGGTCAGGAGGCATGTGCTATGTCCAAGGCTGGGTGCCCAGGGAAAGCACGTCTGCCAGGCCCAGCCAGCAGCTCGGGCCACTGCCCGTGGACAGGGCTGGACACAGCGCTGAGCACAGAGACAGCTGGGATCTGATCCTTGCCTCTGTGCTTCCTGACCATCCTCAGAGCCAGGTGCAAAGTCCCCCTCTGCAGAACGGACATGCAGGTGCCACGAAGGGAAAGATGCCTCCCTGTGCCTGGGCCCCACACACTGTGGCCTTGGGTCTATCTGAGAATGGTGGGGACAAGCGCCCACATCCCCTCTGTGACAGCATCAGGTAGCCCAGAACCAGGAGGGCACCAGGGCCTCCTCACCGCCCTCAGAGAAGCCCTGCAGACCAACCCACAGGGCACAGAGAAAGGAGGGAACGGTTGGGACTCAGTGCTGGCCAGAGCCAGTCACAGGTGGCGCAGGGTCAGAGCTCTGCCCTGTGCCCATCCTCTGGTCCCTGTGGAAGCTCAGAGACGAGCTTGGGGTTGCTCAGCAAACAATACCAAGCTGGGGGACAAAGCCAGGAGTGTCAGCTGCAACCCTGTCCATCTACCCCTTAGGTCCCTGCATCTAAGGACCCTGTGAGCAGCTGGGGACCAAGCTGTGACAGGCTGTGTGCTGTTGTGCACCCATGACTTCAGCCACCAAGAGCCACCTCTTTGCAGAGGGGGACACTGTGGCTGGGAGAGAATAAGTCACCACTCTGAGGTCACAGAGCCATCTGTCTCCAGATCCCATGTACCACATTCCACCACCCTGCCAGTGACCAGCTGAGGAAACATTCCCTGAGTGCATTTGGACACACAGATATGTCTCTGGGGAAAGCAGCCTCCCAGAGGACAAGCAGGAAACAACACCAGGACACAGGGTGACACAGAGCATGGGGCCAGCTGTGTGAGGGCTCATATGCAAAGGACGGACCTTTAGCATGTGGCCTTCATGGCGGGCTGGGCGTGTCGCAGAGCGCAGAGCGTGACGCGGGTGGGCACAGGTGGGGCCCTCGCTTACCCACGCACTTCCTGTGCGCGTTGAGGATATAGCCCTCAGCGCAGAGCACTGTGTGGTTGACACAGGAGAAGGATCCCAGGGTGTTCACACAAAACTGGCGCCGGCTACAATCGTGAGTGCCCAACAGGCACTCGTCTTGGTCTAGTGGCAGCCACGGAGGGAAAAACAGAAGGGCCGTTAGAGAGGTGGGGCCTGCCCCGGGGCAGTGCAAGACAGAGGGCCACCTGAGACCCAAAAAGGGGCTGGAAATGCCCATGTCACACCAGAGTTCATAGAACCCAAAGACGTCAGTCAGTGCTGAACCCCACTAAGAACAGAAAGAGATGAGACTTGGAGAGGGTAGGGAGGAGGTCTAGGGTCACACAGCACTGCAGAACCAGGTGCTGCCTCCCTCCCATGCTGTGTACCAACCCCCTGGCCATAGGCAGCAAGGAACCCACAGCACAGGGCTGCACAACCATGGCTTCAGGGGCCAGGAGAGAGCATGAGTGTGCAGTGCAGGTGTTGTGTTGTGCTGCAGGGTTGAGGCCCATTCAGAACAGGAGAGGGCAAGAGCAGCCCAGAGTTGGAAATGCTGTAAAAATGCCTAAGCTGGCTATGGCTGAGGAGTCACTTGATTATTTCAGACACCGTGGAGAAGAGCCAGACTCCTCTGTGGAGCAAGCTATCCACTCTCAGACAGCCCACTGTAGCCTCTGTCCCTACCCATGGCTTCTTCTGCCAGGGTCCTGGAGGGAGACAGGCTGAAGAGATGGCATGCCAGCCAGGTCACAAGGCCAGTGACCCCAGAGTGATGCCCTATTCTGTCCTCAGGATCCTGGCAGGAGACCAAGCCCAGGGAACAGAGCACCGACTCTGCCGTGGCCCCCGTGCTGTGCACCGGGGCAAGTCTGCTGCCCTGTCTGGAATCACAGCATGTTTTTGGTCCACACTGGAACCCACCAGGGCCAGGTCTCTTCACCGAGACCATCTGCACGCTCCGCCCCCCCTCCTGTCTGTCACTAGACAGTAGAGGCTGGAGACTGTGCAAGCTGTCCCTAAGACGTCACTCAACCCTTGCCACCACTGAGTAGAGAGGGCTTCGCTCACAGAGGACTATGGGGACACCATGCCACCTCAGTGAGGCCACTGAGGTGAAAGGGACATGAGCTTCTTGTGAATGGCAGTGGAAGCCCACTGTCACCAAGATCCGGTCCACCTCTATCGCCTTGGCAACATAGACTGGTTCAGGCCTCCCACAGCAGGCTATCACAGGACGGAGGCCATTCCTGGGTGTCACCCTAAACAAGTGGGTGTCACTTCTGTCCTTCCCTGTCTCTACCTGGGACAGGAACACAGATGGACAGGATGCTTACAAACCTACTCCCACCATGGACAGGCACGACACAAGGACAAGGCAAAGGGAAGTGTGGCCCAAGACCTTATCAGAAACAGACATCCCGATCCTGTTGGACCCTGCTCCCACCAGGTCTCTAGGGCACGAACTTCAGTCCAGTGATGAGGTGCCCAGTCAAGTCTGTGCAGCACCATTTCCACAAGAGCAGAACAAGGAGATGGGAGGAGTCCAGGCCCGGGACATGGGCAACATGAAGCCACCTTGGAGGGCCAGGAGCTCTGCCATGCAGACAAACCTGTCACTCACAGATCCCACCACAGGTAGCAGGGCAGCCCCTTGGCACTCACCTTCACAGGACACGCCATCCGCCATGATGGCGTAGCCAGGGAAGCAGGAGCACCTGGCTGAGCCCCCGATGACATTGCACACCTGTCTGCAGGGTCCGTTGTCTGGAGAAGATGGCATAGGGGTCAGAGAGTGCAGCCATATGGGTCCCCATCACCCTGGTTCTAACCCATAAGACAGAAGCAGAAACAGAAGAGTAGAGAGGGAGAGAAACTGGGATGCAAGAACCCCTTTCCTTGGTCAGCAGCTACAGCTTCCTGGACCCACATATCCCCCACCGTTCAGGTCTAACCCATTCCTCTAGTGACACAAAAAAAAGGAAGAGACAGCAAAGAGGCAAAGGGAAAGAAGGGAAGGGAGGAATGGATAGGATGGGATGGGAAGGATGGATGGATGGATGGATGGATGGATGGATGGATGGATGGATGGATGGATGGATGGATGGGGGAGCTCAGGGTTAGAACACTCGCCAAGAAGGTAGGATGAGGCCCTGGTTCCAGCCCAGCATGGCAAAAAAAAAAAGAAGCAGCGATGCAATTAAAGGAGAACAATGAGAAAAGCGTGACTGAACCTGGCCTCCATGTCAGCTCACCGAACAAGGGTGTGCTATCTCAGTTTTATAGGAACGGAGGTACAAGTAGCCAGGTGGCTTTCTTGGGACCACACACCCAGGCCCCAGGCTCCTCTCATCTCTTCTCTGCAGCTACATTCTCTGCTCCTCACCCAGTGCACACGGGCAACCACCGGCCCCCAAGCAGAAGCACCCCACGGCCAGGACCATTTGCTAACACCCAGCAGCCCGGGCACACCCAGTGGCCCTGGACCACTATCTAGGGACACTGTCCCCACTGCTCACCTTTGCAGGTGTTGGGCTGTGGTAAGGGCAGCGGGATGGTGTTGGGGACCACCTGGGCTGGCTCAGGTCCCGATGCAGACTCCCGTGTGGGCTCTGGCTGTGGCACAGTCCTGTCTGTTGGGGCAAAGCACGGAGCAGAGGGTGGAGTGTGCGTCTCTGCCAAGCCTGGTGCCCTCATGGACACCAGCCCTTCTCATACTCAGGCACCAGACTGGGCACTGAAGCCCCTCCCACATCAGGGAGGAAACTGAGGCCCAGGGGCAGATGCTCCTCAGATAAGAGCCGTCTCGCAGCCTCTTGGGGGTTTAAGTGGGGGGGGGGTAAAGCAGGCAGGAGAGAGGAGGAGGAAGAACGTCCAGGCTGAAAAATGAAACCCCCCTCTGTGCCAGGATTGAACACCACAGCACCTCACAGCCACACTAGGTCTAGGCAGAGCCTCTCGCTGTGGGCTTCCAGAAAGAACCTCTCTGACGGGCCTCAATAGTCTACACGACTGCCTTACGCCAGTCCCAACAAGAGCAGCAGCAGGTAGGGAAGCAGCATGCCACCCCTCCCCATTCCTCACCTTGGCGGCAGGTGTGGCCGTCACCCTGCAGCAAGAAGCCTGGGAAGCAGGCGCAGCGGTAGGATCCCACAGTGTTGATGCACAGGTGCTGGCACAGCTCACCTGGCAGCAGCAGGCACTCGTCCTGATCATCACCTGGCAGGCTGTTGGGCAGCTCGGCCTCTGTACCTAGTGACAGGGCCTCCCGGCTTCCCATCTCTGGCTCTGAAACTGAGGAGGGAGTTAGAGCTCAGGAGAGAGCCAGGTTGGCTGGGCACACAGCTCACACCAGTGCAGGTCCAGCAGACAGTAAGGACAGAGGCAAGATAGATGAGCGGAGTACCGCAAAGGGAGGGAGGAAGGAAGGGAGGGAGGGATGGGTCAGTAGGTGGACAAAGGAGGGAATGACTGCAAGCACACAGGTATGTGTGGGTAAGTGAATAGATGGATGAATGAGTAATGGATGTACAGATGGATGGACGGACGGACGGATGGATGGATGGACGGATAAGTATATGGGTGAATGAGTGAACAATCCTGCAGTAATAATGAACCCATGAGAGCTGGGTCCAAGTCTTCATCACCTGAGTTCCCTGTAACAGGACCTGGCTGGGTCCCCAACGAAGCTCTTACTAAAGGGCTAAATTAGATTCTGACTAATCCCTCGGTCTCAGTAACATCAGGGAAATGCCCTAGCCACAGAAGAGTCCCCTCCTGACCAAATCTGGATCCCACTGGGTGGGGATCAGAACCCTGTCCTAGGCTTTCCTTGGGCACACTGCTCTGGCCAGCACCGGGTCTCTGGGATACACCCACCTCCCAGTGTTGTGAAGAGCACAGCACAGAGGGGAGAGGGCTGGCTGAGCAGCTTTGGGAGGCTCTGCGACATCACAGGGAGAGGCAGCACCAGGGCTGAGGGCAGCGCCTGTAGCCCTGCCAAGTTCTGTGCCACCTGAGACCTCAGCCCTTCCAGCAGCCAGCAGCAGCAGGACCCCAGAGGGAACAGCTGCACACAGTCATGGGAGAGGAACGTCGTTCAGATGACAGCGTTTACATTAAGTTCCAGCTTGACAGGCCCACCAGGGGCCGAGGGAGCTCTGGACCCAGGGCCACTACTGCACCAGGCCGACCCCCACATTTCAGGTTCAGTTTGTATTCAGCAGCCAGTCTGGCCTAGTGCCTTCCACCTCCCAAGAGGAAGGAGCATGTTGTCCCTAGCCCTGCTGCCGCCTGTCATGCAGCCTGCTGTTCTCTGCCCACGCACCTGCCTTCTGATCCCTGGGGCTGGATTTCTTCCCAACACCACCTGAAAAATCTGAAGACAGATTCTGCTGGGTTGTAAACTGGGTTTTTACATAAGCACTCATGCAGTCCCCTGGGAGAGCGAATATAGATGGGCGAGTGGAAAGTTGTGTGAGTGAATGGGTGAGTGGGTGAGTGGATAGATGATGGGTGGATGAGAGGATGAGTAAAGGACTAAAGAATGAATGGATGGACAGGGAAGAGAATGGATAAAATAGATGGAAGGATAGGTAGAGGAATGAGTGGTTGGATGGATGGGCTGGTGGGTGAGTCAGTAGATGGGCATGGGGGAATGGATGGGTAGGTGAGTGGGTTGGATGAGTGAATGAAGGGATGAAGAGATGGGTGGGTGAATGGGGTGGACAGGTGAATGGGTAAGTGGGTGGATGGGTTGATACATAGATGAGTGGATGGGTGGGTGGATGGGTAGATGAATCAGTGAATGGACAGGTGAGTGGGTAGTTAGATGGGTGGATGGATGGGGTGTGGGTGGTTGCATGGGTGGATGGATGGGCTGGGTGAGTGGATGAATGGGTGGGTGTAGATGGTTGAGTGGGGAGTGGGTGGATGGGTGGATAGATGGGTGGGTGCATGGGGAGGAAAAGTAACAATTCATAAATGGACAAACAGATGGGAGGGTAGGGAATGGACAGTGGAGAGATAAGGACGGTAGTTGGTGGTCAACAGGTGCAATGAGTGATACACAGAGAACCCAAAGATATTCACATCTCCAAATTTAGTCCCAGGTCACAGAACTCTGGAGCAGAACTCAAACCTAAAGCTATAGGCAGTAACAGGCCCAGGGTCACCAACATAAAGCAGCAATCTAGCATGGACCTGGCACCCCCTAAAATTCAGTCCCCCCTTCTCCCAAAACCACCCCAGGCTCCAGCCCAGGAAGGACAACGCCCACCTCTGCGTGGCACAGCCTCGGGCTCTGGAGGCCGGCGGACCTCAGGCACAATGAGGGGATCCTCGCCCTCGCAGCAGGAAAGCATGACATGATTGCACGGGTAGCCCAGGTTGGGGTTGGACTCACACGCCTGGCCCTCAGCCCTCACGTGGAGTCCCAGGCCACAGCAGTCACAACATTGCTGGAGGGAGATTCAGAAGAGTTAAATTCAGAGGTGAGTTTTCAGCCGGGCGTGGTGGCGCATGCCTGTAATCCCAGTACTCGGGAGGCTGAGGCAGGAGGATCGTTGTGAGTTCGAGACCAGCCTGAGCTACAAAGTGAGCTTAAGGCCAGCCTGAACTGCATAGTGAGACCCTGTCTCAAAAAAAAAAAAAAAGACCAGAGGTGAGTTTTCAGCAATTCACTTTGTTTTGTTTTGTTCAGCACTGGGAATTGAACTCTGGTTTCAACTGAGCTAGATCCTTAGCCTTTTTCATTAGAAAAAGGGTCTTGCTAATCTGCTAAAATTCCCAGGCTGCGTTTAAATTTGCAATCCTCCTACCTCAGCCTCTCAGAATGCTAAGACTACACCATGCCTGGCTCTCAGGACAGCCTTTAACTGGGACTCACTCTCCTTTACAGTATACCTATCTTGTTCTCCCCCTCCTCCTTCTCGAAGCATATATGTGACAGCTAGAGTTTTTACGGCTGTCAGGGCCACCAAGTATCCCCAAAAGACAGAAGCTTCACTCTAAGGAAGATTAAAACTAAAACCAGAAACCCGAGTCCCTGATCTACCCCATCTCAGACTGCAAACTTCCAAGAAGAAATGAGGTTTCATCTCTTTTAGCTATGGAGGTAGATTCACAGTCATCAGAGCCCCAGTTGCTCCCTCCTCCTTGTGGCCACTTCCTTGCAATATGGCACTTCAGCTCCCACCCTGACAAGTGGCTGTGCCTGAGGACTTGCTTTGGTCAAGTGTGAGATACAAGCAACAGTGTGCCGACTTGCATACAGCTACAGCTGGATCGAAGGGTCCAAAGGCCAGAGTCAGGAAGCCTTTCTGCTCACCTTGGGCTAGTGGAAGGCAGCAGAACCTTTGAAGAGTAGGGCCTAGCGGGAGGTCATCGGTCACTTATGCTGCATGTTCCATCAGTGCCAGAAAGCTGACTGACTTGCATGCTTTCATTCCCTCTCTTAGAATACAGCAGGACTGCGAGCTGACCGTGTCCCAGACAGCCTGCAGGGCTAGATAGATGGCTCATGGCCCATGGCACGTCATACGCAAAACCACAGAGACCAGCTGGGCAAGGTCCCAGTTGGCAGACCAGACTGGTGCACTGGGGGGCTATGGGCACTTCGTTATGCAGTGGTAGCTGGCTGAGGCCCCAGGCTTATGTCTCCCAGGGTAGAACCTCCCACCAATTGAAGCCCCACCTGGGACAGAGCACCTCCTTCCTGGCATTACCCCTGGTCCTCCCCACACCCAAAAAGTCAAAGATTTCTAGCCCCATTTTCTAGAGTAAGGAGCTGATACTGAGAGCTGGGAATCAGCCTAGTGATAAACATAAGGACATGGGACTCCACACTAGCTTATCAACAAGGCCCTCTCCTAACATCAGGAAAAATGGACCCCAAAATGATAGAACCCTAAGTCAAAAAAAACTCTCCCCAAGCTCAGAACCAATGGGTTAAAGACAGCTCACTGCTGACCCCAATTCTATTTTCCTTCTTGTTGGTTTTCAGTGGGCACCTGACCTCCCCAGAATAGACTACATTTCCGAGCCTCCTTTTTGGTTGGATGGCCCCATGACTAAGTTCTAGCCAATGAGATCTAAGCAGAGGCATTTTCTGCTCTTAAAAGTGGGCTGTTCTATCTGGGTGCCATGGCCCTTACCTCAAATTGGAAGGGTCACCAATTTGAGACCAGCCTGGACAATTTAGTGAGACCCTGTGTCAAAATTTCGAAAAGGCCTGGGGATTTAGTGTAGTGTGAAGGGCCTGGGTTCAACTGCCAAATACTTGAAAACACAATAGGAATTTTGATGCAGGTAACAGCACAAATGAATCTCAAGGACACAATGGTATTCAATAACCAGGAATGAAAGGACAACACTGTGTGACTCCCCTTCTCCAGGGGTAGCCTAACCTATGGGGAGAAAAAGGGGCTGTGAGTACCAAGGGCTCAGGGACGGATTAGAGTTAATGCTGAACAGGGACAAAGTTTCAATTTGAAAAGATTGGACAAAGGTCTAGACTCAGACAGACAGAGTGATGGCTGCACAATGCCATGTGTGTGCTTCATGCCCTTGGATGGGATACTTCAAGATGCTGGGGTGGGTTTTATGTCATGCATTTCTGACCACAATGAAAAGGAGCTGAAGAGACCAGAGTCCCTTTCCAGCCCTCTCCTGAGGACAATTTGTCCCTCTCCCTGGCCCTGACTACCTTCAAACTCTATGTGAGAGAGGAAACCAGGGCTCTGAGAAGCTCCCGGCATCTGCAATCAAACTGACACCCAGAGTCCAGCATGAGCTCCAACGCAAGCCACTTCCAGCCAGAAAGCTCCCTCCTCAGTGTGGCAGGACTGCAAAGCCCAGGATGGCACGCCCCACCCCCTCTGTCAGCTCATGCTGCTCCCCCTGCCCCTGTCTCTACTCCTGTATCCATGTGGGATGGGCTTCCTTAAAGACAGATCCCCACACTGTCAGGGAGAACCCACATGACAGCCCTCAAACTCTCCGGGGCACCCACCTCCCTCCATCAGGCCAAGCCACGGTCCTGCCAGCGATGGACGAGACCTACCACGTCACCCACACAACCTCAGCTCCTGCAGCTGTCCCTGTTGGTACCATCCCAGCCACACAAACTACCTGCCACTCCGGGGTCAGGCTACACGCATCGACCTCAGACCTCTGCACATGCTGTACCATCTTTCTGCCTGGAAAGCAGCCCAGATAGCCCAGTACTCGCTCCCACCTCCTCCAAGCTTTTATACAAGGGTCCTCTCCTTGGTGAGCCCATGGCCAGCTGCCTTCCAGTATCATGTCACTGACCAACTATGGCCTCCTCTCTCTCCATCTCTTCCTCTGTGGCATGATCGCCTCCTGACACAACACAGGGCAGTGCTCCTCCACTGCTGTCCCGATGGAGACACTACCAGGGCAGAGCAACGTGGCACCCACACACCCCGGGTCAACCGGCATCCGATGGTATTTTCTGCACAGATGTTGGGACCCCTGAGGTGAGAGACCCAGTACCCTTCCTGGTAGACTCTCCCACTCTGTAGCGAGGCCATGGCCACTTGCCTTGTATAGGGACACAGTGCAGGTGTCATTGTCCTCTGCTCCACAGGCCTCACCCTCCTTGGCTCCCAGCACACCAGCCACACAGCTCTTCTCCTTCAGGTAGGATATGCAGCAGTGCCTCTGGGCCGTCCTGCAAAGGTAGGTAGGCATTAGCCCAGGCGCTCTATCCCCCTGCAGGCTGGCCCTCCAGGAGGACAACAGTCCCTACTGCATTAGAGGACAAACAGAGTGGGCTGCCCAAGACACCAACATAGTGTGCCAGCATGGCTGGCAGAGGAGGTGCCAGCTCGTCATGTTGTATGGCTTTAGGACTCAGTGACCTGGGTCCCTTGGGACTCAGAGCTATGGGTTTCTGACTGCTGAGGGGAAAAGACACCGTTCCCTGTCCACTGCCAGGGCAGACTGGCACAGGGAGAGCCAGGCCAGGGATGCAGAAGTCACAGGGCATGGGATTCAGCACCACCTGAAGAGGGCATATCCCAGAGATGATTACTCAGTGAAAGAAGTGGTGAGCTCCTGGTCACAAGAGGGATACAACTGCACACTAAAGCCACAGAGCCCAAACTCCAGGTGTCTGAATGGTAGATGCTCTTACTCTTGCTCAGGACTCCCGAGTCGGTGGGAAGGGAGAAGAGACAGGAAAGTGAGGGAGAATTTGAATTTCCCTGAAGAACACAGCACAGGCCGAGCACTGAGAAACATGGAGTCCGATTCTGCCCAGACACCCTGACCACGCAGGTCCGGGTGAGTGACACAGCCTTTTGGAATTCCCCTCTCCTTGTCTGGAGAAACACTGGAGAAAGGAGGGGTGGGGACTCCCCCGAGCCTTCCCGTGGGCACCTTACCTGCACACGTCACCCTGAGCGCCGCTCTCTGGCATCTCTGCACACTCGTCATTGTCGATGGCCCACTGCTGCCCGGCCGCACAGCAGGACTCGATCAGGTCCTTGGTGGAGCCTGTGGGCACAGCAGAGGCAGAAGAGGCCCCTGCCCGGGACTCCGGGGCTAAGGCCAGGTCCTGAGCCTCACTGGCAGCTGGAGCCCACCCCCGCCCCTGCTGCTGTGCACCTGGTTGAGACAGTAGCTGCCCGGGAGGGGAGTGACCCAAAGAAGACTCAAGGTCTCAGCCTTATAGAATAGCTGCTCCTGGCGAACAGGGCCAAGGACCCTCCAGATCCCATCTCCCACTCCCAAGACCCTGGTTTTGCTTCAAAGAACCCATCTGCATCACTGCGGCAGGGCACAGCACATCTGTAATGTCAGTTACACAGGAAGCTGAGGCAGGAGGAAGGATCACAAGTTTGAGGCCAATGTGGACAGCGCGGCAAGACCTTGTCTCAAAATAAAAAATAAAAAAAGGGGGGGTGGGGATGTAGCCTTGTGTGATAGCCCTGGGTTCAACACCCAGTAAAAATGAATGAAAGAGGGAGGGAGGGGAGAGACAAAGAGAAAAAGAGGGAGAGAGAGGCAAGGGGCATTGGTAGCAATGGACACCACCAACTCAGCAAGGGAATTTAATGGAAGAAAGTTAATGGAAGGAATCAGATGGGAGAGAACATCTTAAAATTCAGATTGCAGGTGGCAGAGTGTCTGCCGAGCACGTGCAAGGCTTCAACAACCCAAGGCAGGGTCAACTTGAAAACTATTAAAATTAATTCTAATGAACAACTGTTATTCTAACATGGTGGCCCAACATAAAACCAGCATACTCAAATTAGTGGTCTTCTTATAGCTGAGAAGCAATTAAATAGGAAAATCCTATTTGCAAAATAAATCCAAAATAAACCCAGGTAACAGTGACTGCCAGGATGGACGGAGTGCTCAGAAGTAAATCTGGGTTTATTTTTGAAGGAAAATATTTGATGGTCTAATGGTAAAGGAGTAGGCTTTCCTCTAAATACATACCACGCATCTGCACAAGAAACTCAATACAAGAAAGAAACTCAGTTCTCCTAGGCTTAATCTCCAGCCTCAAAGCAATTCTAACCACAGTCCCAGCATAATTTCTTATAAAACTTGTTCAGATGACTGTGACATCCTTGCAAAAAATGAAGAAATGCTTAAGAAAACTTCAGGAGCGGGGGCACATGTGCAGGTCTTTCTCTACTAGTATAAAAAATACACTTTAAAGTTCCAAGCATTAAAAAAAAAAAAAAAAATGTAAGGAGATGGACAGACCCAAACTGGGTTCAGAGACAGAACTAGGTGATGTGGCCCAAGGCCCTGTGTTGAGGCCAGGAGCAGCCTAGGAGGCTGTGGGACTTCTCAGTGGTGGGTCTTGGCGGCAGGAGGTGAGGTCACTGGGGGCACGGCCTGAAGGGGCTATAAGGTCCACCTTGGTGTTCACAGAGCAAGTTGCTCAGATCTTAGACGCCATGGTGCCAAGGGGCAGGGCCGGTGCTGACTGGCAGAAGCCAAGGTGGCACAGACACCCTCAACCGGCCCACAGGGCCTGGATGCCAGGCTGAGCCCTGTGTCCCCCTGCTGCTGTCAGACTCAGGACCTGAGCCTCTGTCTCTGCTTGTCGCACTCTGGCGTGAATACTTCTGGCGATGGGGCGCTCATCCCCAGGCCCAGCCTGCTCCTGCTCTCGAAGCTCCTACTCGCAGTGTTCTCTATTTCACAGGCCTCAGTCCTCACTTGGGATCTGCCAGGCTGCCTTAAAGAGATCAGGGTGCACCAGGTCCTGGCGTCTGGACCAGATGACACGTGGTGAACAACCAAGCCAGGTAACAGTGACTGCCAGGATGGACTGCGTGCTCCCGACAGGCAAGGCACAGGCCCAAAGCTGCCTCATCTGCTGCCTGGCTTTACGAGGAAGGGGAAAGTCCCAGGCCTCAGGGTCCCACTTCCCCTCTGTTCCAGGCCACAGCACCCCACATCTATGGCACCGGCACCTGGATGCAGCCATTCTTGAAGGTCCCCTCAGCGTCTCTCACCATCAGCAGCCTGAGAGGTGACCTCTTACTGCCCTGCCCCAGCTCAGAGGCAGGGTGTCAGCCCGACTCGGCAGACTCCCTGCCATTCTCTCTCGGCCTTTCCCACCTGGCCTCCTTCCTTTCCAAACAAAGGGCCTTGGGCCAAGACTCCTGAGCCAGGAAGGCCATCCATGAGAGCAATAGTGGAGACTGGTACTGAGGCCATCTGCGGAGCTGCCAGCAACTGTCCAACACATGGAAGGCAGGGCCCACAAAGCCCGAGGTCTCCCAGGACAGAGCACTGCGCCCCAGGCAGTTCCTGGGCTCCCCTACCAATGAACAGCCCAGCACCCGCAGGTCCCTCCTAGGCCAGCTCTCCAACCTGTCTCCCAAGGCCACTTCCAAAGACATCCCAGGCCACCACCTCTCCCTTGCTCAGTCCCCACACCTCCTGGCCCTCTGCTCCCGCTGCTATCCCCCAGTCCCCGTCTGTACAGTGCTGGAATGACCCACATGTCCCTACTGCTGACAAGCCTCATGGGGTGTGGCCCCTAGCCCCTCACCTTGTCCCCCTTCTCTGGCCTCTCTGGCCCTCAGTCTCCCCATTCCCTCCTTAAACTTTTCATCCAGCTCAGGCCCCAGGGCCTTCGTAGGAGCCAGGCTGTGGAGCATCTTCCGGTCCCCCTGTGACCTACCCCATCTGTCACCATCTCCCAGGTGGACCTTTTGGGAGTCTCATCCTCTCACAGCAAGGTCCCCCAGCCTGTGTCTCTGTACTCATGTCTACCCCAACCTCACACACCATGCCCCATCATGCCCTGGTCTTGAATACCCTCCCCACCTAAGGCTCCACAGATCCCACTTGAAAGCCAGTAGAGGACAAAAGGTGACAATGAGAGGCTCTGCACAGCACTGCCACCCTCCCACTGTGGGTCCACTGGACACAGCCACTCAGCCCCACCCCAGAGGGCAAGAGCAGCCTCCCTGCTTTTCCCCTTTTCCCTCCATGTCCCCCCTACCAGGGGACACGCTTGTCCCAACCACCAGCCTGGCAGGATCTCAGGCACCGAGAATCAGCTGTGTCACCCCAGGGTCCCTCAAGGGTAGCACAGGGCAGTGCAGATGGGAGTGTCAGGAAGTCCTGGTGGTGGCATGTACGGTGCCCATGGTGCGTGTGACTGCGTCCCCTCCCACATGTGAGAAGAGGAAGGCAAGGGCCCAGCCTCAGGAAAGTGACCAAAACCCAGGCCTTCACCTGTCCACCCCATGGCCCGCCTGTAGGTGGCAGTTTCTACCCATGCGTCACTGTCGCCTCTGAACACTGGGGTCCAGTGGCACTCCACTCACTTCTGTAGGACTTGGGAAGACACCTGTCTCTCTGCTTCCTCACCTGCGAAAAGGCCAAATAATCTCTGAAGGACTTGGGATGTGGCAAACAAGAGGGGCTGGGTAAATGTGAGCCCACCCCCCAGCACAGGAGTGAATTCATCAACCAAGGATGACAGGACCACTGTCCCTTGAGCAGCAGCTGCCTGGGAGGGACCTTTGCTTGCCTCTTGCCCTTCCTTAGGTCACATGGACCTCCACATGAGAGGGAGAGGGTGAGGCTGGACTCTGAGAGGGCCTCACTCTGCCCTCCCCAAGGCACAGAGGGAGACTCGATCCCCTTCAGGCAGTGATGTCACCTGCAGGTACAGGAGATCACTGTCCCCTGGGCCCTCATAGCACTCCTGCCCTGGAGGAGTGCAGTCCCCATGGGCAGGGGAAGAGGTCGATGCAGGCGAGCTCCCTGGGCCAGTGACCATGCCCCCAAGGTCACACAGCCAAGTCACACAGGCAAGCACGGGGGAGCAGCAAGTCCTGGGGACCTTGGGCACCGTCTTCCACATGAAGTTTACAAACAAGGGATGAGATTGTCTAGATAGTGATACACCTAGGAACGAACTGGCTGCTAAAGGCCAAGTGGGTCCCAGAAAAGGAACCGGCTCAGGGAATGCAGCCAGACACACAGGGACAAATACTACAGGACTCTCTTAGCAGGAGGTCCCTGAATAAGCCACGCCCAGCAAGGCTGGTGCCAGGGGCCCATGCTGGATGGGGCAGCTGCAGTCCTTGGGGCTGGATGGTGGGGACGGGCTTCACCACCCTGGGAAGGTGCCTGCCACCCCAGAGCTCCACACCTTGTCACTGCCTTGCTCTGGGGATCACCCTGCTGGGAGGCACCCCCACCCTGGCACCAACACGAGGCCCCAGGCTTGCTGCCTCTCTGCCAGCAGAGATGAACAAGGCACCCAGCCTCCCGCAGGCGCTGGAGGAGTTAGATGCATCTAAATGAACCCAGTCCACGCTGGAGAGTGTGCAGAGCGAGCAGCCTTCTCTCTCTCTCTCGGGAGGGATATGCGGGGAGCCTGGAGCCTTCCAGGAAGGAAGCCCAAGCCCCATCACAGCCCCTGTCCTGCGGAGGGGCCCAGCGCAGGCCACACTGAAGCAGGAAACTGACTTGTTTCTGTTTACCCCTTTTGTACTCTGCATTTGTTTCTACCATTTGCAGGTTTTGTCCATTGCAGAACCCTGGCCTATAAAATTGTTCCCTTATAAAAAGGTTCCGGAATTCCAGGGATTCTACTCTTTTAATCCCAGGACAAAAGGTGTCCCAAACAACCCTGCCCAGAGGTCATGACCTGCCAGTCAGGCCCTTCTGCTTGATGTCAGAGCCCTGAAGAATTTCCGCTTAGGGAGCCATGAGGAGGGGCCTTTACTGGGCAGGAGGTGAGGGCACCTCCCTCCACTCGGCCCGTTTGAATGGGATGTTTGAGGGCCCCGAGCAAACAATATGAAAATAGCTTCTGCCAGCACAAGGGTCCCCTGGGGGAGGGGGACTCCAGCTGGCCCCAGGTGGTGGCCTTCCTTGGCCACCCAGGTACCTTCGTCTGTTTATAAGGTCTGCAAAGTGGCCACAGGAGCCAAAGACCTGGGTTCAGTCTTCTAGGAGCCCAGAAACAGATCGGAATGGCTGGGCTGGGCTCCAGTGCAAGCCCTCCGCTCTGCCCTGGGGTGCCCGCTTGGAAGCAACAGGTAGCCCTCCCTGCCCCTCTGTGCCTGGCTGTCCATCCCAGCCCCCAGTCCCACTCTCCTCTCATCTTGCCCATTCACGTGCATGCTGACCCCTCAGAGACTTGGTACCACCAGATCCACCAGATCAGAGGACACGCTAGCCATCCCTGCAGACCACCTCCCCTTGGGCTGGCAGTCACCAGCTGGATGCCAGCCTGGACCCCTGGCACGGTCCCTCAGCTCTGGAATGAATGTCCCCTGTACCTGGGCTCTGTCACTCTGCCTCTCCCGCTGAGGCCACTAGAACCAAGTCCCACCAAGGCACCCAGGCCCAGGAAGACACTGGGGCTGGGGCTGAGCGGCTGTGGTTTCCCCAACTCCTGAGCCTGGGGTCTGGTCACCACCCAGCTAGAAGAACTGAGCCCTGGAGACACAGGGTGGCATGTCTGAGATCCACGCAGACACTTATTCAGTCACATGACCCTCACCCCGAGCAGCACAGCTACCAGGGCCTAAGTCACAGGTCCCATGGGTCCGGGAAGGATGGCAGACAGGGAGTGAGCAGAAAGGGTTGAAAAAGATGGGCTCACCCTCACAGAGCCCCTGCCCTGCCAACTTATCTGAAAGTGGTCCCAAGACCCAGCATGCCCTTCTGGAGCTTCCCAGCAGTTCTACAGGGAAAATGTAATGTGCCAAAATCTGAAAGGAAAACCACCAAACAGAAATGGAAGGCTATTAGAGAAAGGTCTATGCGTTCCACACATCAGCTTCTGGGTCGGAGCTCATCTCAAGCTACTCTGACATAGTGGGGACAGGGTGCCCCCGGCTGGGGCAGAGCAGCCAGGGTATGCTCTTTAAACTGGGACTGATTAAGCAGGGCATGGTGATACACACTGTCACCCCAGCTCTTCGATACTGAGGCAGGAGGATCACTGCAAGTTCAAGGCCAGCCTGGACTACACAGTGAGTTCAAGCCCAGCCCGAACTACAGAGCAAGACCCTGTCTCCAAACAACGAAATAAAGACTAGGCTGTGGGTAGGGCATGAAGCTCCCTGGGAGAACACTTGCCTCTTACGCATGAGGCCCAGCTGAACAATGAAGCACGACGCCCACACAGTATCCAGAAACAAACTCCAAATGGATAAAGGATCTAAACACGAAAGATTAAACAATAAAGCATCGATAATAATCACATTGGAAAATATGACATAAGGCTAGAAAAAAAAATTCTAATACATAACAAAATGCATAAGCACAAAGGTAAAGATCAGTGGGGGGGGCACACCTGTAATCCCAGCACTCTGGAAGGCTGAGGCAGGAGGATCACAAGTGTGAGCCCAGCCTGGTATTTTGTGACTTTGAAGACTCTGTCTCAAAATATAACAGAACAAAGAAAAGGCCTGGAGATGGATGTAGCTTGATACAAAAGCCCTGAGTCCTGTTCCCAGGAAAGATGAGCAAGCAGGCGTCTGCTACAGTCCCGGTTTGTGCTCCTCATGAATGGCAGTCATCAGAAAGCCCCAAGTGATTGGGAAAACAAGGATAAGACATTTGTAAGCTATTCGAGACCCCACAGGGCCAGCAGCAACCTGGCATTAGGATTAGAGACCTAATCCTAAAATAAGCAAATAGTAACAATATGCCAGATGAAACAACAAGAAGATACATACAAAAACCACCAAGGAGATCAATCTGAAATACAAGGCAGTCCCCAAAACTCGCCAGGGTGTGGGGCAACCAGCAACCACACTCACTGCTAGGACAGGCACTGACCTATGTAGCAGAATCCACTAATGCACAACACCTGCTGTGAGTGCTGTGTGGTCCACAGCAGGGGCCCAGGGATGTCCAGGCTTCAAAGACACCCACAGGATCACTTTCAGCTACTGCACCCAGTACAGCCCCAAGCTCAAACAACCCAAGTGTCTGTCAGGGCCCAAGTAGATCCATAAACTGATTTATTCCTACACTGAAACAGGGAAGAGCAATTGCATTGTGCAATTTAAGTGTCATTAACTGTGTCAGCAGCAAGGCACTTGCTGTGCACAGCACTCTAATGAACTGGGTACATCACCTTCTGCTAAAGAAGCCAGAATCACAGTGGTCATTCCCACCCTTCAGGAAAAATTCACCAACAGGCCAGGGGGACTGATAACCCCGAGTGAGTGAGTTTTGGGGGTGGGGGTGGGGACGACAGCTCCCGGGCAAGAGGCCGCCGGGACAGCCTGAGGCCTCCGAATGGTTTTGATCAGATCAGGGCAGTGCCTAAGGGTTACTTACACAGGGAAGATGAACTCACCAAGCCAGCCTAAGACTGCACATTAAAAGGAGCAGTCATAAGATTCTAGGTTACTGGATACTCCAGAGTGTGTAGATTAGCCCTAGTAGCAACTTGCAGAAAGGAAGAAACCCAGGAAAAATTGAAAGTAAAATAGTAATAACTAATTGCCCTCAAAGAAATACTACTTATATTATAGACAGCTAAATTAGGTAAAAATATTTTAGGCAGTCAGACAGGGCTAACCCCACAGAATCAAGGGAAACAGTGGCCAGAGGCAAATGGGTGGGAGGCCAGGCCTCCAGAGGAACAAGCCCTAGTTCTTCCCCCAGGGCTGAGACAGTGGCAGCACCTGGTCCAATCACATCTCAGTAGACAACAATCACCTCTTGGGTGGCCAAAACCTCCAGGCCCACCCCTCTCTAAAAAAATTCCTTGTTCTTTCCAGGCACATGTGCTGGATCGGCATTACCTAAGCACCTCTACTTATAATCTCTCTGGTTGGTGGTAGCCTCAACCTACACTGTGCCGACCTCAGGACTTTGTTCTATAAAACTTCCTTTACGAAATGGCTTGCCGGACAGCTGCTTCGGTCCCCTCCTGCTTCTCTCAAGAGCTATCTTTCTCTCTCAAAATTTCCTATCTTAATCTCTGTTGTTCCTTACAATTCATTCTTTAATTTTGGGGAACACAAACTTGGTGATCATACCAGGTTGAGAGTTGCATTTATTTCCCCTAGATCAACTAAAGATGCTATTTACTTTTATGAAAGAAGCTACACAGTAGAATTTGGGGACAAGTGGAGAAATACTAACACAGTACAAGTATCAGATGTCATTAGAGTTGCTAAGTGTGCAAATGTGTAAGGCAGTGGCATGTGGCAACAATGTGTTTTTATTTTCTAAGAGATTAACATCAAAATTCAGATGTTTCCAGCACATACACTTGTGGTACACAGGTGTGTATTCTGTACACATGTACGTATACTATACATTCATCTACACAATCTTTTACACCTGCTGGCTCTGCATCTGGGTATTCAACCATTTCAGTACAGAAAAATATTTGAGGAAATTTGCCATCTGTACTGGTGTTTTTCTTAACACTATTTCATAAAAATTCTACTATAACAATTATTTATATAGCATTTGCATTGTATTAGGTGTTACAAATAAGTTAAAGGTGACTGAAACATACGTGTCCAAATTTGTGGCTTAGGGCTGGGAAGACAGCTGAGCGGCATAAGTGCCTGCCTGGCAAGTGCAAGGTCCTGAGTTTGATCCCTAGTACCAAAAGAAAAGAAGAAATGCAAATTTCAAATTTGTGGCTTACCTGAGTGAAGAGAAACTGTATGTATATTGACACATACAATATTTAATATACTTAATGTATTAAAGTTGCAAAACTTCCTTTATATTTTAACTTATGGAAATCTTTTATGAAATGACACAAATCAAGAAAAAAGAACCCTTCTATACTGTTGCCGGGGGGGGGGGGGGGACCAGGAAGCTGGCTCAGTGGAATAAGTGCTTCCCCAGCAAGCGCAAGGTCCTGAGTTCAATCTCTGGTTCTGAAAAAAAAAGAGCAAGCTAACAAGATACAGGAAGTAGGAAAACAGCTTCTCAAGAGGGCAAGAGGATCAAGAGATGGAGGGGGAAGGGAGGACAGGAGAGGGTTGAACAAGAAGATAAGCCACATACAGTGTGGGGGACCACCTGAGCAGCTCTCCTTGAAAGAAGAGCGACTGTCTCCATTTTGACTCAGTCTGATCCTATTTCCTCAAATTGTTATGCAGAGAGCTGGCTAGGACTTCTGTCTATCCTTCAATTGGCCTTAAGCAGTGCGTATTGGTCTAGCTGAGGTGCTGGTGATAGTCTTTGAAGGTGGCATGCGTGCTTCCCTGGTAAACTTGCTGCTCCTTACTGTGAGCTGGTGGAGACAGGACGGTAGAGCTAATGCTCCACGCCACCAGCTAGGATGGAGCCTCGATCCCAGAGGCTATGATTTCCTGGGGCTTGAAAGACTACATCAAAGCTGAAGCACCAGACTTCCCAAAATATTAAATACTATATAATGCATATTACCCTCTCTGCATATCCTCTCTGCATGTAGCAGAGATAAATGTAGGCCACCCACCTAGCTCAGCTCATAGTAGTCACCTATATCCCACAATTCTCAGTCAATCTTCCTCAAGCCACTCCCCAACTGAATAAAACTGGGTGAGGCCCTGGGTCACTCTCTTGGTTCCAGAAAGCCATGTCATGGCAGGACTTAGAGCCCCTCGACTCCCCGATGATTAAAAATATAATTTAGTGTCCTCATTTTCACCATGGGTTGCATGGAAAGTGGTAGATTGGAATCAACTTGATGGGATTCCAATAACATAACCTTGGGATTACAAATATTGGTTTCTTGGACCAAGATGAGGACCTGGAAGAGTCTCCTACAGTACAGACCAGTGCCACCCAAGGAACATGAATGATCTGGGCTACAAATGTGGCCTTATAAAAAAAATTGTTTTAACTTGTGTAAAGTTCAACAAGAAAGTTTACATGTCTACCTAATAAGCGCCTGCCTACACAGGTACAGACATGCGTGCATTGAAATAGCAGTCACTGCTGCATTCGGGCAATGTGCCAAGGGCCAGGAGTGTGTGTAAAGTCTGACCCACGAGAGTCCCCATTTAACTGTATGTGGCGGGCAGAGGAAGCAGGTCAGCACTGCATCTTGCTGTCCCCTATGTGCCACTCCTCTACATGGTCAGGACTTGAGCACCCTGAAGTCAACCATGAAAAGCCACATAATGCTGAAAACGTGTCATAGGGCTAACTTCCCAGTGCCTGGGGCTAGCTGTCCTGTGAACTGGATCTGAAGTTCCCAGGAAGATGTGTAGGCCCTGCATGAACACTGTGCTCATATACGGATGCTTGAACATCCTTGGCTTGGTATTCAAGGGGACCCCTAGCACAGTGCTGGGTGTGGGAGGCCCACCTGAGAGGATTGTTGCCAGAAGCATAGAAGGCAGAACTGGAGAAGCTGCCAAAATGCTGTTACGGATGATGTTTAGAGAAGCAGTTGGAGCTGTTGGAAGCTGCTCGTTCTCTTGGGCTGCTGTGCTGGAGGACCTTGTCATGCTGGCCTTCCCGATGAACTGTAGAGGAGCTGTAGTCCTCCTCTTCAGCATTGCTTCCTGGCTCAGGAGGGTAAGATGGTGCACTGCTCAGCCTCATGAAGAAGCTTGTCACATAGGAACTCAGCTTTCTTCATCATTGGAGGAGCTCAGGACCTCTCTGTTGTTGAGGATGGCTGTGGCACTTTTGGGGGAGCTCTGGCGCTTACTTTGCTTCTTAGCTCCACTTCAGATCCCTCAGCTTGCTAGCACCGATCCTTCATCCTGCTGGCATACTTTCTAGCTTCCACCATTGACCTTTGGGCCTTTCCAGCACAGATCCATGAAGGGGGCCTGCATGGGACTTTGCTTTGGGCTCTAGACCTCCGACTTGTGAGATGCACTGTTATGAGCTTTATGTTTTCAGCTGGACTCACGCAGGGTATTAGGATCTAGGCCCTCAACTGGAGTCTTTAGTGTTTTTTTGGTATGGACAGATTTCCTACATTTCTTGTATATGATTTTTGAGTGATTCATTATAAAATACTATTACAAAATGTGCCCTGTATTATAGTTTCTCTTGTAAAAAAAAAAAAAAAAAAACCAAACCATGACACTAATTCTTACAAACCTCAGTTGGATAGAACTGTTTGTCCACATAGTGTTCTGTAAGTAGCATTTACGGATGAATCTCATGTCCTAATTCTCTGCATCATGTATCTTTTCCAGTTTACTGCGATTCCCAGGTCATTGTGCACACAGTTTAATAAGAGATATTTAACTAAGCTTTAACTGTAAGAGGGATGTAAACACTGCTTTTGGTGTGTGTGGTGCTGGAGAGCAACATCCAGGGCCTGTCGCATGTTGGCAAGAGCTCTGTTCCGAAGCTGCACCTCCAGATCACTACATTTTTTTTTTAACATGTCACGATGACAAGAAGTGATTTTTTTTTTAAGCAGTGACTTCTTAAAAAGAAAAAATAGCAGCATCTCATGAGGAAACAACTGGATCTGTTGTTTTCTCCTAGAGGTGGACAGGAAGCAGGTGGTAGCAGCAGCACCCACACTGGCTTCTTGTACAACCCCAGGAGATGGTGTACAGAAACGCTGCAGAAGTAGCAAGGGTCCTGGGCACAGCCACTGTGTGGCTCTGCTGCCCTGGCAGTGATCTGGGGACAGGGAGTCTGAGGGTACAGGGCTCCCAAAGTGGGAGCCCCATGGGCCAGAGTGGGGCTCTTCCTAAACCAAACTCCCAGAGATGCCCCCAGCACCTTCCGCGCATCCTCGGGACTGCATTCAGACCTATGCCCTGCACCTTGACCAGGCACCGACCTACCCGACTCCCTGTGTCTCCCCCTAAAATAAATCTGTTCCTTGCAGGCTGCAGGACAAGAGGCCCTGGGAAGCAGTCACATTGGCCAGAGCTGCCAGGAGAGGTCATGGTAGCAAGCCGGCAACCCACACCCACTGCGGATGGACACAAGCTGGTCTAGGATGCCAGGAGCCCACGCAGAGCCCTGCGGTGTCCCTGATGGCTGAGTCACCTCAGGCAAAACCCATGGCTTCTCTGCACCTGCATCCCCACTCCAGGGGCCACGTGGTGGTGCACAAGGAACTGTGAGGCCTGGTCATGCCAGTGTGAGCTGCCCGGGCATAGGAGGGAAGGAAGCGTGACCACACCTACGCCTCAGAGGTAGCACAATAACGGGTCCCTGGTCTCTTGCCAGCTGCACCAGCCACCCTCCCCCACAGAGCCCAGAGCAACCTCTCCCTGCTCAGCATGCGCTTCACTGCCCAGGGAGGCTGCCTCTCTACCTACAGCCACAGCACAGCCTCAGCTCTTGGCAGTCCCGGGCGGGGAACACTGACTGGAGCTCAGGACTCCTGAGCCTCCTGGCTCCTCACCCAGCCCTGGCCTGGCCCTCTGTGGGGTCCTAGTCACCTAGTGGAATAATCTGGGCAAGAGGATGGGGGATGTAGGCTCTGTGCATCCAAGTGGTAGCAGCAAGTCCGTACCTACTGCATGCTTTGCTGGTATCTTAAAACATCTGAATTAATTAGTAATATGCACAAATTGGGAGCTTTTGTGTGCAGTTCCAGATCTCAGGCTGCTTTTGCAAAATCCAAAGTTATGGGTCACACCAGGCATCCACAGCCCCCAGCCTGGGCAGCTGCTGCTCTAGGCTCAAGGCGCCTGCCTGTCTCTGGCACCCATCAGCCTGGCAACTTCTCCCTCCAGTGAGCCTCTCCACTGCCCCAGCTTTCCCAGCCCCTGAGCCTGTGCCTGTATCCCTGCCCTGGCCTGCCCTGCCTGCCACAGGCTGGTGACCCTCCCTAGGCCTTAGTTCCCTGCCTGGGTAGAATGTCATAAGGAGCATCAAGAGGCACCAAGATAGGAGTGAACAGGCACCTGGCACCCTAGGCTGGCCCAGTGTGGTGACACAGAGGCCACTGGAATGCAGACACAGGGGGGTCAGCATCCCTGCCTGGTCCACAGGGTGTCAGCTGGGGCTTCGGTGACTTGACTGGCAGAGGCTGGAGGGAGCACTGAGCAGTGGAGAACTGGAGACACAGCTGCAGGACAGATCCTGGGCCAGGGCAGGAAGCACGCGCTGAGCACCACCCACCCAGCCCCAGCAGGCCTGCCCCTTGGCTCTTTCAACAGCTTCTGACCCACAGAAAAGTTACACATTTGTTCACTTAAACAAAAACACAAACCCAACCCCCAATCAGAGCCTGAGCCCAATGATCCCCTGGCAGGGAAAGAAACGGGACTTCTGGCCCTGGGGAATGCTCCGGACCAGCTCAAGTCCCCCACACCCACTCAGTAATCCTGAGATTACCACCAACATCTTAGGAGGTCAAAATTGAGGCTCAGAGCGGTTGTGTCACTTGCCTCAGGTCACGCAGCTGGGGAGGCAGAGGCGGGAATTCACCCTCTGAGAGCCAGGCTATGAGTCGGCCAAGCCAGTTTTCCCAGCATGGCCATGGGATGCAGGTCCCAGAAAAGAGCTGGCCCATGCAGTGCTGACCTCAGCCACAGGCAAACCTCCCCGATGACTCTGAGTGCTGCAGCACACAGGAGCCTAGGCCCAGCCTACGCAACGCTGGCAAGCAGATGTGCTAACAACAAAGAGGCCACAGCTCAGAGCTTAGGGCGTCCCAGATTCTGCAAGGCCTGGGGCACAGAAGGCCAAGGATATCAAGCATGGCCCAGCCGCAGCAGTGCCCCTGAGCACCAGCTGTGAGCAGAGCCCTACTGTGTGACAAGCCCAACACACAGTGCAAGATGTGGACTTCTTCCAACAGAGAAGACAACGGATGCAAGCCCTCCTGTGGAAGCAGCTGTGCTACCACTGGGTCAATCAAGCAATGTGCCCAGTGGTAACAGTGAGCCAGGAAACAGACCGGCATCCACCCTGGGCACCAGGAACCAGGCAAGAAATACAACAGTAAGGCCCCAAAAGATCTGTGTGGGCCCAGTTCAGAACCCTGGACTATGAGTAGGGCTCATGTTTCTGCCCTTACAGAAAGGATCCCTCCTTTCACTTTTTGGGACAGTGTCTCCCTGTGTAATGCAGGCTGGCTTGAACTTACTATGTAGCTCAAGCTGGCCTTGAACTCTCAGTGATTATCCTGCCTCAGCCTCCAAAGCGCTAGGGCTACAGGCGTGCGCCTGCACATTGAGCAGTGGAAGGGGTTCTGTGGGTGTCAACTTCTCATCACAAACATCCAAAAGAAATCAATTTAAAGTAAGAAGGATTGCTTGGACTTATGGATTTGGCAGACGCAGTCTGTGGTCACCTGGGTGTCAGTGCCGGCCCACTTGTCTGGCAGCTGGGTCCCAGTCATTTGCTCAGGACACCTATGCTGCAGATCCGCTCGGCGGTGACCCAGAGAAGCCACAGAGGAAGCCCACTGTATGGAGGGGACAAACGTCTTCCAGGGCAGAGGCTTTTCTGTGGGATTTTCCGAGTTCGGTAGACAGCAAGCCCTCTGCCTGCCTCCTGCCCAGGCCCCCGCATGTCTAACAGGCTACATCTCCACCAGCACGGCTGCCAGGTTCCCAGCAACATTGGGGCCAGCGCGTCCTTCTGAGGACCTGCCTCGGCCACAGTATCAGTGGTCACGGTAACACAGAATGGTGGGCAACCACTGAAGCACTCAGTGAACATCTGTGATTATCCCCAAGCTTGTGGCGCCACCTGGAATTCCTCCTCACCTGGGTGGTCTTGGCATGGCCTCCCTATTGGTCCTCAACACAGCTGCAGCCCCAAGTGCTCAGCATCTCCCAAGGCAACAGGGCTCAGGGGGGTGATATCTAAGACCCCAGTAACTGCCACTGAGAAGCAGGTCCTGGAACATGCCCTGGACCCTGCCAGGGCCTCTGGGGGCCCAGATCCCACTTCCCTCCAGGATCCTCACACAGGTTTCCAAGCCTGCCCAAGTCCCCGTAGAAAATGGCAGACCACCTGCATGGAATCTGCGCACATCCTCCATCCCACCAGCAGGCTCACAGTGCATGCACCCTGCCCCACTCCCCAGCAGGCTCACAGCTGGGAACTACACACCTGTCTGATTGACGGGGTCTTGATCTCACCTGCCAGACCCTGAGCTCCACAAGGGCAGATTTTGTCTACATCTGCTCAGGAAAAATGCAGCCTGGGCACTGAGAAATGACAGGGCAAAGGACACAATGATGCCAAAGGAAGCTGGTGCCACCACTTTGCTGCCACGTATCCATAGGCAAGTGGCCTGGGCTCTATGAAGCTCACTTTCGACTCCCACAAACCAATAGGGCTGCTCCGCGGGTGGAAGGGCTTAATACCAAAGTTTTCATGACAGGGCCCGGCGTATGTCACAGTGCTACATGGTGCCTGCCACTGAGTTTCTCAGCTATCCAGGGCATCCCAGCAGCAGAGACCCCTGCCCTGGGGAATCTGGAAACTGGCACCCTCCAGGAAAGGGTCCCATGCTGCCCTACTTTCCTGCCACACAGAGGTTATGGGGGCCTGGTCCAGGCTGGGGGATGCCCCTAGTACTTCCTAAGGGCCACCTACCCAAGGAGTCTCCCTATGGCAGGGGTAGGAGCCGCTCAAAAGGAAAAGCTGTGCTCCTGAAGCCCCCCTGTGACAGCAGACGCCAGGCTCCCTCTCCCTGCCCAGGGACCAGCATGTGGCTTCCGTTAGGGCCACATCTGGAGGTACTCAGAGGCGAGGTTGGCCTAAAGAGGGGCTTGGATCCCTGGCACAGCTCTGCTCCCACACAGGACCCCTGACCCAAGTCAGGGCCTTGGGCAATGGCTGGAAACCTTCCCCAGGCCCCACGCTGCCATGGCAACACAGCTAAGGAGTCATTTCCAGCCCTATCACAGCCTCCTGCAGGGTTTGCCCCGCTACCACCGACCCAGCTTCTCCATCCAGGGCCCCATCGTAACTAGGGACCTGCCTGCCCCCAGCTCTCCCCTACAACAGCAGCCAGGTCCAAATTCCACTTCTCTATCCAGATGTTCCATCAAGCAGCTGGATCCCCGCACACAGCACTGCCTGTCACCCACCCTCACATGCTTCTCATCCTTGGCTGTTTATCTGCTCATTACCCTCCACCCCATCAAGACTGCAGGGCAGGGGAAGCACAGAAAGGGTGCTCCCCAAAGGCCTCTGGAGAACAGATGGCAGGCAGTAATCGCTCACGCTTCTAATTACCCAGCTCCGTGCCGAGCACTGGGTATGAATGAGCTCATTTAACCCTCAAAACAGCTTCTTTGCAGCCAACAGACAGAGAAACCAAGGCACAAGGCAGCCAATCACCTGCAGGTCATGGAGCCAGAGCACATGTATGGTGGAGGGTGACAGGCAAATGCTGGGTGGACAGAAAGAAGACAGAGAGGAGAAGGACATTCATCTGGCCAGGCCGTAGCTCCTGGGTCCCATCCCCCACCACCACCATGCATGCTATCCCCTGTACACCTAGAGCTGTGCCTGGGCCCGGGATCCTCTCTGAGACAGCCTCAGGGATCCTCATCACAGGCCACGTCCATGTCCCCATCCCTAAGAGCACCTGATCAGGGGAGAGAAAAAGGTGAACCTGGGCTCTGACAGCAAAGTGGTTCCCCAGATCACAAGCCCAAGGCCCCAGAGGCCCCTGGCAACAGGAGGCAGCAATGCAAAAGCAGAGGCTGGACACACCTGCACCTCATCAGGGCCCCCTGCATGCTCAGCAGGCTCTGGGCTGGAGCTGGGGAACAGTTGGCCCTCAGAACAGGGAAAAGGGGACCTGCAGCCCAGAGCCAAGCAAGGGCTCTGCGACTGCCTTCCTTTTGTTGCAGTGCCTAGCATAAGCTATGCACAATCTATGCCATTCAGTGTGCAAGCAGGCTGAGAGAGCAGCCAAGGCCACGCAGCAGGACACAGCACTTGGGCCACTGGAGAAATCCCACAGCCCCTGCTTCCCTGCTCTTCCTGCACTGCCCAGCCTGGGGACCCACACCCTCCCAGGCCACACTTGCCTCCCTCAGCCACAGGCTTGCTCACTGCTGACCTGCTGACATCCAAGCAAGGTCATAGAGCACGGGACAAGAGACAGACCTCTGCAAATAAGAACCTCCCAGAGCTCCCAGAGAGGGGGGAAAGGCGAAAACAGCTAGGGGGGCAGGACCAGAGGTCTGAGTGGGCTCCCCGGGGAGGGACTATCCTATCGGGAACAGCAGCGTGGTAACAGAGAACCCAGGTCAGGAAGGGTGACTAAGACAGGAGCTATGTAGATTAGCACTGGCAGGAGGAGCAGAGGCAGTGTCTACGCAGCCTGACGTGCCCTGCTGAGAGGCTCACTAGACCTGCCAGCCCCATAGGACCCCTGCTTGATGAGGGACACCTGCCAGGGACAGCATCTCAGGATGAGGCCCTCATCCCATCCACCCTCCACCCACAGGAGCCAGCTGTTCCAGGCCTGGGCAGTGACCAGCACCCCTACAGGAAGCACGGAAGAATCTTCTTACCTTCAGGGCTGCTCCTGGGAACAGAATGGACAGAGTTGGGGTCTGCATCCTCTTCTGCCTGGGAATGGGGTGCAGCTGGCTGAGGGATAGGCACCACTAGGGTGGGCAAGACCTGGGCCTCCTTGTGCAATGGCATGGCAGGGATGGGGTCAGTGCTGGGTTTGACAGGACCCTCGGGAGGGCTCAGCGTAGCCCAGGAGGGGATGCCATGGGCTGGGTCTGACCCAGGCAAGGGCTGGGGGCCCTCCTGCCCAGCACTGCGAGGGGTGGCCTGTGCATCCGGGATGAGGTTCTCCTCGGGCCTTGCCTTGGCTTCCACCCCCTTCTCCTCGACAGCAAGGCTGAACCTGGCTGGGGCTGTGGTGGGCAGCACTTCGGGGTCACCTGCTGCCAGCTGCTCAGTGACGGCTGCCTCTTCTTCCTCTGTCCCCTCCCCTTCCTCCTCCTCCTCGTCCTCCACCTCTTCAGTGTCCTCTGTCACTCTCCTGGCTTTGGCCTGCACAGGAGCAGGGGGACCCAAGGCAGCAGCTGCTGTGGGCCGGGGGAGGGCTGCTGGCCAGGGAGTCGCCTGCATGGTAGACAGCAGCTGGACGCCACCTCCCAGGGCAGCCGGGGGACCCCCTGCCCCTGCCTGGGCCTCAGCCACCAGCGCGGACACAGCCTCCCGCTCAGCCACCTCCTGGTCATAGCTGTAGGGGTCTTCATAGTGTCGCTCAGAGTCTCCCTCGTCAGTGTCCGAGAAGTTCCCGTGGCAGCCAGGAAGCTGGTAGCAGATGAGATCCCCGCCAGAATCTGGGCAGTGGCATGCCCGGCAAGCTGACAGCTGGACAGAGTGGCCGCCAGGGTATTTCCGGCCAGAGTGGACACAGCCCACCTGACCACACTGGGGGCAGCTGTCAGCCGCAACCACAGCCTCAATGCAGTTGGGCGGCAGCTCAGGGCATGGCATGAACTGGCAGCTGATCTTGCCACCGCCCGGCGGGCAGGAACACTCAGTGCTGCCAAAGTCCACGAAGTAGGACTGCCCAGCGGGCACCTGGCCGTCCACAAAGCCACCCTGCACACAGTCGTAGTACTGGTAGCCCTCACAGGTGCAGCCATGTCGCACGCAGGTGGAGCAGCACGCACCCGGCCCCAGTGCCTCCTCGATGCAGTTCTCCAGCAGTGGGCACTGGGCACCCGTGCAGTCCTGCCACGGCCCTGCCATGCCCGGGCTCAGGCCTATCGCCACGGCTAGGGCCACCACCAGCCAGAGTCCAGCAGGGTTCCGGAGCAGCGCCATGGTCCTGCCAGCTCCTGGGGATGGAAAGGAAGCCCATCAGCACAGGGCATGTGCCCAGGCCCAGACACACCCTGGCACAGAGATGGCCTGTACCATGAGGTGGACACACCAAAGACAGCCGTGACAGCAGATGCTGAAGGGTCCTGCCGTGGCCCCTGCCTCGGCCTGTGTAGTGCTGGGCCTCTCAGTCAGCAGACCCACATAGCCTCTCTGGGTGTTTTAGTTTTTAATTTTATTTGTTTATTTATGGATTACAGGGTCTCACTACACAGTTCCAACTCATGCTGATCCTCTCATCTCAGCCTCTTCAGTGCTGGGATTACAGGCAACTACCACCACGCCTGGTTTCTGGCTGACATGGCACGCCGTGGGTTCTGGGGCCAGCATAGCATGTGGTACCACAGGGGATTGAACTCAGGTTCCTGTGCTTGGCAGGCAGGACTCAGACCACTGAGCTACCTTCCCAGCCCCTCTCTAGGTTTTTTGAGGCGGTGTTTTACTGTGTAATTCAGGCTGGCCTTGAATTCACTATATAACCAGGCTGGCTGGGGCCTGACGTAGTCCTGCCTCGGCCTGTGTAGTGCTGGGATCATAGGCTCAGACTCTCTGGTGGCCCCAGCTCCCGCAGTCAGACACACACAGAGGTGAGCACGTTCACCCCTGCACTTACCGGGGAGCCCGCCCAGCCCCTCGGTCCTCCCCGCAGACGTGCCCCCCACCCACAGACGCTGCACACCCTGTGCGGGAAAGGCCCACGAGTGATGCTGCACGCTCGGTCCCATGCACAGCCCAGCACACACAGGTCACTGAATCCCTCTCCTCCGAAACAGGCTCAATTCCTCGCGCTCAGCTTCTGGCTGGGAACACGGTCAGGGGTGCGGGCAGGAACAAGCTGCCTCCTAGGCTCCAGCACAGCCCCCCTCCCCCCCCGGCACCACCAGCCACAGCTGTGGCTGAAGACGCAGGGCACAGGAGGGTGTGGGACCATTCTCATAGGACCTCCCTACCCAGCACTGCAAGCTTAGCACCCAGCACCAGCAAAGACATCGCGGACACCTGCTGCCCTGATACCCCAACACAGGCTGCTCCCCCTGTCAGCTGTCCCACTTATGCCACAGCCTCGCACCTAGCGCTGCCCCAGCACCAGCCTTGCTCCCACCTTCTCTGGAACATCTCCCTATCTCTGGGAGGCCAAGGAGACCAGGAACGGTAGGTCCTGTCTTACAGGGCCACACAGCCAGCTCACCATCGCCCCAGCACTCAGGGCCTGGGAAGCCACCCTGGCCCAGCTCCCTACTAGACCCTCGGAGCACGCTGCTTCTCCAGCCCCTCAGCATCCCCCCTGAGCCACTCAAGTGCCACCTTCTCATACCTGACCCTCCCCCACTTCACCTTTGGAACAGTCACAGGTCCCACAGCTCATACAGTCCCACCCTGGGTTCCCCCCAAATTACATGCAACGGCTCCCTCTGCATGCAGCCCGAGGCAGTGCTAATGCTGGTAGTTCCCTTGCTAAAACCAATATTTTAGAAAAGAAAACACAAGGAGAGAGCATGTCGAAGTTTACTTGTATTTTTCGGTACCAGGAATCAAACTCAGTGCCTCAAATTTGCTAGGCAGGCGCTGTGCCACTGAGCCATATCCCAGAACCTCAAACTTTTTAAAAGATTTGGGCAAGAGGGAGAAATGGCAAGCACTGCCACCATGGTTTCTGAAGGCAGGCCCAGTGGGCACCCAGTGTGCAGGACAGAGCCTGAGGGGAGTGAAGGAGTGACAGCCAGTGTCACCACCCCAGCAGTGGCAAGGGGGCACTGGCAGCGACCTAGGGCCTCCAGACCCCAGGTTCCTGAGCCAGTAAGACAGTCTCCTGGCCACCTTACACATTTGATAATCCGGGGTGAGGGACATAATCAGTGCACATGCAAATCTATGTCAGGCATGAATGAGCACAGGGAAGAAATAAACAAAGGAAGGAAGAGAGGAAAGGACTGGCAGGGAGAGCCGTGTAGGCCAGCGTGGGCAGGAAGGCGGGGGCGGGGGCGGTGAGTCTGAACATTTCAGCTGGGGGCAGAGTGCGTGGGGCCAGCGCAAAGGGCACAGAGCAGGACCAGCGGAAGCCAGGTGTGGCACAGCTGGGGCCGCTGGGGCTGGAGCCGAAAGAGCAACATAATGGTGACGGCAGACGGAGGGGCTCCTGGTGGAGGTGAGAGCCACCACGCATGCCCAGGAGCCCACAGATGGGTGAGAGTCAGGTGGAGGCGTGCAGGGCACAAGTGGTGGGCAGACAGAGAGGACAAGGAAGGGGCGGGGGAGGCTGCTAACCCCCTTCCTGTCCCTCTAAGCCTGGTCCCTGGCTCTGCTCATCTGGGCCTGTGGTCACCCCTCCATGGCCACACCTAGGTGATGTCAGGTCTGGCCTCCTGCCACCCCATCCCATACCCGAGAAAGACCAGGCCCTGAGCCTGACCACGGTCTCTCATTTGCTGTGCACCCAGGTGAGGCCCTGCCCTCTCTGAGCCTTGGCTCTACATCCACACAGTGGAGAGGTCCTCAGCCCTCAGTTCATGGTCAGGGCCAGGCACCATCAGGCCCTTGGGACACTGGTGTGGGGCACATTGCAGATGACAGCACTCACGTGGCCGATGCAGTCACACAGAGATGCAGGCTTCGGACTCCTCCGGCCCCCTGAAGCATCATGACCCACACCTTCCACCCTCGCTCTGAGTAGAAAAGGCAGAAAACAGACAAACACACACACAGTTCTGCTCATGGGAACCAGGACGCGCATATCCAGAGGGGCCTGGTGGCGCATGCCTGCAACCTAATGCTCTGGGAGGCTGAGGCAGGGAGGTCACCAAGCTTGAGCCCACCCTGGGCAACTTAGCAACTCACTAAGACCCTGTCTCAAAATAAAACATTTAAAAAGGGCAAGTGCTACAACTTCAAGCAAAGGCCCTAACTACTAATCAATCCCAAGTATCAAAAAAAAATTCTTTTAAACACAAGCATTCCCCCCAAATAAGAGATAAATTATATAACACAGATGAACGGCTGCACAGTGAACAGAAACAGACACCTGTCCAATGGAGTAGACATCACAGACAGACAAAATCAAGTAATAAAGCAGGACCCTACAGAGGCCAAGATAATGAACTCCTGGCCTCAGGGTCAAACTGAAAACCATAGGATCCTGCAGGTCTCCACTGGGGGCACCCCTGTTGGGGAGCATATAGGAAGGGAGGGCAGGACCACACACAGCCACGGGGCTCCGCCCCTCCTCACTGGGATTGGTCTACAGATAGACATGTGACCAATGAGACCCACAGCTGCCAGAAGACAGGCGATAGGGGTGCTACGGTCTGGTAGCTGCACCTTAGTCTCTGAGATGCCCTGGCCACCAAGCAAGAGGTCTAAGTGCCCTGTGGGGCAGGCCACATGAGTGCAGTCCTCCTGAAGCCTACATGCCAATTGTGAACCACCAGAGGACTTGTGCACTGAGGTTGCAAGGCCCTCAGGCTCCAACCCGTTCCCAAAAGCCCTCCTTGGTGCAGAGCAGCCAAGGCGTCCGTCACACAGTCTCTGGCAAACAGGCCACAGGCACCGCCAGCCACACCCAAAGCCCAACCTCATCCCTCAAAGACAAGTGAGGCTGGGCGGTGCATCCTTCAGGGCTCATGGTATAGGCCTTGGCATACAAGAAAAAGGAAAGAAGAGGTCTGAGACAGTGCCCCGAAAAACACCCAGAATGGGCTTCAGCCTTGCTGACCTCCTGAGCCCAGGACCCCTCCTCTTCCTGCCCTTCTTGCTGCTCCCTGACCCACCACAAACTCACACCCCTCCGGGAGGTCGAGGCCACTTCCCCATCCATCAGCCCCCACGCTCATCCACTGCGCCCCTCTCAAACACTCATTGGGCTGCCAAGGATACTACAAGGTCAGGGTGGCCCGGGATAACCTCCACTGGAAATGGGGGCACAGAACGTGTCACAGCAGTCCCCAACCAGATCCACAGGGGAAAGCATTCCTGGACGCCCAGTGGATGCCGGAAGCTTCAGAGAGCACCGAGCCTAGGTGGAGTGCGGGTCCCTCTACTGTGCTACCACTGCTATCTAGCTGCTGAGACAGCCTTTGGGGAGTCACTAACAGGAGGGCAGTGTACACAGTGTGGATATTTAAGAGCAAGAGTCCAGTCCCAGGCAGGACTACAGATTTCACTACACTTCTCAGAACAGTGCACGAGGGAAAAGTATATTTGTGGTATTTTTCCATGTAATATTTTTGGATTATGATTGATTGCAAATAACTAAACCATGGGAAACAAAACGTTGAACAGGGCATGAAGCTACTGCACACTGTCAACTCATGGGACGAGGAATGCCCTCTCCTTCACTGATCCTCAGGTAATTTCTGATTCTGATGAGAACAGACTTACCAGATCTTTCAAGGAAAAATACAGGACGTGTGCAGTTTCAGTGGGATTTCAGATAACAATGGGTGACTGTGTGGTGTACGGATGCCCCAGGCAACACTCAGGACAGACTCATTAGTTGTGTGTCTGAAATGCTGATTTAACTGGGCAGCCTACATGTGATCAGGCAAGAAGAAAGTCTCAGGTTGGACCCAGTATGGATTTAAAACTTCCTGAGTATTCAGAAGGGAGTCTCTTTTAAACAGCAGGCAGTTATATCAAAACAGTAGATCCTGCAAACAGCCAGGATGACAGAGGGGAAATAAACACAGAAGACACTGGTGATAGCCAGAGCCAAACGTGAGTAATCGGCTCCCCCACCCCAGCCACCTGCAAGTCTAGCCAGAGAGCAGGCACAAGCAGCAGCCGCACTGGTGGGGCAGCTAAACATCAAGACCTGCTACACTGCCCAACAAAGGGGCCCCAGGCACACCGAGCCGCGTGCCCTCTCTAGTGGCACGGGCAAGCTACCCAGCTCCCATCTACCCAGCTGGGGTCTCCAACACCCCGGGCCTCTTGTCTACGCTCGAAGGAGAGAGCGGAGCCTGGTGAGGTGGAAGTCCTGGAATCCCTTCCTCCTGAGCAGCCTGGCCTTCTGGTTTAGAACTGCCATTTCTACAGGTGGCGGACACTGGGCATTCCACCCCCTCCCAAGAGGCCAGCGTCTCTAGTCCTGCAGTCTAGTCACCCCTCAGTCATTAGTCCCCTCTGGGTCCCTCTCAGCACCCACAGTTTCACTAGCCCTGCTGCAGGATGTAGAAAATATGATCCATCCCATAATGGGATTGTATCAGCCCTAGAAGGTAAGGCAATCCTGGCATAAGGTACCACAGAGGAATGCTGACGGTGGCATCCAAAGCCATCAAAAGGGCAGAACCTGAATGATTCTATGTATCTGAGCTCTCTACAGTAGTCAAGTTCAGAGACAAAATAGAATAGAGCTGGCCCGGGGCTGGATGTTGGGTATGGGGTGTTACTTTCACAGGGACACTTTCTGTTCAAGGCTATCACAAAGTTCTGAAAACAGGTAATGGCAATCATCGTACAACGGTGTAAATTTACTTTTAATGACACTGAACTGTGCCCTAAAAAATGGCAAATGGTATGTATATGTTACTCAAAAAGCAACAGCACGTGTGGACTACAGAGCCAGAAGTAGATTGGCACATTGCTCGGAGAGCAACAAGAACTGCAATGAAGACCCAGCAGGAAATAAAGTCCACTCCTGGGACCTTCCCTTGGTAGTAAGCTTCCCGGCATCCAGGGCCAAAAGGGAAGGAAATCAGCAGGTGACCCTGTGCTCTTTTGTCTGACAAAAGGAAGTCATCTAGTTTACCAGGAAAAATAAACTTGTTCTCAGCACAAGGTCTCAGAGGGGATTTTCTGTGGAGCAGGTTCAGATTTGATTATCACTTCCTCAGTGCTGACAATGCCAGGTACCACACAGCACGTGTCCAGAGATGAGTGTTTCATTTCACCATGCTCCACAGGTGAGGAAACTGGGAGCCAGACATGGAAAATGGCCTGCTGTGGTCACAGGCCTGGTGAAAGGCAGCAAAGGAATAGGCCAGGGTCCTGCAGCTCCTGCAACTGGCAATGTTCACAGAGCTCTGTGACTGCCAGCCACCAGTACAGGTGCAGGCAGTGGAGGAGAGCAAGGCCAGAGAGTCCTGGGTTCACATCATGGCCCAACAGGGCAATGGGGCCAGCGCTCGGTCCCCGTGGGTGGTTACAGCCCACAGAAAGCAGAAAACCTATAGGATGCTGCTTAGAGATCTCAAAGGTGGAGCCAAACAGCACCTCAAACAACCACAGCAAAGCCTGAGACAGATTCCTAGGGAGGGAGTGGGGCTTCACACTAGGGGGACAGGGAGGGTCGGGTCTGTCCTGCCACTATGCAGGGACTGTGAAGCACAATTCCTTTTCATTCTTTCTTTCCTTCTTTCTTTCTTTCTTTCTAATTTATTTGGTTGCTACAGGGTCTCACTACAGTTAGGACTCATACTGATCCTCCTGATTTCAGCCTCTCCAGCTCTGTGATTACAGGCATGCACCACCTTGCCAGGATTCTGCGGCCGGCTCAGCCCACCCTGGGGGCAGCACAGTACGTGGTGCCGGGGATCGAACCACTGTGCCTGCACTTGCCTAAGCCTGCCTAAGCAGGCGCTTTAGTTCGCTGAGCTATCTCACCAGCCCCTGTAACATACATTTTCAACACGAGCCTTTTCATTAGGAAGGCACCTCTTCAAAGAAAACAAAAAGGCAGTTGCAGTAATTTAGCAAAAGGCAACAAAAGTCAGAGAGGGCAGGATGCTGGCAGAGAGAGAAAGGGAAAGAGAGGTGGGAAGAGAGGGTCACAAATTATCAAAAGCCAAGGGATGGTGGAGCCTGGCTTCCACCTTGGAAGCCTCATTTCCTTCACTTCCTGTGGCTGAAAGTCTTAATCGCTGGATGGCGTGATCCGCCGCAGCAGCGAGGCCAGCATCGGGCTTCGGGAGTGCTGTGACCCTCTGGGCTGGACCGTGTGGGCAGGCCAACGCAAGGGGTACCTGAGACCCAGGAGAAGGAGGCGGGAGAGGCTGGGGTGGCCCAGAGCTGGGCCCAGAAGCGCAGGCCTGTAGCACCAGCTACTCGAGAAGCTGAGGCAGGAGGATCACTGTAGCCTGAAGTTCTGGGTCAGCCTGGGCAACAGAGTAAGATGCTCTAAAACAAACAACAAAAAAAATAGCAACTCAGCACAGCCCCAGGCAAGACTTGGGGTGTTGGGGATCTGGGTGAGCTCATGAGAACACTGAAAAAAATAATCCTTCCAGCCAGGTTGCCCACCCCTCCCTTCCCACTCCTCCCTAAGAAAGAAAAAGAATGCGACACTCCTCGTGTCGTGCCTGATGGCTGAGCCCCCTCTGATAACTGTGTAATCACTAAGCTCATTACCAGCACAAGCAGGTAAAAAATTAGAAATTAATGTCCATGACTTTTAATCAACCTCTGAGAAAAGAAAATGTTGTTTTTGGCACCAGAGGGGACTGATATTTTCCTTCCCCACATCTCTGCTCTGTGCAGAGGAAACGTCCCAGGGCAGAGGGTTGAGTAACGGCCTTGCCCAGGCAGCCAAGGCTGAGCTCAGGCTCCTACCTGGCGCTCTGCACACCCCACCCACCCCACCCTCACCCCCACTGTCCCAGCAGCTAGGACAGAGCACACCCGTGTTCTCCCTGCCTATGACCTCCGAGGCAACCTTCCCATGGCCTGCCACCCTCCACCCCACTCAGGACCCTGAATTCTCACCATCAGCTCTGGCCCTGAGGGGATCTGGGAACAGCTACGGATGACCCACCCACCACCACCAAAAGCAATAAAACAAGTCAGTAATGGACCCTGAAGACCCCAGTGTCTGTCCTTCCAGCACATGTCCAGTGTCTTTCCAAGAACAAGCCCAGGATTCCACCTGAGGCACCCCAGTGCCACAACAACCCATCCTTCCCATAACCCTCACAATGACGTCAGCCCAGGAAGGGACACCATGCCAGGTAAGAGACCCAACCCAGCCAAGTCAGAAGCAAACAGCCTCTCTCTTTCCCACTGCACATAAGATGATGAGTGAACACTTGGGTTCCGGAGGCCAGAAACTGGCACTGGGCCAGCTCAATCCACTGATCACTGAAGTCAACAGAAGAGAGACAGAGAAACACATGCTGACAGTTACTGGATACCTGGATTCAGCCACACTTGGAGCTAACTGAAAAGGTGATCCACATAACAATGGGAACCCATTTTGCTTTAGCTAACCTGGACCAGGTTTCCTGCCATTTGCAACCAGAAGCTTTACCAAGAGGCATACCTAAAACAGAATGGGGGCTTCCTAGATGCCTTGACCATCCCTCAGGCAAATCCTTGGCTAAAGACAGCCCCCAGGATAAAATAAAAACTTCTAAGGGGTGCACTGAAAGCCTCCCACCATCCACCAGAGGTGGTGAACCTATGCCTCAGGCTGTTTGTTATCACTGAACTCTAAAAGGTTCCCAAAAGCTGAATCTAATCCTACCCTCTTTCCTAGCCCATTTTGTTCTATCACCCTCTAAACTCCCAATTTCTGAAAAACACAAAGAATCGTCCTGGTTCCTAGCTTCTCATTTTTATTCATCTCATTACACTTACTCCTAAAACTCTGCACACTGAAATCCATTTCTTCTTTTCAGGTCAAACTCCAAGCATGGGTGGATGGATAAAGTGGTGGATAGGTGGGTAAGTGGATGTGGGGATAGATGCATGGATGGATGGATGGATGGATGGTTGATGGGTGGACAAAGCTGATTCATGTGTCTTATTCACAAATGAGTGATCCACTTCTTCCCAGTCTGGGGGCTCTTGTGGTTGGGAAGTAATCCTCTAACTCCTTTAAAAGCTGGGATGAGTGATCATGTACCAGCTAGGAGAAAGAAGGTCCTGACGTGGGCTCTTTAAAATCTCTGCTAATATTTGAAATGCATAAAAAAAATCCCAATGTTCACTCAGTAGTCCCATCATTCCAGGTTGGCTTTGAATGCAGCCACTTTACCTGCCAACCTGAACAGTTGTTGTTCTCATATGAAATGACAAAGTGAGTTCACATGAGTAGGCAAGTTCTGTGCCGTTGAAATGTGCTGTAGGGGTTACTGTGCCTCTAAAAGAAACCTGTGAGGTGGCTCTTGTAACTCAAAGGCTCTGCCCAGTGACCTATTTTTAGAAAGCCATGTCACTTCTGCATGTAAAACACGTGCACTGGGTGTGAGGTGCCCCACAGAGACTTGTGAACAGATGGGAGTTAAGGGTGCACACTTTTGTGTAGCTGAAAATCACAACATGGAGAACAGTAACTTTGGGGGCCGCTTTGCTATGGGTGACACCGTCTATAGCCTCACGTTCAGAAGGGACCTCTTTAAGGTAGTAAAACCAGAAAGCCATCCAGTCCTGGCAGTCACCCTATGCACCACATAGGGGCACAAACTGACCGACTCAGTTTTCCTGTTATGTAATTGTCCAAAGTGCAGAGTGGCAACAAAGCACACACACCATATCCTCCCCTTCTCCTGAAAAACATAGCACACAAAACCAAACATCGCTGCTTTATATCCACTTTGGCAGACTCAATTTGGACTGCATACAACTGTGACTCACCCATCCCCTCTAACACCATGCCTCAGTGTCCTCTGTTGTTCCCTCAGTTCATCTAGTGTCAGTGCTGGCCAAAAGAGGGACACGTGCCACCTTATGAACTGCACCCTTCCCTAAATGTTCGTGGCAGATGTCTTCAGTAGCAAGCAGGACCAACTCTTCACCAACAGCAAAGGGCTTCTTAGTTTTAGCCCTGGACTGTCTACCAAGATTGATGCTCTCAGTACAAACACATCTGATGAGATGGTGGCCTTCAGAATGGCTCCTGTACTCTACATGCAGGTTTGTTTCTTCTTTTCAAAAACTCCACAAAGACTCATCCTTTAATGCAGGGTGCTTGGCCTCCATGGAGTGTGAAGCTTCCATGGTTTCATGGCTTCACTGGACAGCCAGCCACCAGGCTCATATTATACAAAGTAAGGTTGGAGGATGTGAATCATCTGTTGCAACAAACCTGTAATTTAAGTAGGACTGTTGGTATTTTCTTCCAAATGTAGCTTTCTTTGTTGCTGGCAGTCTTAAAGAGTCTTCTGCTGTCTTATCACTGGGTCTTTGCTCCTTTCCAAAGCAGCTCTCCAGTTATTTTTTTTCTAAACTCATTTTGGCTTGGGTTAGCTGCAGATTCACCAATAGTATGGCTGAGATGAGGGGACACTGTTGAAAAGAGGCATGGGACAGCCACATGCAGACTGAAGTCTCTGATTCTTACTTAAAGCCTTCCACCAGATGAAACCGTACACTTGACGTACATAACTCATCCTTCCTGCCACCAGATGCAGCTTAATGGTCACTTAGCAGTGCCTGGTGAGGTTCTGATAGGAGTCTGTAACAAACTGATTTACCCCTGATTTACCCTGGTCTCTGTGCAGCCAACCCTCGCTGCTAATGTTATCCTGTATCTGCATCCACTCCCCAGTGCTAGCAGCACTCCCTCAGCTCCAACTGCGATCACTGGCGTTAGATTTTCATAAGGAGCTCACAGCCTAGATACCCCATGTCCACAGTTCCCAACAGGGTTCATGCACCTATGGGAAGCTATCGTCAGCCATGGATCTCACAGGAAGTGGAGCTCAGGCGGTAACCAGGTGATGGGAGCAGCTGGAAATACGAATAAAGCTTCACTCCTTGGATGGAGGCTCCCTCCTGCTGTGTGACCTGGTGCCTGTCAGGCCATGGACTGGTACCGTGGGGGTGGCTGGGGGACTTCAATGACTCTCAGAAGGAGCAGACGGGCAGGATCCTTGGAGCATGGTGGGATGGGGGCCTTGTCACTGCCCTCCTCCTGAGCTCCTCACAGCCTTCTTGAGACAAGGCAGCTCGGTGGCCCGCTCCACCCAGGCAGAGTGAAAGCCAGCAGATTCCTCTGTGCCCAGAGTACTCCAAGGAGGGGACAGGACCCTGAGAGGGGTGTGGACCAGCTCTTGCCCACCTCTCGCCCATACAATCCTTTTGCTTTTGCTTTCTTTGGTTTTCCTTTTCAAACAATAAGTTTGTTTTGAAGCAAGCCTATAGCCAAGCCCCTTTCTGTGATGGATGTGTACATACGTGACCAAGCATTTGTGTGTGTGCACACATGCATGTGCACATGTGTACATACACGCACATACACATGCACGTGCCAGAGTTCCCTTACCGGACAGTATCCACCTCTTCTCTGGTGGCTTGAGCCAGCTGCTGGGCGATTGCCTTCCAATACCCTAACCATTTCCTCCCCACCTGTGCCCCGCTCCCCTTTGTCCAGATCACACTGCTCAAAGTCACCAATGGCCGGATCCATTCCCAACTTCAGTGCAGCCAGCCCCACCAACGTCACCACCTTGGGCCCACTTTCTGCCATCTGCCCATTTTACTGTGGACCTGCCTGCCCCCAACCAGATGGATGTACATCCCAGAGATGGGGCAGGGAATAAGAGACAAGAAAAGAGCTAAAACTGAGAGGCTGGAGGATAAGGGCAGACATGCATCAGGGAGATGGAAAGAGATGAGACAGAGACAGAAGTAGAGGTGAAAAGCCAAGCAGAGCCACGGAAACCTGACAGAGACAGGGAGAGGAGATAGGCAGGCCAGCCGCCCTGCAGACACAGCTCTCTCAGCCTCCACCACTGCTCAGCAGCATCTGGAAGGATGCCCTGGCCAGGGGAGGGGTAGCCAGGCACTCTGAGACTCCCCTGGGGCCTTCACTGTGCCAATGCCCTAATTTACTTCCACGGGCCTGAAATTTAGGAATTTCTCAGGGCTGCCAGTGAGGCAGCTGGGTGTAGAAAGCGGCAGGGTCTGGCCCAGGCTGTCGTCCAAGCCCCAGAGCCACCCCACAGCACTCAGGCTTCCCTGCTGAAGCGAAAGAGCACCCCATGCAGGGCAAGCAGTGCACTCCCACAGATCTGGCACAAATCAAACCCAGCTCTTCCCCCCAGCTGCCAGGCCATGCACAGCCTGGGATGCCTGGAACAGTAACACTTTCATCTGCTAGATGGGCCTGATTGCTGAAGTCTTCCCACCATCTGGAGGCTTTGAAGACAAGTGTGGAGACCCTGCCGCCACACCCAGTTTCCGTCATCTTCAGTGAGGAAAAGAAAGAAGAGGCTTTGGCCCCTCTAAACCTCTCACAGCTCCTGGCCACTCCCTCAGCCAGGCACACTTCTTTCTGTGGACCCTATTCATCCCTAAAGAGCCAGTTCAACACGCCCTTCCTCTGGGAAACCCATCCTTCACTGCTACTTCTCAGTGACCATCTCACCCTGCACCCTCAGGGTTCACAGACAAGAAGGATGAAGAAAGAAGCTTGGAACAAATCCTCAAGAGAGTGAGAGACACTGCCCAAGTCCCTCAGGCACCCTGAGCCTCACCCCTTCTCACTGGCTCCCATTTTAACAGGAGCTACTGAAAACTGTGCCTAGCAGCTGCTCGTACCTGAGTGTCCCCATGTTCCTTTTCAGCAAGCTACCATGCAGGATGCGGTCAGAAAAGAAACACGCAGGCAGGACAGAGATACTTGGGGACATCTACATTCCTTCCTAGAAGCCCCCAAATTTCCTCTGGGGAGGTCCCTTCCCTCACCCTTAGGCCACATGGACTGCTAGTTGGCAAATTAGAAGTCACTCTCTCCACCCTCAGTGGCCAGACAGAGACAGACAGTTACGTGATCCAGGCCCATAGGCCCATGCTGACACTTCTGGAAGAGGGGAGGACCTCTTGCTGCTCAAGAATGGGAGTCCGGAGCTGCTGGGGACACCTGAAGAGAGTGGCAGAACCTGTCTGGGAATAGGAGGAGCGAAGCACAGCAAATACGGGGACAAGACCCTGAACTAGCACCAGCTCTGGATATAGCCTTGCATGAAGCTAACACTTTTTTTTTTTTCTTAAATTGAACCTTCTATCCCCTCAAATCAAAATAATTCTGACTCTTGTGACAATAAAGACTGAATATCAACCTTGCACCGCTGCTGACTCAATCCTGTGAAGTAAATTCCAGGAGTTACTAAACTACCCCTGCATTCTCCTGAAGGGCTCAGCATACAGCCTTAGCGCCCTGTCAATAGTGTGATCACGTGACCCTCCCTAACTACCACTGATTGGTCAAGGTGGATGTCTCTCCCAAGCTGGGCCAATCAGAGCTCTCCCCTCAGATGTAGGCCTGGAACTACAAAGAAGAGCAGTCTTATCTGTGAAGGCAGGAATGGTGGGCTCTGGAGTTCCAAGCTGAGGGTGGGATCCCCTTAGCTACAGGCAGGCCACGCCAAAGCCAGCAGTGGAAACTGAGCAGGGCCACAGTGCAGCTGGCAGAGGCCCCTCCAGCCCTATGGGATCTGGAGTTCTGGAGCTGAGAAAGTGTCACTCAACCATCCCAAGGCAGTGTCACTGCACTGACATATTTTACCTGGGGGTCCAAGAGGGCCAACTTGAGACCAGCACTTCATTAAACCATGGACTCAGTTTGTGTCCCCTCAAATTTTGAGGGGACAAAAAAAAATTCTGAGGGGACAGAACAACAAGAGATCTAAATTTAAATTTTCAAAGCTATTTCTCACCCAAGCTACTGTTTAATCAAATTTTAAGACCTGCTTCCCATTTTCTATCTCCACTTCATCCAGCAGAGAACCAAGGCTCAGACAGCGTTTTCCATTTTCCAGTGCTGCTAAAGCCCTATCCTCAGAGACAGCATTAGGAGGCAGACCCTTTGGGACATGGTCACTAGGCTCTATCCAGCTACCGGAGTGGATCCCCATGACAGGAGCAGCAGAGAGCCAGCAGTCAAGCGTCCACCCTCACCCCCCTGGCTGGAAGCCACACTCCTGGAGCTGCATCTGCCACATGATGGCCTGGGACTCCCAGTTTCAGAACCACAAGAAATAAGCATCTGCTGTCCAAGGCACCAAAGGTACCATATTTTGTTAGAGCCACCCAAGCTGGCTGAGGCATGGCCTCCTTCTTGTGGCAGTGTCCAATCAGGCACTCAGTTCCAACAAGCCTGCAGAAAGGGGTGCGGGAATCCTCACTGTGGGTACTCCTGGAATAAGCCCCAAGAAATGACCTTAATGACCTCTGAATACCCTAGTGACATTAATGACCTCTGAATACTACACTTAACAATTCACAAGCATCAGTCTCTCCTTGTGACCCTCCTCCCTGGACAGCTCTGGCCTGTCCCTGGCTGAGACCCCGGCTCTGCCACCTTAGCCCCCAGGTCTCTGCCAGGTAGCTCAAAAGGGCAGAGCTTGGATGTAGAAGGCAACTCCAGGGCCTGCATGAGCACAGGAATCAGACTGTATCTGGGGACAGGGACCTGGAAACCCTGCCTGCCAGAGCCCAACCCAACACACTACACACTGGGGATCCCTGGGAGACACAAGGCAACCCCAGGGCCCATCAGACATTTAGACACAACCATGCCAAGCCATGCCCAACTTCAGGGACAGATTTTGAGGAACCTCATCCCCTGGTGAGGAATAACCTCCTCCCATCCTCTTAATGCAGCAGGGCACTAGAGAACGACCATGTGGTCCGTGAGCCTCCAACATCCCTAGGACGTAAGTGACACCTTTATAACAGCAGACAAGTCTGGGGAAGGAGGAAGATGGCAGGATGTCAAAAGCTGTTTTGTTGGTGCCGTGATTATCTAGGTGAGGATTGTGTATCTCAGGTGAGCGACCCTGTAATAGCTAGAGCATTGATCAAGTGTTTCCTTTCAAAGTAAGTGTGAGCAAAACTAGGCTGGGAGCTTTCGTGGAAAGCAGAGAAGGCAGGAAGCCAGTGACCGGGTGGCCGGCGGCGTCACACTATCAGACAGGGAAGTGACACCACCTCTGCCAGCCCCGTAATCAGATAGCAGCCATGGAGGGAGTGGGGATCAGAAAGGTAATGAAATAAGTTTTCATCTAGAGATAAGCAGAGGAGCAGATAGGGGACACAGAGCCTGTCTGCTTCCTTGTGACAGAGGACCCGGGACACCATCTAAGAAAGGGCATTGGAGAAAAGCTGCCTTTGTGTGTGCACATAAGCATGAGTGTATATTACGACTGAGACTACGGCAGGCATGCCAGGGTTATGCCATTGACAAGTAAAGATATATCAAGACCCCCTCCCTGGACCACCTGAAAACTGACATGGAACCAAGCACAGGGGAGAAAAAACAAGCCCTGGGATGGCCCAACACAGGCAGTGGCATCTCAGTGACCAGCAGGGTGAAAGGTGGCACTGTCCAGCTCACACACAGGTATCTCAGTCTCCCTGCAGAGTGTGAGTGTAGCTTCCTGCTTGTTCCCCATCCCCACCAACCCTCTAGGCAGGGCACTTACTTCCAGGCCCATGCTGCAGATCAGGCAGCCAGGCTGGGAAAAGAAACTCACATCTCTGGTGCTGGGCTAAGACCTCGGCAGGTACCAGCATCCTTCCCATATACCCCTACCTCAAAGGCCATGGGTCAGGCTATGCCTGGGCGCTGAATGCCAGCAGAGACAGCAAGCTGTCCTCAGTTCAGAAAGGAACACAGGGAGGCCATGCTGAGGTGATCCAGGCCCAGCACTTGGTACTCAATGCCCGCTCTGCCTCTACCCAGCCAGGGGCTCCCACCATCCTCCTGGACCCAACCCAAGGCTCGGGTAGTGCCTCTTCCTCACTGGCTCTGAGACTTGGGTGGGGACACTCAAGCCAAGGACAATACAGCCCCTCTCAGCAGGGCCAGGCTCCCCACCCTAGCGAAAGGAAATAACCTTTTCCCAGACCAGCCCTGGCTTCGTAACAATAGCCATGTAGAAGCAGAGACAGGCATGCTTGCAACATTCCCAGATTACAGAAACTGTAATAAGGACAATAGCACAGTCATGCACAGCCTGAACCACATGGTCCTGGGAAGGGACGTGTTCAACGTGCACGGAGGAGGAAACGGAAGCACAGGACAGCCACAGTGCCCCACACTCGACAATCTGGTATGGACAGAGCTGGCATCCAGCCGGGTTCCTTTTCATTGCTTGCAGTGGGACTACAAGAAGGCAATCCCACTCTGTGCCTCTGTTTCCCCACTCTGTCACCCTCAAAGCCTTCTATTTGCTGCCCTGCCCGAGTGCTACCCCACCCATGGTCCTCCAATGTCACGGATCTAGCAGGGCCTTCCTCCTGCTCAGAGCACTCTGAAGCTGCCCATGGGTGCCCTCAGATCAAAAGTAGGGGTCCTCCAGTTTTGGTGCAAGGGTCCTGCCCATCTTTATTTCCCATCTTCCCTATGACCTATTCACCAAGAGAAGGCATGCTTATTCCCATCCCCAGGTCTCCCCAGCCACCTTTCCACCCTAGCACCAGCAGTAGTTTTCCTGGAAGCCTCCCTGACCACCCCAGTTCCTACAATCCCAGCACTGCAGAACTGAAGGTGTAGCACCCCAGACTCTTGTGTAGTGTTCCCTCTCATCCCAGCCCCAGCCCCAGGACAAGCCCACATGCACACTGTGGTGTGTACCAAGTCTGGGTCCTGAGCCCACTGCAGCCCAGAAATTCCAAGGGGCTGCTAGCCTGCAAGAGTCTCCCTGGCTTCTCCCACAAAATGCCAGGGAGGGCTAGTACCCTCTCCAAGGGAGGCTACAGATCCAGGACTCCCTGTCCTCCCAGGAATTGGGTAAGGTGTCCATCAAACTGCCCTCATACCAGAGCTTTGCCTCATTCTGCATTCACCCCAGCAAGAATCCCAGCAGCTCCACCTCCCAGGAGGCCCAGAAACTGACTGCTGCTCACCGCCAGCACCTGGAAACTGAGACCCCCCCACTGCCACTCCAGCCTGTTCCCCACACCCCAGGATCTCAACCAGACCTTGTTCCTCCCTAACCCAACTGCCCTGTGGGGCTCCAACTCACACCCTGCAACACCTCCAAAATCCTGGCAGGGGTCCTGTCCCCCATATGCTCATGGTCACCTGTCTCTGCCTCAGCATCTGACTTACTGTCCCTTCTCTCCAGTAATGCCCAGTGCTGGGCCCCTCCCCCACTGCTCACCCTAGGCACCTGCCCCTTTTTGTACACACAGCCCACACAAGACATGCACTGATCTGTCTTCTGTCTGATTCGCTCCCCAGGATAGAGTTCTGTGTTGTTGGAGGACATCATCTTGGTCACTGTGTCATCCCCAGCATTCACAGCAGTGCCCAGCACTCAGAAGGTGCTCAGCAAGGCCACGGTGCTCCCAGAGCCATCAGTGGAGTGGTGTCCACCACAGGAAGCGCCCATAGTCCCCGCCTAGAAGCAGGCACACCAACAGGAGAAGGGGTGAGGAAAAAGGAGGGTGAAGGGGTGAGGGAAACAGAGGGAAAAAGGAGGGGACTGTTTCTTTTATCTGTTGGCCAAACTTGAAGAAAAGGACTTTGGTAGCTTATAATTTGATCTCCTTGAAAGCCTAAAAAGTCTTAACAGAGGACTCAGTGGAAAGCCTCACCAGCAACCTCCACCACCACCATCCCCCACCCCTTCCCCACTCCGCCGCAAGCACAAGGAATTGGAAGCACTGACGCTAGTTCTCCATATATACTTTTGGGTTTGAGGGTGCACAAGTGCACGCATGAATTTATAGTCTGATTTTATAAAAGAGACAACATGCATTACACACCAATCAGCTCCTCATTCTCTTCTAATAGATCTTAAAAATCTTTCCACAGAGCGCTAGCTTCCTTGGGTCTTTTTTATAGCTACATAATAACTCGCAGCAAGGATGGGTAGCATTTATTCAACCAGCACACATCACCCTGGATCTCACTGTCTGTCAGCAAAACTGTCTCCCCCACCGGCCTGTAGATCTCTGGGGAGAGAATCCCTACCCCCACCCCAACGCGAGCCCTGGCACAGGGCCAGATCAAAGGAGTGGCTAGCAGGAAGCCTGACATTTCTGCCAGCATCTTCTCCAATGAGGCACAAAGACCCAAGTATGCAGCCAGCCAAGGTACTTTGAAGGGGAAACTGCATCACCTGATTCCCTGGCTCAAAACCACAGTAGCTTTCAAACTCCCAGACAGTGGCTCTCTTAAGCTCCAAACCTGTACCTGGCCTGAGATGGACAAGCAACTTCCTCCTTCAGCCAGAAGGTCCTAGGAAAAGTCTCGGAGTTTGTGGGCGGGTTCCTACTTCCCGACTCAGGCCAAGGCCACAGGGCGGCTAGCAGCAGCCCTCCCCAGGCATATGCTCCCGTAGCCATCATGCCGCCAGGCCTAAAGCAGCTCTGGTCTTACGCAAGGAGGCCGAGCCTGGTCTCCATGCACTTGGACGCATGCTCCTGGGCACACACTATGCGGCAGTCAGAGAGCTGAGGAATGAGAATAACACTGGGTTGCCCCACCCCATGCCACCCAGCAAGCAACTGCCCGAAGCAACTCAAGAAAGCGGTGGAAGCCAGATGTCCTAGCTGCTGTGGGTCCCCCAAGTTCCTTCCTCTCTGTGTGGTATCTCATTTGCCACTACCAGCCAAGGGCTTATGGAAAAAAATGTTCCTACTTCTAAATAAATGCAAGGCGGATGTCACATCGGGTGTCCTAGAGAACCAACCTGGGTGATCCTGGGGCCACGGGGACTCCCTGAAACTCAGGGGTCTCCACCTGGTGACAAAAATCCTGTTTACTGGGTGATTAAAAGGATCTTTAAAAGGCGTGTAGGCCTCAAGCAGTCTTCCTTGTAGGCCTTCAATTCAGCTCCACCCTAACCCCTACCTGAGCAGTTTCAAAGACCTGAGTCCAGCCACAAGCATTTATTGAGTACTTAGTGCATGCTGAGCAAGGAGCAGGCTCAGGGAGTTCACCCAGGGTCAATGACTCAAGCCCCACCTCCCAATACTCACACTCACTTGGTGGGGGTTGTCAGGGTTAGAAAAGCTTGGGTTGAAATCCCTGCTTCCCGGCTTGTTGCAGGAAATATTTTTTCATTCTTTTTTTTTTTTTTTCAGGTTCCCACTATGTAGCCTGAGCTGGCCTCAAACTCAAAATCTTCCTTCCTCAGCCTCTGGGGTACTGGGGTTCCAGGCAGGCACCTCCACACCCTGCTTTCTAACTCATTGGCCAAGTAAGGGTCAGACTGTAATTTGCAGGATGATGAGCAGGTCCAGGAAGAGAAGCAGTAGACAGGGTCCGACTCGGACTACATCACCATTCATAACACCCGCTTTTCTCCCACAGGACTCCAGATCCCTGTCCACATGGCCCAGCACAGCTGTCTGTGGACCAAGGCCCTGGACACCTCTCACACACCAAAGGCCTTGGATAAATAAGGCTTCCAACCACAAATGCGTGCCAAGCTGGGACCACCCTCAAGGTGGGCAGAGGAGTCCAAGGAGTCCAGCTTCTATGGCAGACAGCCTCAGGCCAGGCTGGAGGCTAGAGCAGCAAGAGAGCTTCTACCAAATGCCACTCCTGCTCCACCTTAGGCAGGTGGGCAGGTAGCATTAGCCAAGGGTTGTCAGAAAAGCATGCAGGCCCCAAATCTCCAGATCTTGTGATATTTTTTCTCAAGAGAAGACGGAAATCTGGACATTTATGTGAACCCAGCCAATCTGTAAATGCTGGCAGCTAATTAGATTTTTTTTTAAAAAATAATAATAATAACAGGACAAGAGCCAAACAAAACAGGCAGGGCTAGCCTCAGCCAGGGCTGGCAGGTCTAAAGCTCCAGAGTAAGAGGGCTGACTTCATCCGCTGCCCACCCTGTCTCCAGCCCATGGCTTGAGATAGAGGATGGTTTGCAGGAAGCCTTGGGCGTACACCAGGGCAATAGCTCCCGTCCTGTCCAACCCTTCCTCCAGGGGACGACTTCACTCCCACTTTGCAAATAGGAAGCAAAGGCTGAGGGGTCCATTTGCTCAGTGTCAGCTGGATCCCACTTCACAGGGATCCATCCCTGTGTGCCACCCAAGCTACTAGGCTTCCCACCAGGGAGACCCTGGGTCAGCCCCCTTCTAAAGGACCCTCTGAAGGAGCAAGCACCCCACCTGCACACTTCCCTCTTCTTTCTCTGGCCTTCTTCAGCAATACCTGCTGGCACAGGCCAGTCAAATGGCCACCACAGAGCTGGGCAGGGAGAGACCAGGCCAGCAAGGATGAAGGGCACACTTGGCTAACTAAGGAGGAGACTGCAGCAGGGAAGAGAGAGGATGGGGGAGGACTGAGAAGACACACCCATCCCTGCAACCAGTGCTCCCCAGAGACCCCCAGGCCCCCAGGAGCAGAGCCCAACATAAAGGGACTTCAGCCACCCCACCCTCCCCCAAGGCTGGGACTCCCCAGCCTACTAGGACAGGGGGAACTGGGCACCATGGTGTGTGTGACTGCGTGCAACGTCCTGGATTGTGAGGCACTAAATACGGGGCTGCCTGTGTCTCTGCATACATAAGAGGCACACACGTGTGTGGGAGACACGTGTGGCACATATGATGGAAGTTGTATGTGATGCCCATCCGCGTGGGCTGATTCCTATACATGTTAGGCAAGCGTGTTCCATCAAGACACAGCTGTTTGATAGAGGGTCACTTGTGTCTGAGGGATGCTGGAGTACGAGGCACATGTGTAGGAAGCACGTGTGAGCAAGGGGGTCCCTGCGTGGGGCACATCGTGGACTGGAGAGGGGTGCAATGTTCACGGACACACTAAAGAAACTTCTGCGTGTAGATGAATGTGATGGGGTGAAGGGTCATGACTGGGAGGTGACAGATTCAAAGGTCCAGGTCTTTCCTGCCCCGGGGATGGTGACCTGGGGGACCTGGGGGACGATCCCGTGGGGCAAAGGACCCTGCTGTACAAGGCTGGGGCGATGACCAACGTAACCTGGCCAGGGACACACGAGGAAGAGAAAGCCCGGGTGCGTGGGGACCCGCCCGCCCTTCCGTCGCAGCCCCCACGCGACAGAGATCTGATCGAAAGTCCGGGCGGGTGGGCGGCGGCGCGGGGAGGCACGGGCGTCGAAGCCTTGGACGCCCCTGCGCCTTGGCCTGCGAGGAGAGAGGGGCGCCCGGCGGAGGCGCGACACTCACCGAGGTGTGCTCAGCTCCGCCGCGTCCGTCCGTCCAGCAGCCGTCGGCGCCCTGAGCCCCGGCCCTCGGCTGCGCGCGTCGCGGGGAGGGGCGCAGAGCGGGTGGGCGGGGCGAAGGGGAGCAGGGAGAACGCGGGCGCCGGGGGGCGGGGCGAGCCGCCGAGCCCCGCCCAGCCCCGCCGTGCCCCGCCCAGCCCCGCCCCGGGCGGAGTCTGTCTTCCAAGGGGGGAGCGCGGGGCGCCCTGTGAAGATGCAGCGGGGAACCCCCGGCTCTTGAACAGTCCCCTATGCACGATTTTCCCGCCCTAACTAAACTTGAAGTCCCAGATCTACCACTGTGGACCGTCCACCTCTGCCAGCCTGAGCCTCAGGGCTCCACCTGAGCAGAGAGCCCAGAACCCTTTGCTTGGACACACAGGCACAAACCAAACCAGGAGCCCACCTGTCCGAGCCACTCCGGCCTCCCACCACAGTGCTGCCTCTGGTATCAACACAGAACACTGCCCCAGCACGCCACTGAGGCAGGTGGTGACACCCCAGTTTGTCAGGCAGACCACTAGGAACGGGCACCGCTGGAGGCAGGCCATCTTTCAGGTCTTTCTCCAGCTCAGAGGCTCCAAGCGCACCTCGGAAGATCCAGGTCCTGCCGGCCCAGGACCCACATTCCTGCCAGAGCTCAGAGTCCTTCTCCCAGCACCCACAGGGGGTCCCAGAGGCCAGTGGGCAGCAGAGCCCTGGAGTGCTGCCCACCTACATGTCTGTCCACCTGTCCTTGTGGCTGTTTCTACCTCTCCAGGCACAGCCACCATCTCTGTTTCTCTCTTCTACTGTAGCAAAATTTACACAGATAAAATCCACCCTTTTAACCACTTGGAAATCCACACACGGATATTAGAACTTTTATAACTTCTCTGGCCCTTTTGGGACACGCCTGTGTCTCTCATAGTCTCCAACTCTGTGCTCATCCTCTCTGTGCTTTTTGGTGTCTCCTTCAGAGGGCCTGTGTCTGTCTGCCCCTCTCCCTTCTTCTGTCGCTCTGTCTCTTCCTTTATGAGTCTATCTGTTTCAATGTTATCTTTCCCTATCCCCCTCCGTTTGTCCTTCTTGGTTCCTAACTCTGTCTCTTGGTCTCTGTGTCTCAGTCCCTGGTCCACATTTTCAAGGATCTGAGGCTTAGCATCCCCTCCCTTGCATGGCACTACCGCACATCTCAGCAGCCACCATGGCCCCAAAGTGTGACCATCTCCTCCCCTGGACCCCTGCAGCCCAGGACAGCAGAGAGGCAGCTGGGAGCAGCTCAAAGAGGGACACTTGTCCAGGTCACGTGGGGAAAGTAGATGCAACCAGGAGGGGACCTATGGCTCACAGCAGAGCCAGGAGGGGGTGAGAGGACCAAGGCCTGCGTGGGGATCAGGGCCAGCTGCCTCAGCTTTCAGCGCAAACCCAGGCCATGCCCTTTCACACAGCGATGTCACCAGACAAGAAAAGTAGCAACTGACACTCTAGCCTACTGCTCTGTTGTGTTCTTTTCCCCAGATGGTGTGTGTGTGTGTGTGTGTGTGTGTGTGTGTGTGTGTGTGTGTGTTGTTAAGGATTGAATCCAGGGCTTTGCACTGAGCTATATCCCTAGATCTTTTTCTATTTCAAAACAGGGTCTCCCTGTCTTGGCTACTTTTCTGTCGTAGGGACAAAATACCTGACTCTCAAAATTAGGGAAGGAAGGGTTTATTTAGTTCACCACTTTGTAGAGGTTCCAGTGCATAATCAGTTAGCTCTGAGGCAAGGTGGCATGGCACAGGGGCAGTAGTTCATGGTAGCAGAAGACAGCAAAAGCCACAAGAGCAAAACAGGAGGGCCCTAGAGTGCTATAGCACTCACTCCCATAATCCCAGCGTTGCAGGATGAGTCAATCAAAAACTCTAGAAACATGCGCTCATGAGCACATGAGGCTTTGTAGGGACACCCAGACACAAACTGCAAGACTCCCTGAGCAGCGCTCTTCCTGCCTCAGCCTCTTAAAGCATTGAGACCACAGGTGTATACTACAATACCCCACTCAGACTGAATTTTGTTTCATAATTTTATTGAAGAACAAATAGCAATAAGACAGCTTCAAATCAAATCAGTAGGACAGATTCAATAATTAATACTTTGCATATTGTTTTCTTATCAAACTGAATTTTTAAAGTTCACTCATACATGACTACTGTCACCTGGTAATTAAGGACTACTGTATGCCAGCTGTGTGACTGTGTCCCAGTGGCTATTCTCTGGGTCTTTGTTTCCTGTTTTCTGAGATGAACACGGTGACCCCAGGGCCTGTCTCAGGGATGGGGAGGATGATCTGAAATCAGAAAGTGTGGCTTTGCCCAAAGGGAGTGCTCGGTAAGTGGGGGCCCGGTGAGGAAATAGCAAATCGAAGCCTTTCTTCCCCAGTGAAGGAGGTCGCCTGGGCAGCAGAAGGGGACAGATCTTGAGCCAGCTAACCTGCCCTGCCTTTCCTTGCCTCAGGCCCCGGACCTGGAGGTAAGAGGCTCACACTGGCCAGCTTTGTGCCACCAGGTAGAGCGCAGACACTTCCCCAGCCTGCGATATCTGAGCTGGAGATGTGGCCAAGGCCCTCGTGCCCTGGGATCCGGCCAGGCTGTTATCGCAGACAGAGTGCACACCACGCACCAGGAATTTGGAGCCTGCGCCTGGCTAACACACACTGAGAGGAAGTTCCAGGCTGATAAGGCCGCGACAGAACAGTCACAGCAGACCGGGGTTATTCATTTCAGTTACCATCTCACCTGAGACTCCGGGGACAAGAGAGGGGTCCCCGCTTGGCCACCTGAGTAGCCAGACAGGGAACAGAAGGCTCACTGCCCTTGGGGCTGTGTCCCCACTGGGTAACTTTGGGGACACTACTGAACCCCTGAGCCTCTGTCCTGGCCTCTGGAAAGAAGAGTCATAATAGGAACCTCATCCACTCACACCTGAGGTTTAGGAGTACGGGCTCCAGCTTAAACCCAGAGCCTCCCTGTGTGACCTCTTCCCTTGGTGTCCCAGCTGCCCACCTGAGAGCAGACCATGTGGCCCAGACCACTTGGCTCCTATCTTGCCAAGTGACCTCCCGGGAATCTCTACCCGGGTGGCATCAGCCCCCCATATTATGACACACTCAGGGCCCAAATGCTCAGCTAAATGTGCTTTGTTTTACAAAAAGCACATATCTTTGGCAACAGAAAGTAGACTAAGATGGTTAATCTTGATTGTCAACTTGATTTTCCTGACAGACACCTGGGACATCAGTAAAGCAGAGTGCGTCCGGGCCTCAGGCGCTGCATCTTCCTCTGCATCTTCCCTGTGCCCACTTCCTGGCCGGCACTCCCTTCCACCAAGCCCTTCTGCCAGGATTATGTGTCTTGGGGCCTGCTGATCACGGACTGAACCCTCGGAAACCACGAAGCAAAATAAGCCTCTCCTTTAAATTGTGTCAGGTATTTTATCCCAGTGGTGGGAAGGTGACTAAGACAAAGATGACATTCAGAGTTTACAAGCAGCTCTCCAGATAGAGGTACGCCCACCTCGCCCAACGTGGTACAGCCTGGCCTCCTGAGGCCCCGGCCAAGACCCAGGGCAGCACTGCCATAGACAGAGCTTTAGAAGGAGACTTCTCAACCCTCTCCAGCATCATCTATCCGCACCCCAGCCCTGATTCCCCAGAGCCCTACTGTACCCAGAGGAGAGCTGATTTACACATGGGGAGCCTCCTCACCTCCTCTGTGTGGCCTAACCCTAAGCATCAGCCCCACTGTGCACGTAAGAGCACAGTGACAGAAGTCTAAGGGATGGATCCTGTCTGGGTCATCAGCTAAGACCACGGGATCTGGAACCACAGGACAAGAGCAGCAGAGATGGAGCCAACTTCCGGCTCATGTCCATCCCTCTCTTCTTGCTATCTAGCCCAACCAGGTAGAAGGAATCCCTGGTACCATGGAGCCACCAAACCTTGCCACAGCCTTCACCTGGAAAGTCTCTTTGTCACAGCAGCTTAACCTATGCCTAAGCAGTCACCGGCTCTCCACCTTCTCGCTCCTGCTCCTCGTAGGGCCTCCAATCTCCAGGGTAAACTTCACAAAGTCTTGTGCAGCCTGCATTTCTGCCTTCTGCCAGGGCACACCCCCAGCCACCAGTGCTTGCACAGAGCTCCACTTTCTGTGTGTCGGGTTCTGCATAGCTCCCTTTCCTGGCTGGGCACCTGGCCCAGGTGCAGCCCACTGACGCTGTCCGTCTCCAGCCTTTGTAGCTGGGCTGGGCCTGGATGAGGGGCTCTCAGTAGAAGGAAGGCTTAGATTGGGCTGAGAGCCTGGAGCAGGACACAGCCTCAGAGCAGAGGTCTGAGGAGCAGAAGGGAGGTGACAAGGTGACAAGACATCCAAGCACTTGATTGTACAGTGGCCTGAAGTCATCCTAGCCCTTTTAAACTTCTGCCAAGTGGAGCTGCAGTTTTATTTTTGAGTTTAGCTATTTCATACGAGGCTTCAGCCAATTGGAGCTGAAACTTCCGGTGCACAGCTCCTAAGATCAGAGCCTTAACTACTAGAACTTGGCTACTAGAACTCAATTTTTAGAGACCACGTTACCTACCAAGAGGCCCTGCCGGACAGCCCAGGCCCTTCGGACAGGAACGTAGCCACTGCCTGAGGACCTACTTTTTACAACTTCCCGATTCCTTTAAAGAGTGGCTCCCCTTACAATAAAATGGATGATGTTTGTTAGGAAAGATACCTTTTTATGTTACTGAGATACTTTACCAAGCACAGAGAAATTCTGTGACTCCTCTATGCAGACCTGGAGGCTGTCCATACTGTTATTCCCACTTTACAGATGAAGACACTAAGGAAGGCTCAAGGGAAGAGCCGTGTTTCAGGCCCAGAGCCAGCAGGCGCCCATCGGGCACTTCTCCCCTCCCCCAGCTTCCAGGAAAGGACAGACTGCAGAAGGAGGCAGTGAGGCCCCACCATTGGGCACATACAGCAGAGTGCTGGGAGAAGCGCAAACAAAAAGGAGTTTGGGGTCACTACTGTGCTTTCCCTCCTTCCTGGACTCAGCCCAGTGTGGCGCCTCCCGCCTGCCAGGAAGGCCGGGCCCCTGCCCCCACCCCTGGGGCTGCTGGTCCTGACTCACCACAGCCCCTCCTGCCTGGCGTGAGGACATTTCTAGCACTTCTCAGTTCTGGCCACCCTAGGCCCAGGCTTGAGGTTCAAGCCAGCTGTCCTGGCAAGCAGAGGCTGGGGATGGGGTTGCCAAGGTGGCCCCAATGGGCTAGAAAAGTAGGCTGAGATGCCTCAAAGCCCTTGCCCTCTGGAGAAGCCCAGAGAGGGAAAGAGTTCACCTGAGGTCACACAGCCCCTACCAGGGGGCACCCTGTGAGCCTCAGTTTCTCCATCTGTGAAATGGGAGAGGATGGCCCTGATTTTAGGAAGTTAAAGAAATACACAGGAAACATTCAGCAATAGCAAATCTACCTTCCTGAGAGAACCTTCCAACCACTTTGCATTATACCGACGTGTGTGTGTGTTGTGCGCATGGAAAGATGAGAGAATGACGCATGTGCGTACCCACGAAGGAGCGTTGTGCATGTGCACCTGTCCGCAGTCAGCTTCCAATGAACATTTTTTTCTGCTGCGTGGTGTTTCACATTTTAGTGTGGCTGTTTTTCTACACCAACAACACGTCTACAGGGCTCCCCAAGATGCACACCTCCATCTGCTGCAGCCAGTTTGTTTATTTGATGCTCTATGGGCCATTTCTGAATGTTTTTCATTATAAAAAGAAACAACTGAAGCGCACCCTTAAATCTAGAGATTGGGCCCTGCCCACTTCCAAGCTGTCACAAGGGCGAGTGCATTTGAAAGCTTTTGTTTTGTTTGTCTGTTTGCTTTTGCAGAACCAGGGATTGAACTCAGGCCCTTGCGCTTGCCAGTGAAAGCTTTTGCCCTTATTGCCAAAGGACCCCAAAGCGTGTCACGCTGTGCTCATCCTGAGCAGAGGTTGAAGACAACCTGCTAGTATTTTTCTCTAATCTCCAGCTTTCAAATTTGGCTTAGAACCTCTTTTTCCATTAAAGACAGAAATAATAAGCTGCTTAATTCTCTTGCAGCTTTTCTTTTATCCACCCATACCCATCCGTCCTTCCATCCATGTATCATACATACATATAGGCATATATGCACTCATCTATCCATCATCCTTCCTTAATCCATCCGTCCTCGATCCATTTCCCTCCCTCTCTCCCTCCCTCCCTCCTTCCTTCCATCCACCCCTTCATTAGCTGTTGCCCTTAAATCATCCCAAACCTCTCTGCCTGCTCATCCCACATAGCTGCTGTCTGGTCCCCACTGGGGCACAAGAATTTCCAGGAAACCATAGGAGCCTCTCTTCCAGGAGTGGAAGGAGGGAAGACCCATCTGTTGGAATAACAAAGCTTGGTCTCTTTAAGCAATCTGACAAGACTCAACTGGACCCAGCCGGATCCTGGCACGGGGGCGACGGGATCCTGGGCTGCAGCTGACCTGGGGAGCTCAGCTTCTCAGCCCATAGTGGCCTAGGCTTAGGCCGCTGCTCTGCATTCGCCACGCATCTGAGCTGAGGCCACTGCACGTCTGTGGAAGTCAGTGAGGAGCACAGGGCCTCCTAGCGCAGGGACATCTCAGCGACACCAGGCTCCTCTGACTGAAGGCCTGCGCTGGATGCCTCCCTGTCACTCTAGGAAAGCCCTGGGGATGTCTGAGACCCCAGTCCTACCCCTCACTGCCAGCTCAGAGTACACTTCTGCCCCCACTCCCGTCCTCCCCGTCTGCAGATTTCCAGGCCACGTCACCCAAGCCTGACAAAATCATTCTGGCTTCTTGGCAGACCCTGAGTAGCGACAACAGACACAGCAACTGCATCACTTCATTATAACTCATAAAGATCTGGCAGCCTCTGAGGCCCACTCCACCACACTATAGATTAAACACTGCCCCCCCAGTTCATAGATGATACAACCAAGGTTGAGAGACCACTGAACCTGGGTCTTGCCCTCCCTCAGCATCCTGGGGCCACGCAGCCTATTGTTGTCCCAGCGCTAGGACAGGGATGGACCATGGTACCCTGGAGTGCTCTGCACAACCCACACCTTCCCCATTCCAGCCTTTAGATCTCAGGTACTATGACCCGAGCTCGGCATAGCCATCACTTCTGGTGACCATATGCAAGCACCAGGCACACTGACTGCTTCCGTCTCTGTCAGAGTTCCTCGGCAGCAACAGGCACATCTGCACCACGCTGCCCTCTGAGGTCTTCCCAGCCCATCTAGCTACAGCCTCCTCTCCTTTCTGGACTCCTGACCGAGGCCCTCTAAGGTACCAGGTGGGGAGCCCACATTCTCAACCATGTGCCAGCAGAGGCCTTCAGCGAGGCGGGTCCTGAGCCTGCACCCTGCCTGTCCTGCGCCAGCCCTGACCCGACCTGCTCAGGACGTGGGCCCCACTCCCTAGCCTCCACCTCCACCCACCAACTAGAGGTTGTGCCAAGGGCTCGGTAGGAAGCCAAGCATGGCCCTGGAAAGGCAGGGAAATCTGCAGCCTCAGGCTCTAGGCCAGTTCTTGCACATTAGATCCAGATGCTGCCAGGCATTTATTTGCATTGTTCTCTGCGACACCAGGTCGTCAGGGATTGGCTATCATCAGGAAGGCCACACCCACCCCTTCCTGGCAACTCCAGCCAATAAGAGTCCAGAGAGACTCACATCTTGCCTGGTCATTGACTCCTGTGAGGCAAAATGCCAGAGGCCTGGGCATCAAGGCAAAAGCATGGCAGAGGAGGAGGCAGCAGCAGTTGGTAACTAACAGTAAAACAATCAAGGTTCACCCACTGCAATCATATCAGCCAGGAGGAGAAAATGTGACACAAGCCAGGGGCTGACTTCAGTTATGTTAAAACACTGGAGCAAGAGACCCAGGAAAAGCACACATGTCCCCACCCAGAAATCCTCTTTGGGCCTTTGCACAGGCACGCTGCCTCCTTGAGTTTCCTTAGAAGTGTCACCCTCTCTGTACATACATATTAATACAGTGATACAATATCCCTATTGCATTGACGAGCTGCAGCCCCTTTATTGTATCTGCCTCCTTTTTTCGGTGCTGTATAATATTCTACTGATTAGCTCTACCACACTGAATGTATCTCTTAGCCATGGTCAGCTATGGCTTCCTGTTTTTTTTTTTTTTTTCTGTATTATAAATAATGCTGCAGTGACTATCTTCATGCCTGTCTATCTGATATTTGTATAAGTCCTCTATGACAAGCATTCAGGACAGGGCTGGGTCTCAGGATACGCATGCTGAACACCAGCTCATGCCAAGCTACCATTTCTGGGTGATAGACTGGTACGCAGGCCCCAGCTGCTGCCAAAGGCACGCCTCCACCCGTGCTCATTAATGTCTGCCCATGTGGTAGGTGTGAAAGGGATCTGGATGCGACTTTAATTTGCGCGCTGTCGCTAATGAGGGCGAGCATCTCGCCGCCTGACGCTTGCAGCCATCTGCGTTTCCTCTTCTGGGAAATCTCTGCCCGTGTGTCCCACCCTGGAGAACATTGTTTTTTTCTTTGCAATCCCGGATTTCTCAAGCAGTCTGGCCAAGTGCCTCTGCCTTGAAGCCTTCTAGAGCTCCCTGTGGGCCTTAGTGAAGCCCACACCCGGCCCTGCCCCGGCAGCAGCCGTCTGGCTGAAGAGGCAGTGGGGATGTGACTCCCATTCTGTGCAGGCTCTGCCCTGAGGAGCCGCCTCCTGCCCTCCCCCCTGCTGTGCTCCCCTCCTCCCCGAGATCTGACCCACGTCCCCCTCATCCAGCCTCCCAGCCAGCTTTCTCTCTCTGCGCCTTTCTACCTCCAGCTTCTGCCTGGACCTCCAGGAGCAAACCGCTTGTGCCTCGGGGCCTACCTGGCCTCTTCTTTCTCAGCCTCAGATCTCAGCTGGAACCTCTCCTCCTCCGGGGAGTGCCCCAGGCTCTGACCACTCAGGCCATAGCTGCCAGCAACTCAGCAGGCCTGACTAGTGACAATGCCCTATAGGCGGAGACCTGGGACCTCACCGATCACTTGTGTGTCCCCAGAAACAGTGACACACGCTGTCCTCGAAAGGCAGCCAAAAGGGAGAGCTAAGTAGGAACAGTTTAGAGCTAACAAAAAAAAAAAAGGTACTGCTCAGATATGGGCCCCACGAGTGATTGTGGGGCCACAAGGGGTCTACAGGAGGGTGGAGCAGGGGGGTCACTCAGGATTCGGAGTCAGGAAGCCAGGGATCAGTCTTCTCCCTCAGGTGACACGCTGACCATGCTGGACAAGTATCTTGTCCTCCATGCTTCCCATATAACAGAGGGAACCGCTGGCAGCTTCCCGTCACGCGTGGCACCCCTGGCTACCCGGCCTGAGGGCTGACCCACAGGTCCAGGCACAGGGAGCAGGCCGGCTCTGGACCAAACAAAGGGGCCTTGTTCGCCAGGCAGAGCCTCCCTGCCCCCCAGCTTGGCCCCAGTTGAACAAAACCAGATGCCAACATGTGGGAGGAGGAGGCGGGTGGGCAGGCGGCATCCCAGCGCCCCTCTCTAAGTCTGGGTCCCTTCCTAGAATTCGAGATGCCGGGCACCAAGGGAAGCTCCTCCCTACCCCCCTTTTACACCCCAGAGACTTGGCTTCCTGCCAGGCTCATGCCAGGCATGCAGGTAATCCCTGCCACCAGGCCCATCTCAGAGCCCAGACGCTGGGAGCCTCAGGAGTCAGGGTCGCCAGTCCTGTCAGAGTTCCTGCCCGGGCCAGCCCCACCTAGAGGCCCATGGGCCAGGACTAGGAATCACTCTTCAAGCCCACCTCAATTGCCCCGGAATGATGGCTATAGTCTGGCCTCCCTCAGCCCAGTGGAGGCTGGACAGAGACAGATGCCACCATCCAGGCTGCCAGATACTTCGGGGATATGACATGTATCATCTCCCACCCAGAAATCTGCCTGGTGCCTCCTCGGGAACCCCCACGTCCCTGCATCCCAGCCAGCACAGCCCCAGCTGTCACTGCTACCCATGAGCTGTGGGACATGGAACCAGGCCTCCCCTGGCCGGGCCTTCCTGTCCTCCTTGGAGCTCTGCAGGGGTGCAAGTGGGTCCTTGCAGCCACAGCAGCCCAGACCGGAAATTGTGAGTGGGGATGCGCAGGCTGGGCCGAAACGCAGGTGTGTACTGTGTCCAAAAGCACAGACACTGTCCCCAGAACACTGCTCAGAGCCAAAGACATCAGGTGTATCTGGCCAGGCAGACTGAGCTTCTGTCTACCAGGTCCCAGAAGAGCCAACACCCATCTGAGCTCCTAGAAATTAGCAGTGGGGACCCCAGGTGGCTGTGCCTGGGAGAGGGGAACATAGAAGACCTGCGGGGATGGAGCAATTGCACTGTGGCTCTGCACTGCAGAGCATGCACGTACATGCTCACATACCCACCACACACGCCCCCTCACACATGCGCACACACATGCACCAACACACACGCTTGCCCGTGCACACACATACACACACGCACATGCAGAGGAGCTCTCCAATCCTTGCTCCTAGACTCTCTTGTGATCCCAAGCATGAGGGCGAGAGGGCATGAAGAAGGCACTGTGGCCTCTGGGGATCCAGCCTTCCGTCACAACTCCCACAGCCTAGAGAATCCCCAAGCCAAATCTCCAGGGGACTGAGTGGGCCTTCAAGGAGAGGATGCGGCCCAGTCCTGTCAGCTGGCGTCACCTCCTGCACAGGCCGCAGCTCTGTACAGGAAGAGGAGAGCAGGAGGGAGTGACGGGGCCCCACCGCCCATCGCTTGTCCTAGTGGCTTCAGCAAATCAGATGGGCTCCAGTGGAGGCCTGATTGTCTTGCATCCTAGAAAGACACCTGGCTACAGGGGACCTTGGCATGCTGGGGATGGGACTGAGCTGGCCAAGTGGTCCCAGATGCGCCTGATGCCCGGACCAGGCCTTCTGTGCAGGACACCTGTCTGCGTCAGCTCAGTGGCCCTGGGGGCCTCTCTGCACACCAGGGCTTCTCCCCAGATGCCAGAGGGAGGCCACTGGAGTTGCAGCCCAGCCTCCTCCAGCAACCTCGGGCCTCAGCTCACCCTCCCCTGTCTGTCCCCGCTGCTTTCCTATCAGAATACTGAAAAGATCCCCTAAGGCAATGAGCAGGACAGGTGGAAGGCAAAGCTTCTCTCCCCTCTGTCTTTCCAGAGACTTTCAGATGCAACCATGGCACTGGATTTTGCATGCTGCATGAAGAAACAAAGGGAGATGTAATTCAGGTATAAAAAATAAGATATGCAAACACCTACACTCTCTTTCTTTACTGATAAGAGTCATATGCTATAATAATGTCTGTAAGGATAATATCATGTGTGCACCTTCTATGATATCAAAACATTATGAAAACAGTTTGCAATGTATTAATTTATCAAATCCATCTTGTCAAGGTATCTTAAAACTGTCTCATTGATATTTGTACTTCAATAAAACAAAAAGAAAAAAAAAAGAAAATTAAAAAAAAAAAAGAAAAGAAACAAAGGGAGGCTATTGGGTGTGCGTGGGACCTGGACATTGGGCTGTGGTCCAGCCCCCAAGAGGACGGGCAGGGCTCCACACCCCAGTGACACTGCCACGGCCGCCGGCCTCAGAGCTAACGACGCCTCGGGCCCTGGAAGTTGTGTTCTTGACCCAGGCAAATCCTTCAGCACTGAGCCTGCTCAAGGCTGAGAGCGTCGACTGAGCAACAGAAGGTCCCGCACAATCAGAGAAAAAGGCTGGGTTCTAGCCTTGCCCAGGCACACGGGCTCTAACTCCTAAACAAGCATGGCCACCACGGCCAGCTGGCTCTGAGAGGTAGTGTGTGGCTTACAAGCGGCACTTTTCCGGGTTTGGCTTCCCACAGAAGAGCCAGGCATGGGGGGGCGGGGGGTGCACCGTGCACAATTCCAGGAGAAAGATCATACAAGCGTCGCCATCAGTACAGAAAGTGTGTGTTCAACACAAGCCAATGTCTTCTGTCTTAGTCCCTTTCTCGTCCCTGGGCCACAATATTCAACACCCACGATGCCAAGGAAGAGAGGTCTGTTTAGGCTCACAATTTGTAGCAGTTTCAGTTCACAGTCAGCTGGTGCTAAGGGAGGGCAGCAGAGGGGCCTGGGGGAGGAGAGCTGCTCAGGGCATGGCAGAGAGGAAGCAGAGAGGGAGCAAGGGAGGAGGAGGGGGAGGAGCCCTTCAGGCCACGCCCCCAGCAACCCACCTCGTCCCTCCAGGCTTCACCTCCCAACACCCTCGCGGTCAGCTGTAAGCTCATCAGTGAGCTAATCCGCTGAGGAGCACCACCCCGCATCATCCAGTCACTTCCCCAGGCCCTGCCTATGAGCACGTGAGGCTTTGGGGGACATCTAGACAGAAACCGTCACGCCTTCGCACGAAGTAGAACTGGTGGAAAGAAACCTCACTGATCCCATAAAGCTGAATTCGCTGTCCCTCCTCAGGGCTTGAGGAAGCTTTGGCTCCCTCTCGGGACCAAAGTCCACCAATGCTCCCTTCCTCCCAAAACATCTTCCACTTTTTCAAAAACCTGTGGTAAAATAAACATCAAACTGACTACAGCTACCGCCTTTAGGACGCAGCTCCACGGCTTCAGGCTCACTCACAGTTCTGTGCTGCTGTCACCAACAGCCACCCCTTGAGCTTTTCCCAAGGTCCCAGGCTGCGACTCTGTCCGTGTCTAACAGCAAGCCTCCCTCCCTCTCCAGCCCCTGGCGTCACTGTGCTGCTTCCTCCCCACAAATCTGATGGCTCTTGGGCCCTCAGCTGCGTGGGATCACACAGCCTATGTGCTGCTGTGTTGGGCTTATTTCACTCAACGTAACACCTTGTGCCTGTGTCCGTCCTTTTTTAGGGCTGGATAATATTCCACCATGCAGGTAGACCTCAGTGAATTGGTTCCTCTGTCTGAGGGACTCTTGAGATGTACCGCTCTTTGGCCTCTGGAGACCAGTGCTGCAGTGACTGTGGATATGCAAGGGTCTCTTCAGTGCCCTTCCCTGTGGGTCGCATTATCTCTGCTATTTCCTGCTTAGAGATATGCGGCCTTAAGGCTGGCTCAGGAAGGACTGGCCCAGTAAAGCCAGGGCTGCATCCAAGAAGAGGAGGCTTGTGTGGGTGGAAGAGCAGGGAACAGAGTGTTGTTGAGGTCAGAACATAATGGGCCTTGGCTAATCTCTGCAGCGGCCTGGAGCCAGCCCACTCACGCAGCCATTGCCCAGCATTGCTGTTATTATTACTGCGATTGATATTATTATTACTGGTGTTTTGAGCTAAAATCTACCATGCAATTCAAACTCAGACATTCCCCAGCCTTGGGCTCCTAAATGTTGGGATTACAGTAGGTGCCATCATGCTTGTTACCCAGCGTCTCCTTAAAGTCAAAACTGTTCAGAACTCTGCTCCTCTGGCTTCTCCTGAGGAATCAGTAGTTGCCCATGGGACTGGATTCCCCCTGCCAGGGGCAATAGAAGGTCACTCCCTTGGCCTGCAGCCTGCTGTCCTCTGCAACCCGTGCCCAATCCCAGGAGCCTTGGATCTGAGAGGTCTTCAAAATGGTTTGGAGCCCCACTTCAGGGCTGGGAGAACACAGCCCAGAGGCTGCACTGGGACTTGAACTGTTGATTTTCAGGCCACAGAAAGAGACCAGGAATAGGACCGATCAGAGCAGAGAGGACCAGGGGCTCGGTGGGTGTGGTAACTCGCCACAGCCCTCCTTTGCCTCAGCAGCCTTCTCTGCCTCTTCAGCTGGGGCTTCCCAGGCCCTGCCCCAGGTTCATGCAGCCTCCCACCCTTGGGGGCCCACCTCTGCAGGGTGCCTGTGCTCTGGAGTCCAAGTCAAGGCCTCACAGAAAGCAAGACAAAAATGAGTCAATAGACAAGGAGGGAAGGGGGAAAGGGAGAGAGGGGGTGGCGGGCTGGGGAGGGGTTGGGCCTTAGCTGACCTGCAGTGCCTGAGAAGGAAAGTGGTACAATCCGGAGCAAGCAATGGAACCCCAGGGGACCCCAGCACAAAGCCAGCCAGGGAAGATGCCAACAAAGGGGGCAGGTGACAGGGAGGGGTCAAAGTCAAAGTGCGGTCACTTAGCCGGGGTCACTCTTTAGTCCTCTACTTCTGCTTCTGCTTCCAAACTGCCTTGCCCTGAGCCAGATAGGAGACCGTAGAGAGAAGAGGAGGCCTATGGGGTGTGAACACCAGCCTCACAGGTGGCAGCCTCAGGGAGGCAGGCTGCAGTAGCCAAGGGTCACATTAGCAGACACAACCTGCAGGAGGTGGGAGAGGACAGTGGTTTGGGCAGACCTCTCCACCCCGTCCTCTTAGACACCACATGGACCTGTGTCCTTCCCGACCTTGGCTCTGGTCACTTCCCCTTCAGGACCGCACCCCCACCCTGCCTCCGGTTCTCAGCCACCTTCTGTGCAGCACACCTGTTTCCCAGCCCGATGGCTGTGCTGCAGTGGCTCCTATGTGCTTCCTCTGACGAGGCCCTCCCGTAGTGCTGGGCAGGTCACCTGGCCAGAGTCCTGCTCTCTGCAAGATAAAGCCGTTCACAGTGATGATCATGGATGGGCCGTGTTAGGTGTGAACTGACAGGTGCACTTCACAGGCCAAAGCCCTTCACTCTCAAGTTTGTGTGTGTTTCACTGTTTGCATTCTCATTGTATTTATTTATTTTTGTGAGACAGGCTCTGGCCTTGGATTTGCAGTGAGCCTCCTGCCTCAGCCTATATGTGCTGGGACAATGAGCTGGAGGTGTGCGGGGCCGGTTTCCTCCCTGTGAGGCAGGCACAGAGGCAGGGGGCACTCAGTGCCTCAGCACCGGGAGGGGCACGTTAGCCCCCGCCTCCCTTCCACCGCACGGAGTATGCGCAGGATGAAAGCACAGGTGGGCTGCAGGTCAAGCTCATCCTCCATTGCAGTCCTGTCAGAGGGGGCACCGGTCACTGACTGCCCATCCAGCCCCATCTTTAGGGCTCAGAGCCACGGCCTCGGCAACTCCACAGTCCTTCGTACTGCCCCAGCCCAGCTGTCTCAGAACCACCCAGAACCTGCACGTGGGACATTGTCCCCTCATGCTCTGGCCCAGCTTGATCCTCATCCTGACTGAGCCCCACCAGTGCCCATATCTGCAGTGGTCTGAGTCAGAAGTCCTTTGCTGGTTCTGCCCCATGCCCCCAGGACCCTCGAGACGCAGGCTCTCTTTCTCTAACCCAGATGGCTCCCCGCCCCACTGCAGAGACAACCAGGTCCCCATCCCACGGGGACACCGTGCCCAGTGGACAGCAGCACGGATGGGCCTGGCCAATTGTACCAGGCTGGAGAGCCTAACCCCTAACCCTCATGCCACCGTGGGTCCCCAAAGCAGGCTCTCACAATAGGGCTATGTCTGGAACCCCAACCCCAGCAGGCAGAAGGTTCTCCAGGCCAGGCCCTGTGCCAGCTGCTTGTCCCTCAGCGAGGAGAGAGGGCGAGATCCAGCTCTCTGTCCAGGTGGATCAGCTCCCACACCGTGCTGCAGTGCAGACATGAACTTGGTCCTGGGCCTCAAAGTCTGGAACCTTCCTCCCTAGGATGGGCGAGCACAGTAGGAGACCACGTCTCCACCCTCCTAGAGGGCGTCTGGCACCATGGGCCAGGTAGGGACCTGCGCCTCCGCCCAGGTGGCGGCCGCCTGCACCAAGTGCCACACCCCTTCCTCCCTGGATTCTTGTTTTTCCTCCTGACGCTTGTCAGTTCATTACTCCAGCAGTTCTCAAGTATTTTATTCTCAGGATCCTTTCATGGAGGTTGCTAGAACAACATAAATAAAAGTACCTGAATTTCAGCTGGACCTGAATTTCATATGAATGACAAATAAACGTTTTAAGTGGAAGTGCATCCCTGACACTGCATGAGATGCACGTTATCTGGCAACCTTACCTTTTACACAGTTAAACATGACTGAGGACCTCAAAAGCCTTTAGTTCACATACATTATGGGTACTGACATTTATTGTATTAGACCCTCAAATAAAAAAATGGTTTAAATATTTATTATATTTCTTTACACATTTATTTTTCTGAATATAAACATTACAGGCTTGCATAAATAATGTTTCACGAAAAATAGTGACTTTTTTCAAAATTAAAACAGCAACAATAAGAGTTGGTGTCCTTTTTCTTTTACTTTTCTTTTTTTTGCAGATCTCTTTAGTGTCTGGTTTAATTGAAAACAGCTGGCTTCTCCGCGCTGCTGCTTAGTTCAATCTGTTAAAATTTGTGACTTTTGTTGAGAAAATCTGGCCTTAATAATGCAGTCAGAAAAGGGTGAAATATTTTAGTAAGTCTTCTTAGATAATTATGAATATTTTTCTTTGCTCTAACACCAAAACTCAACAAGTGGTAATTTCTTCAACTTTGGTTGCCATGGAGTGAAATTTTCATAGTTACACAAAACTCTACTAATCTAGCTGGTTTATTATGTGGCTCTCTTATCCACGCAGGACTTTGTAACAATGTTCATTGGTCATTTAGAGAATATTCGTCCATGCATCTCCCAAATGCTGACGCATTTCATCACTCAGTAAGTAAACACCAGGCGTGCTGTTGTCACTCCGATCTCATCTGAAAAGTCCTCAAATATTGGCCCCTGCTGCCGGTACAAGTTTTCCAGTACTCAAATGCTCACTTGGAAGCTGGAGCTGTATCCGTGACAACCGTCCTGGCAGGGTTCCTTGAAGAGACAGCTCACCTCAGGAAAGCAGCCCCCAATCCCCAGGTCTAGATAGCTGCAGCTCAGTGGGTGCTCCAGAGGACTCCAGCTACTGGAGCTGGCACCCAGCACAGCGGCTGCATCTTGCCCTGTGTACGGGGTGAGCTCCAAGTCTCCTCTTACCACACCACCCAGGAGTCTTAGGGATGTACTCAGAGGGATAGGGGTCAAATCTGCCTTCATCCTTCTTTGGGGACACACTAAAGGGTGTGGCTTTGGAGACTCCAATGGCTGAGGTCTGCTGTGCTATGCTCCAACTTGTGCTCTCTTCATTCCAACCCATTTTATTATATTTTCAGACAGGGTCTCACTAAGTGACCCAGGCTGGCTTCAAACTTGTGACTTTTCTGCCTCAGCCTCTTGAGTATCTACAACAACAGGAATGTGCCACTGTGCCCGGCTTGAAAACAAGGAACGTCAACTCGTGGCATACTTGCTAAGCACTATGGGCCACTCTGCTCCGGGCGCCAGGAGTGCAACAGGCATGAAGTGCTCGGGTTCTCCACTGCTGCAGGGCTGACCGCTTGGTTTGAGGGACACAGAACCGTGCGCGCTGCGGGAGGGAGGAAGGCAAGCTGGCACACAGTGGGCAGTGAGCAGTGGGCAGTGGGCACTCCCCCGAGAAGTTTATCAAAGACTTGAATCAAGGAAGAGAAAGCCGGGCATGGTGGCGCATACCTGTAATCCCAGCACTCGCAGGAGAATTGTTGCGAGTTCGAGACCAGACGGAGCTACAAGGTCCTCAAAGAACTACATGTAGAAATCCCATGGGAGGGTTGAGGCCAGCATGCTTCAGTGGTACATGCACAGCAGTGCTCACAGCTGCACACTTGGTCATAGCTGAATCCTGGAAGCAACCTCCGTGGCCACCAACAGACGACAGGAGAGCGCATGTGTGCTCTGCACAGTGGGCTGCACTCGGCCACAAAGGAGCACCGGAAAACGGATGCCCCTGGGAAATACGGGGGGTCGAGTGAGATAGGTGAGACACAGAAGCTTAGGTACCTCATGGCACCTCTTATTTAAATGAGGCAAAATACAAACAAAGAGCACAATACAGGATGGCTAGGAGACAAGGAGGTGGGGCTGGAAGGGAAGGGCAGAAGAGTAAGCAGAATAAAGGTCGTCATGGGCAAAGCCTCATAGCCTCAATGCATGTCAACTTTACATGTCAGACACATGAGATAATTTGGGGAAGGGGTTGAAAAAGGGTCCACTATATAGCCAGGCTGGCCTCGAGCTTTCAGTGATCCTCCAGCCTCAGCCTCCCAAGTGATGGGATTATAGGTGTGCACTACCATACCCAGCTAGGATTAATAGTAGCAACAAGAAAAAAAAACAAAAACAAAAACAAAGTGCCGATAGGGGAATTAGAGGAGGAAGGAAGGGAAGGGGATTAGATGGGAGCAGGCCATAGGGTGTATGCGCACCCCTTCCCAAGGTGACTGAGAATGCCCTGTACTCCAAATGCACATCAATAAAAAACCAACAAGTGATTGTGTAAAAACCTTTAAAAACAAAAGGGACTCCTTCTTGAGCACTGACCTTGTGTGGGGCGCTGACCCAACTCTTAGGAGTTTATTCTCCTGAGAAGAGAGAAACAGCAGTACCAAGTAAATAAATCTGCTGAGTGTCCCGGAGCTGTCAGTGAACAAAACCAAACACAGGGGAGAGAGAAGCTCGGGGGAGGTTGGTCGACCGGCGGGGCCTGTGGGTGAGGGGTGCTGGCTTCCTCCCTGGCCACAGCTTCACAGGACAGTACCCCCTGCTGCGGTCGCCACGGTGCTCTGCAGCTGGAGGAGAGGACACCGTGCAGCAGGGCCGCAGGCACAAGGACCCCAGGGCTGTCCTTCTTGTCCTTAGGAGCTACAGTGCTGATCCTGAGAAGCAACATGCTCGCATTAACAAGGAGCGCGCTCACTGCCCCCAAATCTCACCGTTCATGGGGCACCCATCCATAGCACTCAGCGTACTCAGACACTGTGTACCATCAGTCCAATCAGTTTTAGAGGGCTTTATCACCCCTAAAAGAAAGCCCATATCCACCAAGGGTCGCCCACCTTTGCCCCTCTCCTGCCCCTGGCCTACTACTTGGATACTCCATCCCCTGAACGTGGCCCTTTGTGGACTTTTGTGACCAGCTCTGCTCATTCAGCAGTGAGCTTAAAGCTCACCCACGTCACGGCAGGTGGCAGTGCCCCCCATGTATGCACAGATCACATTTCATTTTGTTTTGTTTTGGTGTGGTTGTAGTGTGGACTTTGTGAGACAGAGTCCCCCTAGGTAGCCCAGGCTGGCCTTGAGCTCACGGTGAGTGCCTGCTGCTCCTGATTTTTGCCACAGTGTGTGGTTGTGTACAAAACTACACAGCTTGTTGCTATCTCTGTGTTTCCAAGGCAGATCAGCCAAGAGCCACGGCCTCCAAGCAACAGGTTTCATGCCACCACCAGCAATGCGTGGCACAATTCTCTAGGGCCTGTTTCTTGAGTTTTGTGATGAGCAATTCCTACGGGGCATGATAAGTGATCACCTTGCCCCTGCTGTCCCAACGCCCACCACGGGTCCCACAGGGCCTGGACTGGAGGACAGTCTGCTGTCACCCCAGGCCTCACACCAGCTGCTGCGCTCCTGTGTGGCTGCTGGTGGGCCAGCCACGGGCGGACGTCCTGCCCACGCCCCCAGGGATGCTGGCCTCGATGTGTGGGAATTGATACCCCGCTGGGACACCAGAAAGCAGGGAAGGGCCATTGGGGGCGGGCGGGTGTGTGCTGCCCTGTCCCACAGCTCCCAGGTGATACCCCCTCTTCCTCCTGCCACCTGGGAATTCCCTGGGCCCCAGAAGCAGTTCCAGGAAGAACCTAGAAAAAGCTGGAGTTGGGGAGACAGAGACCGAGGAAGTACTAGGTACATGCTGGGGTCACACAGAACCCTCTCCCGCCCCTTTCTTGGATTCTCAAGTTCCCTGCACCAGGAGTAAGGCCAGCATCTCCCACAGGGAAGGCCGAGGAGGGGAAATGAGATTCACTGTTGTGAGGTTACTGTTTTGTTCTTTGTTTTTTTTTCCATTTTTAGCCCATGCACTGTGCCAGACCTTGGGACAGACTTTTGCCAAGAACAGACCGTTTTTAACTCACAACAGCTGTGGGAGGGAGAGAGCTCAGACCCATTTCACAGATAGGGAAACTGAGGCTCAAGGAGACGTGTTAGCCAGCTCAAATCTAAGCAACAAAGCAGGGAGGGGCCGCAGGTCAGCCTGACCCCAAATCTGCATCCTTTCAGCTGCTGAAGAGCAAAGGTGGCTTTGAGGGAGAGTGGAAAAGAGTAACACAAGGAGGAGCTCTATCCCTAATGTCCCTGGCTTCCAGCCACTGCCACCTGACATTTCTGAAGGTCCCAAATTTCTTTATGCCCCCAGCCCTTGCATATGTCCTTCCTATTTCAAGGATATATTTGCTTCTCTTCAAGTCCTAGCTCAAATGTCTCTTTTTCCAGGAAGCCCCTCTAAGCTGAAATCATCTCCACAGCTCTGGGTCCCTGTGTGTACCTCCTTGGGGGCAGTGACCATGCTGACCCTCCCTAGGGAGAAGCCCAAGGCTCGGCTCCTGGGCCAGCAGGAGGCTACCAGCCAGAACTTCTCAGGGATCCCAGCTTTGACCTTCAGCTCCTAGTCCTGAGCTTGGGGGCTGGGCTGCAGCTCATGAAGGTGTCCAGGGTCCCCTGGGAGCCCCGCCCTGGCCCCCGGCCCCGCCCTCTTCCTCACTCCTCTCCAATGCTGCACTTCATGGAATCTTGGTTAGCTCTGGAGAGGACCAAAGAGGGCAAGGAGGCCCACCTCTGCCTATGCTGATTGGGTGCCTGGGGTAGATGGGTGGGGGGCGGGCTGGGAAGGGGAGCGCCGGGAGGACATTGGGAAGCAGTAGGGAAGCAGACAGGCCACAGCCGCTTTGGGAGGCCGGTACCTTGGAAGTAGTGGCACCCATGGGCAGGGCTCCTTAACCTTCCTCTTGTCCTCCCAGGGTTTGTCCTTTCAGAGCCGGGTGCAGGGCAAGGCCTGGACCCTGGCAAAGGAGGGAACTTAGGGTCGAAGGCCTGGGTGGTGTGGGGGCCTGCTTCCCCACCCAGGAGGCTGCTCCCAAGGCCACCGTGGGGGGTACCCCAATACTGTCCTGGCTGCAGGCATAGGTTCTGAGACCCTCCCCACATCTCAGCAGGGGCCAGCTCCCTACCTGCCCAGTCACTCCAGAGATCTCACTCAGTCATCTCTGCTGGAAAAACACTTGCTCACCTCCTGCAGGCTTCCCCAGCCTCAGCCTGGTGGGCTGCATCAGGCCAGGCCTCAGCCTCCACAGCAGATGCCCCCTGTCCATCTGGTGCCCAGGAGACCTGGCAGAGCCCTGGCTAAACTGCCACAGACCTTTCCCCCCATGGTGTGGCCTGCATCCTGGGGCTGGGCTCTGGGCACAGCTAGTCCTCAGGCTGGGGCTGCTTGGGAGAGCCATTGAGCCCTGGGCTGGGAGGACTTGGGGCCAGCGCCCATGCTAATACCCCTATGCCCATGTCCCTGGGCCCGCTGGACTGGCCCGAACTGCAACCCAAGAGCACAAGATGGCCAGCTTCTCCTCCTCTGCTTACCAAGTGGTGTTTCTTTCTAGCTGTACAAAGAAACAAGCAGAGGAAGAGACAGAAGGAGCTTGCTCAAGATCCCAGAGCCAGGAAGAGCCACAGGCAGGATTCACACCTCCGCCTCCTGCAGGGAGCACCTTAGCTTGGGGCCTGCTCTCTCTGCTACAGTGCCTCCTACCTACCTCCAGAGGTGGAGGGCCTGAGTGCCCTGAGCCTGGCTCATGCTTCTCAGGCTCTCTGCCTGGACTGCAACGTCGGTTTCCCGGGCTGGGCAGCCCAGTTTTGCACCCATCTGGGTTCTAGTGGACAGTGCCAGGGGGGAAGTCCTGGTGGACGCTGAACCTAGGTGAGTGCCTGCCTGGGCTCTGCCACTGGCCTCCCAACATCTTCTCCACCTGTGAGCACAGCCTGGGAGGGAACCAAAACCCATAGTTCTGGACCTGGGTTTCAGTGGGGCCAAAGGATGATAGTTGCCCAGAGAGGCTGCCCAGCACACAGCCATGTGCAGCCTGGAGCTGTGCTGGTCCAGGAGCCAGGAGCGCCAAGGGCTGGGTGTGGCTGGACGGCAGCTAGTGAAGCGCTTCCAAACAACAGCCAGATGTCCAGGGGACAGCTTGTTCCTGCAGCTGGGCCCTGGGGAGGCCAGCCTGGCCACTCCTCAGCTCCGCTAGACTTGACATCTGCCCAGCCGTGCTGGTGACTCAGGCAGCCTGGTTCTGGCCAGATGTTCTCCTGTGTGATGGGGGATGGGACCTTGAGACCTCCAGAGGTCCCCAGGCCACCACTATGGTGGACGGAGCTGGGGGGTTGTCCCAGGGGGCAGAGGAGGGGAGGGAGAGACCACCTACCTGGATCCTCTGTGGGCAGCTACCCCATCCGTGAGATTTCACAGCAGTGGACATGGGGCAGCTCAGGATGAGCCTGGCTCGCAGCTTGACGACAAGGAGAATAATGACGACCGCTGATTTTTTTTCTTTTTCTTTGTTTTGAGACAGGGTCTTGCTACATAGCCCAGGCTGCCTTTGTACTCACCGTGGAGCCCAGGCTGGCCTCGAACTCATAGCGATCCTCCTGCCTCAGCCTCCCTAGCACTGGGATTCCAGGCATGCACCACCACACTGGGCGTGAACTCGTATTTCTGAGGAACTGGCTATGTAGAGTACATTCTTCAGAGATTTCAAAGAACAAGGTTGTGTTTCTCACTGAGACAAATGGCTCCTGATTCCAGCCTCAATTTATGGGTGAAGCAGCTGAGACTGGGAGGGGATCAGTCTCCAAAGTCAGGCCAGGTGGGCACTGACCCTGCATCCAGGTCACAGCAGGTGGGCCCTCGGGTGCAGGGTGAACCTTGCTCCTCCCCTGCCGCCCCCCCCGGCTGCCACTTGAAGCTCCAGGTGGGAAAATAATTGTATTGGCAAGGCCAGGCTGCTGGGGCTGGGGGCTGGGGTGTGGGAGGGCAGGGGCAGTGCTTCCTCTTTTGTGTTTTTGAGACAGGGTCTAACTATGCAGTTCAGGCTGACCTTGCACTCACTGTGTAGCCTAGGCTGGTCTCAAACTGGAAGCAATCCCAAGTGCTAGAATTACAGTCATGCACCACGCCAGCCAGCTCAGAGATCTCATCGTCATCTTCTTCGTTTTCTTCTTCCTATTCTTCTTCTTCTTCTTCTTCTTCTTCTTCTTCTTCTTCTTCTTCTTCTTCTTCTTCTTCTTCTTCTTCTTCCTATTCTTCTTCTTCTTCTTCTTCTTCTTCTTCTTCTTCTTCTTCTTCTTCTTCTTCTTCTTCTTCTTCTTCTTCTTCGTTTTCTTCTTCTTCTTCGTTTTCTTCTTCTGTTTTGTTTGTTTTTATGTTTTTAGGGCAAGGTCTACAGGGTCTATAGGGTCTCACTGTGCAGATCAGACTCAGCAATTCTCCTGTTTTCAGCCTCCCAAGTGCTGGGATCACAGACAGGCCTACACCACCACCCCCAGTCTCAATTGCTATCTCAGTGCACCCCAGGGGCCAGCACAGCACGCCAGGGAGCCAGCTGCTGTGTTCTGCCTGAGCAGGCGCTCTAGCCGCTGAGCTATCCAGCCTGCCCAGAGCTCCCTTCTTGACACCTCTCCACGCCAGGCACCCTGAGGAAAGTCTGGAAGGGACCTGGGGGATGTGAAGGTGCAGGCACCTTGCTCCCACTGACTCAGGGCAGTGCTTCGAACAGTGCAGCAGAGTAGCTATCTCCAACTCTGGCCTCCCCGTGACTGTCTCTGGCCTTGCTGTCTTCTTCCAGCTGCCATGAAGATCCAAGAAGCCCCCAGCAGCAAGACTACAACTGCCTGTCTCGGAAGCCCAGGGAATTTGGGGTGATGGCTGGGGAGACCAGGACTCCGAAGGCCAGGCTAGTGGCCACAGGGAGCCTCTAATCAAGGTCAGGGGCTCCTCCCTGAGCTCCTGTATGCACAGGCTGGTCCTGTACCCATCTGGTTCTCCGCGTGGCCCCTCAGGCAGCCCCTCAAATGGGGTCCTCCAGATGGGCAGGTGGTGCAGGGACCCTGCCCTGGTCCTATGGCCCCTGCCACAGCACCCCCCACGCACACCAGAGATGCGGACCCGCACCTTGGGCCACTTTATTCATCCAGCTTTGCACACAATGCATCTCCTGAGATAATTCTGGCCTCTCCTTCGCAGCAGCAACCACACACCCATAATTTAGTCATTTTAAGAGGAAATGGGTCTCCACAGAGTCTTTTCTGTCCTAAGGGAGCTGATTTGGGGCCAGGACAGGGCAGTGGGTGGTGGCTGGAGGATGTGAGTCCAGACCCAGCGGCTTTCCCAGCAACTTGATGCGAGAGAAACTGATTCAGGGAACCCCTACTCCCTCAAGCACAGGCCCCAGAATGGCAGCACCTCCCAGCTTAAAGATCCCACCCCCACGCTCTGCCCATGAACCTTGGGGGATGAAGGTGTTCAGGCCCAGGCAGGAACCGCCCCTGGCTGCCCTGCCCGGGTGCTGGAAGAGCTTGTCCCAGCACACACCATGCAGCTATAATTTCTGAAAACACTGCGGTTTGCTCTGGGAAAGTAGAAAATAAACTCAGGGCACCTTGTGAGTGGCGGGTGGCGATGACTGCTGTGAGCAGAGCTTCACAGGAGTGTGAACTCGTCCTAAGTACAGCTCAGCCAGAACCCGAGGGAGCTCGAGGACTGGAACCCAGAACGTGATGAGGCCACTGTGTGCAGGGCGGAGCAGCGCCTTCTCTGGACACGCCTTGGAGCCCTCTGGGAGCCATTGAAGGCAGGCTCGTGTCTGCCGTGATCGCAGGGCAAGGCCAGTCTCCAGCCCGTGTGGCTGCTGCAGCAGCCCTGCGGTGACATCGCAGCACTCCTCTCTTCCTCATTGCCTTGGATCATTTTCTTCCTCCGTTTCGCTCCTTTGGATCAAAACCAGACTATCTCTGCACAGCTGGCAAGACGTTTGTTCTGGAACTCCACAACTCAAAAGGCAGGGCTCCTTCCCTTCCCTCATTTCAATCACATTTCACAGAGCAGGCTGGCCTCAAACTTACAGCAATCCTCCTGCCTCAGCTTCCCGAGTGCTGGGATCCCAGACATGCACTGTCATGCCCTGTGCATCTCAATTCTTGGCCCCGCAATATGGCCAAGACTGCTGGGAAGTTGGATAACCCAAAGCACCTGTCCTTCCAGGCATTTTTAGGGCAGCAGGGAATCCACTGGGGGGGGGGGGGGGGATGGAAAGAGTCAGAAGGAGCCTGTTCCTTTAACAGCACATGGGTGTGGTGCTCACCAAGGTCCAGTGGGCGTCTGCCCTGTAGGCTGTAGGCGCATTCCGGAGCTTGAGCAGAGAAATAAAAGTGCTCCCTTGTCTGTGCAAGGAGGAGACAGCAATATTGCTGTGTAACCAGGACCAGATGGGCTTGGGAATTTCCAAAGGCCTCTAGTGCAGGAGACAGAAACCCCTCCCAGACTTTGTCTGGCTGCTGCCTGCATATCAGTTACAGAGGTGACGCAGCCAGGGTGCTACAGGGGAGGGGGCCTCTGCCCGTGCTCTCAGCCTGCAGCCCCACAGCCTGCCTCTTGCCCACAATCTCTGCAGGGCACCCCCAGAACCCACAGCCACAGCCCCAGCCCCTGCCTGCCATCCCCAGGACACCACCAGACTCAGATGCCCGGCTCAGAGAGGTGCTCAGGCTCTTCCTATTGGAAGAGCCCCCTCCTACCTCTGCAGGCCTCCTGTCTTTCCTTGTGTGTCCCACACCAACCCTCTGCACCCAAATTCTGTCCTGGGCAACCTCGAGATGCAACAAGCCTGCACCCCTGCTCCGAAACTCCACACCTCAAAAGGCAGGGCTCCTCCCTCCCACACTGCCATCACATTTCACAGAGCAGGCTGGCCTCAAACTTAGGGCAACCCTCCCGCCTCTGCCTAAGTGCTGGGGTCCTAGACATGCACCACCACGCCCCACACACCTCAGGAGCTCTTAGCCCTGTGCTGGGGATCCATAGTGTTCCAGTGGCCACACGGGGCCTGGCACCCAGGAAGCGGTGGCAGGGTTGCCGGACACCCTCTATCAGGCTTGGTGCCTTTCGCTGCTGTGCTGCCTGACATCGAGAGCTGATGCGCAGGTGTGGGTCTCAGCAGGTTCATTCGCCCTCACATCCACTCTGAACGCTCAAGTTACAGATAGAGAAAGGAGGCAGGCAAGTTATCAGCCTGAGGCCACGGGGAGAACACTGGCAAAAGCAGGACCTGAGTCCACCGCTAGGGCCCTTTTGTAGTCATCCCATCATGCTGACCTGCTTCTGCAGGCTCAGGACAAGCAGCAGGGAGCTGCAGGTTCCAGGGCCCTCCAGCTAGGCCTGGTTGTGAGTGGACTTACCAGCTTCCCTTCCCAAGCATCCCTGAGGCTCAGGCCCCAACTCCATGTGTGTGAGGGGCAGGTCCGTTCTGGCGTCCTGACTAGAGGGGCCCCCACAGCTCACTGGTGTCCCCCAAACCAGAGACTGAGCAACGACTTGCCCCTCATCGTGGGCTGCAATGGCAGCGAGGCTGGGAGGGACCAACGTACACCTGCGGTGCGCCTGCTCTGGTGTTTTGGAGCCCACCTCAGAGGGAGGGAGGCTGTGATGGTTTCCATCTGCATTCTTAATGGGCCTCAAGCGCACGCATCAACGTGGCTCTGGGAAAGCGACAGATAACAGGCTGACTTGCTCTCAGGAGGTGGGGCTTGTGGAAGGAGGCGGGGTTGGGGCGTGGCCCAGGAGGGTGGCTTCCCCCTCCTTCGCCAATTCCTGTGCAGCTCTCCTCCAACCAGGTCTTGTCCTTGTCCTTGTCCAGCCTTAGAGCCATCCAACCATGGACTGAAATGCGAGCCAAAATAAACCTCTCCCTCCTGAAGTTGTGGGTATCAGGTGTTTGTCACAGCAACAAGAAAAAGAATAAGACAGAAGACAGGTTTGTGACACAGGCCCGTGTGGACCCAGGCCGGCCAACTCTGGTCCCTGCATTCTTTCTCAAGAGACCCCTATGACAATGTCTGCTGTGCCCTGTGCCGAATTAGTGAAAACGGGAGCCTCGGTTTCCCTGTCGGTGCTGTGGTGCTCAGGGTCCCGGCCTGGGAGCTTTGGTGATAGACAGGGCTGTGAGGTGCGCACCCGCTGGGCAGGGGCTCCGTGGCCACATAGTGCCCATGTCAGGTGTGACACACAGAATGTGTTGGCACCAGCCCTCCCGCTGCCAGTTCCCCAGGGAGACAGCCCTGTGGCCAGCCTGGACTGCACAGCGAGTCTAAGGCCTGCCTGGGACACAAATCTCAAACAAATCAGCAAATAAATGATGATGATGAGGGTGGGAGTGATGAAGATGGTAATGAAGGGTGAAGCGGTTGCTTGCCCCACACTTTAAAAAATGCTGTTTTATTATGACACCAACAAGACAGGCGCTATCTCCACCATTTACAAATGAGTAAACGAAGGCACAGAGAGGTAGCAATGTGTGGGCATCGCTAAAGCTGGAGATTGATCCTGTGTGGGAGGGCAGGATGAGGCCTCTTGGCCTCATGCAATCAAGCTACCTCAGCCTTGAGAAAAACATCCTGCCTGGACCTTGTGGGCTCTTAATTTCTAGGCAACCTTGGGTCTTGCAACTTTGTGAAAGTACAAATAAAGGCTCATACTATTGTTCAGGGAGGGGGTTACCACCAAACCAGCTCTTGTCTGTCTTTTCCTGCCTCCGTTTCTCCCCAGGTACAACAATGGATCACAGATCCAGCCAGGCATGCAGCTAATGGGCTAACCACAGGAGGGATGAGACTGGATGGACTGCAGTCTGTCCCTGGCCCTTCCCTAACAATCATGTGATAGTCCTGCTCACAGTGTGTGTGGCACAAGCTGGCCAGAGTCCCCAGCAGGCATCCCCAGCCTGCACTGGCAGAGCTTAAAGAAACCACACAGGCAGCTCTCCTGGAAGGGTGGGCTGGGAAATCCTGGAAGCTGCTCCCAAACCATCCTTCAGATCCACCCGGAGTCCCAGGGCAAGGGCTGGGACTGTGCCAGCCCTGTGTTCATGTAGGAGGTGGATAAGGATGATTACTCTGCCTTTGCCCCATGCTGGGACGCTGAAAGCTAAGCCTCAGGCCCTTTGGAGCCAGACACTGCTGGTTCCTGGTGGAAATCTCCTCTCCTGATCCCATATGGGGACAGATCACACACACACACACACACACACACACATGCACAGGTGCACACATACACCCCAGGGTGAGTACCCACTGGGGCCTCCTGAGACAGCCTGGCCCTGGGATTTCTGTGACCAGGGTACAAGGTGCCCACTGTACCAAGCCCAGGTCCTGTGAGCAGAACCAAGCGCTTCAAGGCCGTCATGTTTCTGCCTGCCCATGAGACAATGCCCCTCCTCGTTCTCCCCCATCCTCCTCCTTGCTTACTGCCCCAGGGTCACCAGAAGCCATAGGCCAGGTGCCCTAAAGCACACACGTTTCAGAGACTCTGTTCCTGAAGCCCCCGACTTGGCTGGAAGCTAAGGTTTAGGAGAAAAGAATGTGCCAGCTCTGGAGTTGGGGCCTTGACTGGAACCGGCAGCTTTCAGTGAGGAACGAACCCCTTCCAGGCCTCAGTCATCCCTGCCCCAGTGCCTCGTGGCTCTTCACCCAGCCCCATCCCGAGAGCCCAGAACAGGGCTGGGCCCTCAGTATCACTGGTCAGTGTTGGCCTGTGCCTGCCTCCTCAGCCTGGCCCCCTGATGGACTCAAGCTTGGCAGTGTCTGACTCCAAGGACTGTGCACCCAGGTTGTGCCGCAGCAGCGAGCCCCAGTCCCTTTGGCAGGCTAAGGACAAGCTTCTGCACCCAGCTGCCCGCCCCCGTTCCTGCCCCACCTTGGTGAAGCTCCCTCCAGCTGTGTCCCCAAAAAGAAGGCTTCCCTCCCCCACCAGCTTCTGCCCCATGCAGTCTAGTTCACCACGGCCCCTCGTGGCTGGCCCAAAGACCCCTTGCCTCTAAGCCCCCAAGCCCAGTGATTTCATCTGCAAGAACCCCACATCTCTTCTGTCTGGGAAGCAACCCCTTCTTCACCCTCCACCCCTGCAGATTCCCAGCCCCATGTTGCAGCTTGGCAGAGCTGGGCTCCAGCCTGGCTCTGTGACTTAAATAATGTGTGGGCCAGGACCAAGTTCCAACCCTACTAGCCTCAGTTCCCTGCTCTGCTACACGGGACTCATTACTGACGCCTCAGGACTCCATGATGGAATAAAACACCAGCCTTTACTGGGCAGCAAGCCCGCACCGGGCATCCTGCTGTTTGAATGTTAAAACTTTATTTTATCTCATCCTCAGGAGGCAGGGCCTGTTCTCTCCAGAACACAGCAGCCTTAGGCTTCTCTAGCACAGAAGCATCTCAGGACAAGCTGTGTCCATCCCCAACACCCAGGGGTGTCGGGCTTACACTGACATGAACGGCTGGGCTGTTAGGGACCTTGAGTTAGACACAGAGAGACCATGGCAAGGGCAGGGTTGTCCAAGGGCATTGTGAGTGCCCTGAATCTGGGCCCGGGGGTCAGCAGGTGGACAGTATGTGGCCTTCAAACCTCTCTCTCCCCACCACTCCACCTTGAGCCAATGTGACGGCCACTGCCGAGGAAAGGTGGCCATGCCCTCTGCCAGCTTCTTGAATGTCACCTTCAGAGGAGAGATGGGGAAGGGCCATGGGCAGGAGATGGGGCAGCAGACAGCACCCCCTGCTGCCCACTCCCTGGCTGTTCCAACTAGCCATCTCCTTCACTAACCTCCAGGGAGCCCAGCCCCACCCCCTGCACACTGCCTGCGGGGGCCCACTATCCTCTGCCCTGTTCCCCCCCAGGCCAACCGGCCCTTGAGGCTCCTGAGCTAGGCCTCACTTCTGATCTGAGGATTCCTCCCTGCAACCTGCCCCGTGCTAAAAGGGGAGGTGATTCCAAAGCAGGGCCGGCATGCCTCACTTCCTGTTCTCTTCTACAGAGGCACTGGGAAAGCAGGCTGGGACCTCACTTTATTGAGGGGAAACCCCAGATGGGAGAGCCCAGTGCACCTTCCCCAGGGACCCCACACCTAGGCCCCCCAGCTCCCACCTTAAGAGGAGCAGCAGGTAGGCATTCCCCCACAACTATTCCCATAGGGACAGCAGACATTGCCTCTGCGTCCCTAGATGCCAGTACCTGGCCACCTCCCTGCAGCCCTGGGCCTCCTGCACCTCCAAGCTCATGAACTCACCGCCTCCCGGCCCACGTGGGATCTTTCGTGGGATGGCCCTGCCCTTCCCACCCTGTCACTGGTTGCCACCTCCCAGGCAGAAGGTTAGAGAAGGAAAAGTGCAAAGGCAGGCAGCGGGCAGGGCCCAGAGGCAGACAGGGAACACCTCAGTGGGCAGCGGGGGTCAGGGCACCGCAGGCGGGAGCAGCGGTATGTCTGAGTTCTGTGCCGACACACTGGGCATCTCAGGGCCAATTAGCCCCAGGTCGTGCAAATTGAGGATGGAGTCTGCGATAATGCGGGCTGTGCGCTTCTGGTACCCGCCTGAGGTCACCATGAGGATGGGGATCTGGTGAGCCCGGACCACACGGAATACCAGCTCATCCCGCTTCACGATGCCCTGTGAGGATGGAGAAGGTGGGCTCAGGCACCAGGAGTCCTGTTGTGCATGGTTGGGCTGCAGCTCCTCCCTGACACAGGCCACCCGCCAGCCCCTCCCCAGGTCAGCACATACCCCAGGGCTGATGGACAGCCCCCCGAGACGGTCCCCCTCCAGGACATCGGTGCCCGCGTTGTATACCACCACATCAGGCAGGTATTCCTGGAAGGCTCGCTCCATGTTTCTCTCCACTTTGCTCAGGTACTCATCGTCTTCTGTGCCCCACTCTAGCTCCACCTTCCGCCTGATGGCCTCTGAGAGGGAGACATCCCCAGCCCCATGGGACATGGGAAGAAAAATGAGGCTTAGGATGGGGCCTGTCCGTAGGGAAAGAAGGCCTGGACCTGGGTCTGTCCACCACGCAGCGTGGCTGCTCATGTCACCAACGCTAAGCTAGAAGGGGTGCCAGGGGCTCCCGAGAGCTGAGTGCCTGCTGTTCACGGTACCCAGTGGCCACTGTGGACAGAGCCTGACTTCAGTCCCCAGCCACCTCTCCAGCCCCAGGTCAGGATTCAGTTTGGAAACTGATCCCTTAGGCTGTACTGGGGTGGGCTTACCTGCACCACACTCGCTAACCCCTTGTGCAACGGCCCCTAAGGCTGCTTTAAAGCACTGGCTACCATCCAGTGAGGCTACTGGAAGGTGCCTGTACCTTTAGGAGGGGGAGCTAAGCGGAAGAACACAAGGTGTGGGGAGGCCTGCCCCTTCTTCATTCTCTCCGCTCCTGGTGGCCTTGGGCTGAACAACTCTGCTCTGCTCTGCTCCTGTTGTGAGATGTGGGCTTGTCCCAGCCCCAGGCTACAGGGGCCAGCCCACCACGGAGAGGAGCCACCAGAACCAGGAGCCTTTCTGCTTTATAAATTCATTTGCTTAGGCATTTTGTCACAGCCATAGAAAGCTGAATATCACAGGCCTAGACCTGCAGAGCAGTTCCTCCTTGCAAATCTCATCTGAAAATTCCTGTCTTTGGATTGATGAGTTGTCTCCATTATTTACCTTCTAACAAGTTTTACATTGAGACTTCTCTCTGTCACCTTACTTTGTGCCTTCTCTTTATGTCCTTTCCTTTGGGGCTGCTCCAATAGTACCCTAACACATAGACCCCTACACATAGGTCCTGGGTGACTGTGTGGCTCTGTGGGGGCTGCCCGCCCCTCTCTCTGCTCTGATGCCCACCCTGGGGTACAGAGGTGGGGCGGCCCCACAGGCCCACAGAGTGCTCTGAGGTGGGCCTGCTGAGGGGCAGCAGCTTACGCTTGGCGACACGGTCTCCAGGGTAGATGTGACGGTTGTAGACATCCATGATGTACACACGCTGGTCACCCATGAAGTCCCGCTCATGCCCATTGCCCTGTGGAAGGGACACGAGAGCTGTTCACAGATGCCAGGACCCTTGTCAGGCCAGGCGAGGGGGCCTGGGTCAGACCCAGAACGCCACGGCCAGCCACGTGAAACTGGAGCTAGAGCAACAGCTTGGGGACGTTGCCAGGGTCCTGCTGGGCAGGGCTGGGCCAGAGACGGCTGCCGGGTTGTGGTCAAGGAGCTGGGCCGGGGCTCCCTCCCGCAGGGCACTCACCTGATGGGCGTCAAGATCAATGATGGTAGCCCTTGAGATGCCTTCCACTCGCTCGAACAGGAACTGCCCAGGGAGGGGAAGGACAAGGTGAGGACCGACAGCCAAGCCAGAGGACCCAGAGAGCCTTAGGGGTGGGGGCGAAAGGGCAAACAGTGGACAGGGGGAGCCAGCACTCGCAGGGATGCTGTGGAGCTCCAGAGTGGTCAGGGCAAGCTGCCTGGAGGAGGCGGCATGTGCAAAGCCCTGGAGACAGCCCTGGGCTTCCCTGGATCCCCTGGGAAGGTGCAGAGTTAAGGGAGAAGCCCCTGAGCCCTTGAACTTCGCTGCCCAGTCTTTGGCTCATTTTACCAGGCCAAGTCCTAACACGCCCTCCTCCAGGAAGGGCCATTCCCTCCTCCCACCCCCTCTCCTTGCACTCCTTCTCATAGTGCCCAGATTTGCTAGTCCACCAGCAGCTGCTGGGAGCCCAGGGACACCCAGCATGAGGCTGAGTACACTGTGGTCTCCCCTCCCTGGCCCTCAGCTTCCTTGTCTGGAACACGTGAGGGTGCGGCTGTCATGAGGAAGGGGGACGTGGGTGGAGCACCCACAGATGCCAGCTGTTCTCAGTTCCATCACAGCTGGCCACCTCCTCCACCTCCTGATCCTCCCCATCCTCCTGGTCTCAGCAGCAAAGCCCTTCCTCTGGTGACTTAACTCTGGCATTGCCCATCTGGGTCCCCGGGGCAGAGACTGCGACAAGTCCCTTCCACACACAGAGCAGGGGCAGAGTCGCATTGGGGTCGGATGGCTAGCCTCAGCCCTGGTTCCAAAGGTGGAGACAGAGCACCACACAGGGCCACCCCCAAGGGCCCCTGGAGACAACCTTGATGGCCAGTGTGATGTCAGCATAGGCACAGAAGCCTCCGCCCCGGTCACTAGAGCAGTGGTGGAAGCCGCCCCCTGCGGAATAGGAGGGGCGTGGTCAGTGCCAGGTGCTCCCTTGTCCCTCAACCCCAGTGGCTGTTCCTCTCTTATACAGTCATGGTGGCCGGCAGGTCCTTGTCTACAGGCCAGGTGGCATCACAGCAAGTCACGCCACAAAGGGAACTGCCCTTTCCTAGGCAGGCACTGGGCCCACAGTAAGCTCCCAACCTTGAGGGAGGGATAATTGGGAGGGGACCTTTTCCTGGTCCTGGCTGCCATGGTGGCAGGGGTTCTGCCCACCTCCCAAGACCAGGACAGCTGAGAGCCTGTGTCAGGATCCCCTTCCCCCACAACTCTGGGGAGCCTGAGTGCCAGGGTACTCTGAAATGGGCCCACAACCACCCCAGAGACAAGTACAGAGACTGCAGAGCCCAACGTATGCAGCCTTCCTGTGTGAACCAGTCCTGTAGGCGAGAGGGGAATGGGAGCACTGCATCTGGATCCCTATGGAGACACTGCTAACCTTTGGCCTGTCCACCCACCACATGACCAAGCTGTGCACGCCATAGACAGTGCTTCTGGAGAGCCCCAGTGAGGCAGGCATCATTCCTAGGCACAGGTGCCTGGAGCATGCACACGCTTGAGGGTGTAAGGGCTCCCTCTCATTGGAAGTTGCAGCGAGCCCATTAGACCAGGATCCTACATCAGACAGAGGCAGTGCTGGCCCCTTCCAGGTACCAGGCTGCACACCCCCTCCAGGCCCCTCCGTAAGGAGGCTTGAGGGGCTCTGGAGCTGCCATCCCCCAGGTCCCTACCCCAGACCCTCTACCTGGTACTCACCCACATTGATGGCCCAGCCTCGGTCCACAGCCAGCTTCCCTGCCTTCAGAGATAAGCAGAGGGTGGGGCGTGGGCAGCCAGTCCCTTCCCTCGTTCAATAATCCACCCATTCACTCATCGATTCATTCACCGCCTCACACACCCATTCTGTGAGCAATTTTCAGCTAGCTCTGGGGTGGAAATAAGCAGTGATGTGGGCTGCAAGGGGCATCTCATCCAGCCCACCAGCAAACACAGCCAGCTAGTAAGAAGGGCCAGGCCTGCAGCACAGTGAGCGGTGCCTAAGCCTTGGGGAAAGCTTGCGAGAAAAGTGGAAGTAACTGAGTTAAGCATTATCACAAGTGGGTTTTTGTGTTTTGTTTTGGTGAAACTGGGGATTGAACTCAGGCCCTTGCACTTGCCAGGGAAGCACTTATTCCACTGAGCCATCTCCCCAGCCCCTATCACAAATGTTTTAAGTGGGGTTTTGAAAGGGAAAAGTGCCCACTTTCTTTTGCTAGTCTTTGGCTCATTTTACAAGACTTTGGAAAAATGGTAGGTAAACTGGTAACAGAAATCCCCAGTTTGGGGGCTGGAGATTACTTGTAGTGTCCAGTAGCTACTGAACTAGGGCTAGGTTAGATCAGCAGCACTTATACCTGAGCTGTGCCTCCAATCAGCTCCACAAAGTGCGCTTCAGCTTTTAAGAAAACTACACAGAGGATGTGAAAGCTGATTCAGCCCAGCATGTGTGTTCTTACTGCCACACCCACGAGGGGGCAGGTTTGGCTTTCCCCCTTAAACTGGGGACCGTGGATAGTACATAGTCTTTGCAGAACTTGGAAGGGTGAGGTGTCCTGTATAGGGACAGTGAACTCAACATCTGATGCTCGGTAAAGTTTTGGAGAATGGGGCTGGAGGGTTATTCAGGTCCTATCTAACCAGGAAGTGGGGGGAGGTGCACACTGCAGGGCACAGGGCTGCAGGGGGAACCCTGGACACCCCTTCCCTACATACCATGATGGTTCCTCCTGTCTGGGTCCGAAGGGGCCTCAGCACCTTCCTCTGCACCAGGAAGTTGGGGAGGAAGATGACAGGGGGGATTTCTGTGATAGTGGCGACAGCGAAGGACCACTGTGGAAAGACATGAGGGCCACTGAGTCAGATTACCTCTGGGTGCTCAAGGAGGACACGCGGTGCCCTGGGAAGAGCTCAGCTCCCAGGGCAACAAGTTTAGTAAAAAAAAAAAAAAAAAAAGCACGCTGCTCCTTTTTGAGAGCCAAGCGGGCCAGATGTCCCAGCTCCGAAGCTCTCGGCTGCCCTCTTGTGCCCGGAAGCAGATCTGCAGATGATAAGTAGGAGGGGCCAACCTACAAGGCTTTGGGAAAACCAGCTCAGCCCAGGGAGGAAGGGAACGTGTGAGGGCCCACAGGGAGGATCCTTCAGTCTCCTTCCCCCCCTGCACTGTATGGCCTCTGCCTCCATAGTGAATTGGACCTCCTTGCAGGAGGGGCAGCCTGCTTATGGGTAGGTGGGACTCTGGGCACATCTAGGCACCTCTAAGAAGTCCAGAGCATTGCTGTCCAGCTGCCACCCCTGAGCCATCCTTGCCTGGCCGAAGTCCTATCTCAACTGCTCTCCCGTTCCCCTGGCCCCAGAAGAGCACACGCTATACACTTTGTGTCAGCCTTTGGTAAGGCACCCCAGGGTGGGGCTGGCTGGAGCCTCATACCAGGACACTCTGATAGGCTGCGGCACTTAGATGTCAGTGCCCATCGAGTGACAGAAGAATCAGATCTGAAGTGGGGAAGGTCAAGAGAGGCTGTCACAGGCGTTTCTGGGATGCAGGACCATGGGAAAGAGGCAGAGAAGCATGGGGCTGCTCAGACACCCGCCCAAGAACACAGACATGAAGGGCAGACTGGGGCAGGGAGGCGTGAGCGCCAGGCGAGGAGGGGCCCACCGTGGGACCCAGCTGGCGCGCATGGATCCAGAGAGGGAAGGCCCTGCCTTGTCCTTCCTTCAGCATGCCACCTCCAGCATGGGCCAGGCACCTGGTAGGCATAGAACATTGTGTTCTATGAATAAATGAAGGACCCGGTGAGCTACGGAAGAGAGAGGATCACAAAGCCACACCGGGCCTCCTGAGGAGTCAGATCCAGGCACAGAGGCGCTCAAAGGCCCAGGGCACACTTTTCTGAGCACTGCCTACAGCAATCAGTGGATCACAGCACCATCAAGAAAGGCCTCCCTGGTGGCAGTTCCTCTTGGCTTTGCTTTCTGCTGGTTTATTTTCCTCCTGGAGATTCACTGCGCCCTCGGATGCGGAATGGCTCTGGGAAGTTCTGCGGCAAGCGCTGCGAGCCCCTGCCTCCTCCAGGTTTCCCAAACCTTCCACCATGGACCTCTGCGGACCCCATATGCTGACCCGACCCAGGGCTGTGTCCTGGGCCAAATACAAAGCCACCAGCACAGACGAAAGCAGGGCTCTCGGACCAGCCTCTGGTGAAACGCGCTCCGGGCCACAGCAGACCGGATGAGGAGGAGGCCACCCACGAGGCCTCAGCCACCAGCAGCGGTTGCACAGCCAGCGCCGATGCTGATGCTTGAGACCTGTGTGGCCTCAGCCAGCAGCTGCCAGTCGAGGGCTGGTACGTACAGTCATCCTGCAGCATCCACAGGAGACTGGCCCTAGGAACCCCTGGACATCAATTCCACAGGGGCCTAACTCCTTTATATAGAGTGGCGTAGCGTTCACACAAAACCTACACATACCCTCCCATGCTCTTTAAATAGTCTGTCTTGATGGTTTTGAGACAGGGCTTTGAGACAGGTTGACCTCAAAGTCATGGTGATCCTCCTGCCTCAGCCTTGTGGGTGCCAAGATGACAGACATGTGCCTCCATATCTGGCTTGTATATCATCTGATAACCTGTAATACTTCCTAGCATGTAATGTGCATTTTAAAGAATATTTTTAATCTATAGTTCATTGAATCTGAGGAATTCAAAGGTATCAACAAGAATTTTATTTATTTTTTTGTCTTTTTGAGACAGGGTCTCACTATGCAGTTCAGGCTGGCCTTAAGCTCACTTTGTAGCTCAGGCTGGTTTCAAACTCACAACAATCCTCCTGCCTCAGCCTCCCAAGTGCTGGGATTACAGGCATGCACCACCATGCCCAGCTCAAGTATTTTAAGTTAATTTAAAATTGATTTTTAGGGGCCGGGGAGATGGCTCAGTGGAATAAGCACTTCCCTGGCAAGCACAAGGACCTGAGTTCAATCCCTGGTTCTGCAAAAAAAAAAAAGATGTTTAAAATTAATGAAAAACTTTTGTGTATGTGGCTCAGATTGGTCTCCAACTTGTGCTCCAAATATTAATCTTGTGCCCAGAACTATTTCATAGGTTTGGGACCTGCATGGGCTGTCAGGGACAGAGCAGGCAGCCCATGTAGAGCAAACCTGGGACATTTCTATCACTGCTGAAGTTTTGCTGGACAACAACATCTGGAGAAGCCATCGCTGGTGGTAGGAGCAGAGGATGGGTGGTGAGGGTGGGCAGGCAGGGGGCCATGGAGACACCACAGTGCATGGCCATGCCCTGAAGGAAAGGAGGGTGTGGATGGACACAAACTCCTCAAGTGACATCTGGAGAGCCACTGACAATGGCTCTCTCAGAGGCTGAGGCAGGAGGATCACAAGTGCAAGCCCAGCTTGGATAACTTAGCAGCTGGGCTGTCTCAAAATGTGGATGCAGCTTAGTGCAAAGGTCTTGAGGTCGGTCCTCAGTTTCCTTCTCAGCACCCATGTCCTCAGCTGGACGCAAGGGCCCTGAATAAAAACTGGCACATGGAAGTTGGTTGCAGAGTTTTGTCCTTGCCACACAAACTAAAATTCCCGCACCTGGGCTGCCTCGAGCTTCACTCGGGCTTCCCCTTCCCACACACACTCATCTCCACCTGAGGCTGCTGTGCACCCTCCAGGGGCCATAGCCTCCGTGAGGACAGGGCAACTCCTGGGAGAGCAAAGCCAGTGCCAGTGCCCGAGGCAGGAGCATTCTGGGAGCTCAAGATCAGCCAGGGCTACATAGCAGACCCTGTCTTAAAAAACAAAAACAAATTAGAAAACCTACATCCTTCCAGGATAAAACTCAGCAAACTAGCAAGAGTAGGGGATTCTCTCACGGCATGCAAAGGAAGTTAAAAACAGAAACATCAACATCACTCTCAAATGCTGCTACCTAAGGTGAGGAGTCCCAGAAAGCTACTTGTCTGGAAACCACCACTCAACATAGCCCTGGAAGTTCTGGCCAGTAATCAGGCAGACACAGAAAAACAAGGCATCGCATTGGAAAGAAGTACAATCTATCCCTCTTCACAGGTGGCAGGACACTATACACAGATGATCCTCGGAACACACACACACAGCTATGACAGCTAAGAAGCAAACTGAGCCACATCAGAGGCTGCAGGAAGAGCACAGAAAAGCAGTCATATTTCTCTACATTAGAAATGAACAATCTGAAAAGGAAATCGAAGGCAATTCCATTATGTAGCGGCAGAAAGAATAAGAATGCTTAGGAATGAATTCAATCACAAGAGCTACAATTTGTCGCTAGGAAACTACAAAATGTGGCCCAAATTAAAGAAGATCCAACTAGATGAAAAGACAACCCATCTTCATGGACCAGAACGTAGGTAGTATTCCCCTAAAAGATCTGCAGTAAGTATGGATGCGACCTTTGTAAAAAATTCCAGGGGCCTTCTCTACAACTAAAAATATCAAAACAATCTTTAAAAAGAAAACTGAAGTCAGAATACTCACGTTTCTCAATTTCAAAATTCAGTACAAAGCTACAGTAACCGAAGCAATGTGGAATCGACAAATCAACATAAACACCTACCAAGTGAAAATTCTAATTCCAGCAATAAATCCAGATCTCTGTGTCAGTGACTTCCTACAAGAATACTAAGACCTTTTTTTTTTTTGTCTTTTTGAGACAGGGTCTCGCTATGCAGTTCAGGCTGGCTTTAAGCTCACTTTGTAGCTCAGGCTGGTCTTGAACTCACAACAATCCTCCTGCCTCAGCCTCCCGAGTGCTGGGATTACAGGCATGCGCCACCACGCCCGGCCAGTAAGACCATTTTATAGGAAAAACAGGGCTGGGTGTATCTCAGTGGCAGAGCGCTTGCCTGTGATAAGGAGGGTCCTGCAGTCCCTGCCCAATACTGCTTAAAAAGGGTTTGGGAGTGTCTTTAAGAAGGAGAGTCGGGAGGACTAAACATCTGAGTGCAAAAGAATGAATGTAGAGGATCGAGGAGACGGCTCAGTGGAATAAGTGCTTCCCTGGCAAGCGCAAAAGTCTGAGTTCAGAGGTATTTCCCTGGTACCTCCAAAAAAAAAAAAAAGTGGAGCACTCTGAGGGGTTGAGGTAGGAGGAGCGGGTATCTCTGATACTCGGGGAAAAAAAAGAAAAAGAAACTGATCTGTTACACCATGCACAAAAATTACCTTCAACTCTATCAAGACCTACGTATCAGCTAAAACTATAAAGCTCTTTTAAAAAAATTACTTAGAAAGCCGGGCGTGGTGGCGCATGCCTGTAATCCCAGCACTCGGGAGGCTGAGGCAGGAGGATTGTTGTGAGTTCGAGACCAGCCTGAGCTACAAAGTGAGCTTAAGGCCAGCCTGAACTGCATAGCGAGACCTTGTCTCAAAAAGACAAAAAAATAAAAAAATTACTTAGGAATAAATAGTTATGTAGACTGGGCATGGTGGTGCACACCTGTAATCTCAGCTCTTAGAGGCCGCAAACAGGTGGATCACTACAAGTCTGATCTAGTAGTGAGACCCTGAACACCCTGTAGACCCCTCCGTAAAAAATAAAAAAAGGAAAATAATTTCATGAAATTAAAATTGGGAATGTACTTTTAAATATGACACTAAAAGCACAAACAACAAAAGAAAAAAGAGCTCGGTTTCAGCACAGTTTTTGAAATTTGTTTATCAAAGAACACCATCAAATCAGTACAAAGGAAAAAAAAAAAAAAAAAGAGTACAAAGACAGCTCACAGAATGAAAGAAAACATTTGCAAGTCATGCAACAGCCATAACACATAAAAACCTCTCAAGACTTAACAATAAAAAGAATATCCAATTCTTCAAATAGGCAAAGGACTTAAACATTTCTTTCAAGATATGTGAATTATCAACAAGCCTCCCCACACCCTAAAAAAGCACTGTGCTGTTTTGCTTGTTGTTGGTTTTCTTTTTTCTCTTTTGTATCTAGGACATGGTCTATAGGGTTTCACCACATAGACCGGACTGGCAGCGACCGTCCTGCTCGCAGCCTCCACGCGCTGGGATTACAGGTGTGTGCCAGCCTCATTCGCCATCTCAGCGCGCCCTGGGCGCGGGGCTGCCGCTGCGTACTGGCTGCTATGCTCTGCCAGACAGGTGCTTTAGTCCGCTGAGCTATCAGGCCGGCTCTGGGCTGTTACTGCTATTACAGAAGTGCAAGTCAAAATCCCGAGAAACTACTTCACATCACATCGCTGGGCACATTTATTTAACAAAAATAAAATAAGAGATGAGAAGGATGTGGGGAATTGGGACACTGATATAACGCCAATGGGAATAATGCTGACTCTGAAAATCACTTCATGTAACTCAGCAGTTTTGCTCCTTAGTTTAATCGCAAATAACTGAAAACAGATGTAAGCCAGAGGCAGAGACCTAGGGCTCTCATCCCAGTCCCCCCCAAGTCTCTCCTGGGACTTCTGGCCTCCAAGCCCTGTTGTGCTGTGGTCTGAATCCCTCTCACACAGGAGACACTGCTGACCCGGGCCTTTGCAAGGCAGCGCCTTCTGCTCTCACTGCCCCCTTCTCTGATGTCCACTCCCCTTCCCACCTGGGCTCTCACCTCACCGTTGTTCAAGGCTCGGTGAGCTTGCTGTAGCTGCTGTCCTCCCATGCTTCTCCACGGCCTCCTTCCCTCCTACACCCTGTATCAGGACATCACTGCAGTTCCTTCCCTGCCTCCCCGAGACTCCAGCAACAGGGAAGCGCCAGGTCTCTGTTGTCTTATTCCGGTCCCTCAACACCCAGAACGCAGCCTTGCGTTCACTTTGTCCTGACTCTCTCCCACCACCCTCAGTGGGACCAACTCCAGACCTCACCCACCACAGGCAGTCGTAGGCCCACCATACCTGGGACAAAACCCAGACTTCCCAATATGCACAACCACATGCCCTACCCCTAGCCGCACCACGCCCTGGTGCAGATTCTGTCCCTTTCCTGGTCACCTGTGGTTCTTCACCCTTGTGACTGCCACAAACGTTTTTCTGTGGCTGCTGTATTTCCCATTATCCATCCACAACTAAAATTCAAACCCACGAAGCAGGGAAGCCTGCCGCTGTGCTCCTCTCGGTGCTCAGCACACACCTGGCATTCAGTATGGCTGTGTTGAGTAACTGACTGCTCCTTTGCCATAGCAGGAACTACAGAAATCCTGTTTCTCCTTTCGATCCAGCTGCCAGGGAGCTCCTAGCCAAATGCAAAGCTCTGTTATAATCTCTTTGTCAACACTTTAAGTTGATGTATCTGAATATCCTTCCTGCTTTTGACCTCAGTTCTCTACTTGGGACTCTACTTGTTAATGTTTTTTAAAACATTATTATTACTTATCACACCGTAAGCTGCTTTCAGGCCACAGGGAACTAACTCCAGGCTGGCAGCAAGCCCTAAAGGGCCTCAGGGGGTGGGGCCTTGGAGCTGATCCCTTCTCCCCAGTTTTATCGCTGTGCGCCCCTCCCCCTAGACTCTGGCCACCCCGTCCTCCTAGCTTGGCTCTGGCTGTGTCTATAACCACGCATGCCTGGCCCCAGGAAACCAGGGCAGCCAAACCTGGGCCTCCTGCCAAGGCCAGGCACATTCTCCTGGGGCTTGGCTACACCTCCTGGTGACTGCTCCTGAGCTGGCGCTGTGCAGTCCCCACTAGAACCCGCGTGGCTCGGGCCTGGTGGGGAGGACCAGCTGCCTCTGACCAGGAAACTGAAAGAACAGATGGTGCTCTGGCCAGGTCTCCTCAAGACCTGATGGATGACCCAGGGGCCCTCTAGCAGGCATAGCCTGCTTCAAGGCCAAGGCTTGCCCACCTTAGAGTAGAGGGGCCTCAGGTTGTTACAGGAAGCCAAGTTGGTTGACCACAGTTTTGTCCCACCCTACATCCACCTAAGTAAGTCCCCATATTCTCCACCTTAGCTCTGTGTGGTTTTACCCTATAAAAATAGCCTAAAAGAGACAGCTTCCTGGACACCCCTTCTGTTTCTCTCAGACAAAAGCTCTCTTTCCCAATAGATATTCTACTCTCAACCTCCATTTGTTCCTAAAATTCATTCTTTAGTTTTAGAGAACATGAACTCATCCAGTTCAGATCGGGAGTTCCACTTCCCTATATCAAGATCATAGCACCTGCTATGAGTCAGGCCAGTATGCTAGGGTCAGGGCTCACCCACCCCACTCAGGGGATGGAGAACTGGGGCATCCTAGATGCTGTCCCCTGGGCCAGGCTGGTAGCACTGTATTCTAACACAACAATTGCTCAGAAGAGATGAACCAGGCTCTCAGCACTCACAGCCTCAGGTCCTGATGGAAGCTCTGTGGCCTCCTCTACAAAGAGGTCACCAGCAGGCACCCAGTGGGCCCGGTCTGGTATGCCAATGGGACAGCAAAATTTTTAAATGAGTTGTCATGTTAAGAAATTAGGAAATGGGCCAGGTGTGGTGGTGCACATCTGTAATGCCAACACTCAGGGAGGCTGAAGCAGGATTATTGAAAGCAAAAGTCCAATACACACAACTGAACAACTCAGGGGGACCCATGTCGAAATTTTAAGAAAGGTCTAGGGCTATAACTCTAGGTGCAAAGGTCCTAGCTTCAGTCCCCATACCAAATATATCAATAAATCAGAAAAAGTCACTTAATAATCACCTTTTTTGGCTTATCTTGAAAGCCAGGGGTTCTGGGCATGCTGGGTCCAGCCAAGACCACCTGGGAAGGAGAGGGGTTCCCCAGTGCAGCCTCACCTGCCTCACCTGCTTGCCCATTTCTGCCAGGCCCTGGAGGAAGATTTCAAACTTGCTTTTAACCCAACAGTTCCAACAAGCCAAAACAAAATCCTTCAAACAGATTCTTCAACTTCAGCCCAATATAAAAGTAGCTAAAGCAGAACAGTCATAGCTGGATGGGGCCAGGGCTGACATCCCCCACTTTGGCCACCCCAGCAAAGGTTTCTGAAGCCTCAGAGCACAGATTCAAAGTCATTGATGTATAATGCACTGTGGTAGCTGTAAGTCCTGCAGCTCTAGGACCTGGGAGGGAAGCTGAGGCAAGACTACTTGAGCTCAGTTCAAGACCAGCCTAGGCAACAGTCAGACCCCATCTCAAAGGAAAAGAAGAACATCATTCATGTAGAAGCTCAAAGCCAGAAGCTGGTTCCATCACCACTAGAGCACAGCCTTCCTCCTCTGAGGACAGGGAGCTCATACCCTACCCACCATTACATGATTCCTTTCTCCTCCTCTTTGGAAACAGAGACTCCTAAGTCCCTTTGCTCTGGGGACAAAAGTGGCACCCCTGCAGCTATGCTTCCCAGGATTAACTGCTCTGTTCCAAGAACCAAAGTCCCCAGGCCACAGCCCCATACCTTCAGCTCATTGAGATATCGCCTGGTGTGCACCACCAACAGGTCATCGTCCGAGGCCTCCCGTGCCTCCACCAGCATGCTGTCCGACAGCAGCTTCTCTTCTGCAAGCACAAAGCATCCAGCTTCCTTCCACTGGCCCCAGTGTCGCCAGGTCCAGCCCAGCCCCAGCCCCCCCTGTAGCTTTGGCAGCTCCTGCCCAGGAGGTGGGTGCTGTGTGGTGGCAACAGGCCACCTCCCAGGCCACTGTAGGCAACTGCAAGGCCAACTGGCTTAGGAGGTGTTAAACCCTGGGCACACAGCAACCCTCGTGTTTCCCAAGCCACGGACAGCCATGAGATCAACCCTGGTGGCAGGTGGCACAAGAGTCAATAATTGGGGCTCTTTTTTTTTTTTTTTTTTTTTTTGTCTTTTTGAGACAGGGTCTCACTGTGCAGTTCAGGCTGGCCTTAAGCTCACTTTGTAGCTCAGGCTGGTCTCGAACTCACAACAATCCTCCTGCCTCAGCCTCCCGAGTGCTGGGATTACAGGCCTGCGCCACCACGCCCGGCTAATTGGGGCTCTTATGGGGAGAAAATCTTTTCTTTGAAATTCTTCTCTACCTTCTGATGACATCATGAGAGGCTTTGGAGGGTATGGCTTTCCAATACCTGCCCTACCCAATCATTAATCATAGATCATCTATCATTGCCCTGAGCAGGTCGTAAGGCCTGCAGCAACAGTAACCAATCAGAGTTGAATTACACTGGTGTTTTCAATGCCATTATTATTATTATTACTAATTATTATTTTATTACTTTACTATGACCTAATTATGGCAAGCAAAACTGCCTTTTCTCATTAAATGACATAATGTACCTCTTTAAATTAAATTTAAACTTGTTTTAAAAAAATCCTAGAGGCTAAGTCATTAAAAATGTGCAGTCTGAGCCGGGCATGGTGGCGCAGGCCTGTAATCCCAGCACTTGGGAGGCTGAGACAGGAGGATTGTTGTGAGTTCGAGACCAGCCTGAGCTAGAAAGTGAGTTTAAGGCCAGCCTGAACTGCATAAGACCCTGTCTCAAAAAAAAAAAAAAAAAAAAAAAAAAATGTGCAGTCTGGGGCTGGGGAGATGGTTCAGTGGAATAAGCGCTTCCCTGGCAAGTATAAGGGCCTGAGTTCAATCCCCACTTCCGCAAAAAAAAAAAAAAAAAAAAAAAAAGTTCAGTTCATAAATAAACAGGTGGTATGAAGGGACAGCAGGAGACATGCCACACCATTCCCTAGCCCTGCTGGGGGTCTGGCTGCCCCAGACAAGTCCGGCTCCAATGTGCAAAAAAGAAACTGAGGTTAAGACCAGGCAGTGGTGCAGGCACTGCACAAAGCAGCCTGTGATGCTCTGGTAGTACCCAGCGGCCCAGGGACTAGAGACAGAAGCTGGCCCCCTCCCCCCACATCCCCAGGATACCCCCATAGTGCCTCCCATCATGCTCTACTTTTACTTCTCTTTGAAAGTTCACTCTGGTCACTCCTGCAAGGGGAGAATCTGTGCTCCCTGCCATCAGTAGAAGTTATGCAGAAGAAGATGCAGGGAACAGTGTGCCGAGCTGAACGCGCGCAGGGTGCGCTGAGGAAGCAATTGAGACTGAGTGTGGTGGTATGGGACTGTAATCCCAGTGCTTGGGAGGCTGAAAACAGAAGAATCACTACAGCCAACCTGTGTAGTGAGACCCTGTACTAAATACATAAAAAATAAAATAAAAACTTAATGGAAACAATTGGTGTTATCAGCCTCCCATCTGATCCCATGTACTGTGAAATAGGCACAGAGCCTGAGGCTGGCTCTGGAGCTGTTGAAAAGGAAGATCGGTTTAAGTGTTAAAGATGAGCTAGCTCTCCATGGAGTGATCAGAAGGTGGCTGTTCTTTTAAAATATTCAGTGTTTCATCTAATGTTGGGTATAGTTTTCTACTTCTCTCAGTTGAAGGGCCTCTGACTTAAGGAATAAGGAGGACACCCACACAGACACATCTGAACCTTCTACCCACAGCAAAACCCTGTGCTTCCCAGAGCACCCCTGGGGATTTAGCCCTGGATGGGGGACCTGAAGCTGCCCTGAGGCTTTGGACAAGTTCCAAATTTTTTGGGCCAAACTCTCCCTTCTATCTCTGGAGGCTCTGCACAGGTGCAGGCTCCCCTTGTTTGGGCCTCTGGGGATAGACTCAAGACTTCTACCCACAGTGACAGAGCCAGTCGCCCCACACTGAGGAATCTGTTGGATAGACAGCTTGCAAGGCAGTCTGAGACGGAGGGCTGTGGTAGGAGGATGTACACCTGATGCTGGGAATGCCCAGGAGGGGCCAGTGTTGCTGGAGGAAGCAGGGGAGGGGCCTTCCTACCTTTTAGGAAACTGATCACCTTGCCCCATTTGCCAGCGTCGAAAGGGTGCAGCTTCTCCAGGCCCAAGAAGGTGATATTGTAGCGCGGCGAGTACACGATAGGCCAGCGTGTTTCTGGCACATGCTGGTACAGCTGGGTGGTGTGTGGCCTTCGGGATGCATGGGGACAGAGGCACAGATGGGGGCGGCCTCGGGGGAGAAAGCTGTTTCCCCTCCACTGACCCTGGCGGCTTTCTCCCTCTGCCTCAGAAATGGGCCATGAACAGCAACAAGAATCAAAACAGCTCCTCGCTAGGCCCTGGCGGGTTCCTCTGCACCCAGCTCCGGCCTGGCTCACTCTCGGCGCCTTGGGAAGCAGGCGCCGCCGTTGCACCCCCGTGACACTGGGGACCAGGTGTGCCCAAGGTCACATTCCAGGTGTGCCTGGCGACAAGGCCCCAGCAGCACACCTCCGCACGACAACAACGGCAGCAGCGGCGGCGTGGCCCCAGGCCTCGGATCCCCAACAGTGAGACTTGCGGGCATCAGCGCGGTGGCTGCGTCTGGGGCAGAGAGGCCAGAGAGCCGCGAGGGTCGCCTGCGTCCGCCAGACCGCGGCTGGCCCTGCATCCGGCCGGGGTCCCCCCGCCCACCACCCCCGCAACCTCCAGAACCCGCGCCCCGCTGGGACCCCCGGGGCCCCAGGATCAGCCCCCCTGCCCCCACCGTCGCACTCACATCCCGGGGCCTGGCCCTCCCAGCGCTGACGGCCGCTCCGCGACCGGGCGGGGCGGGGCTTGGGCCGGGCGGGGCGGGGCCTGGGCCGGGCGGGCCCTCCCCGACACGCCCCCGCCTCGGCCGCCTCCGCTAGGGGCGGAGCTCCGGCCGAGCGCAGGCCCCTCCTTTCCCGCCCCTGCGCCTCCGTCACAAAGGGACCAAATCCCGCACTTACCTCACCCGCCTAAAGAAGACTCGGCTCTCGACGTCTATCAAGCTCAGAGTCCCTCCCGTCTCAGACCACGCCCAGTGGCCTCTCACGGGGCTCGGAAAGCCACGCCTCTTCATCAAGGCCCGTTGCAAGGGGCGGAACGTGCGGCATTGTTCCGCCCCGTGGGCGTGGCCACTCATGTCCCTGCCTGTACTCCCAGCTTGTTCCCGAGCCTTTCGGAACTGGATAGAAACTAGGAGACTGAGAGACTAGGAGAAATGTCCTGTTTTCCTTTGGGGTTCAGGGGAGCCAGATTCGCTGTGTGATCTTTGGCAGGCAGATGCACTTGCTGAGTTTGTAGGTCCATCAGTGGGAGCAATGAGGGTGTTTCTGGGCTTGTTGCCTCTGGCGTAATGTGAGCTGTGACGTCTTGGGGTCACAGGGAGCCCTCTTGGGTTCGGCCCCGAACTGTCCCATCCTTGGCAGTTCTGCTGTGAGACATGCGCGTCCCCCACACGTCCTACGGGTTCTCCGAGCCTCGGTTTCCTCATCTGTGGAATAGGCCTGATGACCCAATCTTCAGGTACACTGGGGTACTTGTGGACCCCAGTCCTAGTTTCCCCATGACGCCCAGGACCCCTAGAGTGTGTCTACGGGGCTGTTACTTGGGATGGGTTCTAAACAATAGAGACCGGAGGACACAGACAATGGGGCTCTGTCTGCTCAGCTGTCCTGGCTGGCCAAGCAGAAGCAGCTGACCAGAGGGCAACTAGGGACAGAGCTACTGGGATCCTGGGTGACAGACAGGGCCTTGAGGACAAGAAAGGACAGGGTGTTTGAAAAGTGCCAGGGTGTGATCATTTGAGTCTCACATCAGAACCTTACAAGGGGTGCCAACATCACCCCAATTTTATCATGAGGTCCAGACGTGTGTTCAACTCAGACTAGGCTACCTGCCAGAGACCTTAGGCAAGTTGCTTCAGCTCTTGTGATCCTTCCAGTTTTTTTCTTCTGTTATTTTGTGTGTTTTGAGGCTGTCTCTTACTATGTATTTTAGTCTGGCCTGGAACTCATTGCCAAGCCCAGACTGAATTCAAACTCTCATTAATCCTCCTGCCTCAGCCTACCAAGTGCTAGGATTACAGCTACCCCTGACTAGTCCTTCCATTCCATTCATGCACCTAAAAATAAAGAGATACCTATTTACTTAGCTCACAGGGATGTTGAGAGAGGCAGGAAATAACAGTTACTGAGACAGTACCTGTCCTGTGGGGCTCCATTCTAAAAGCATTAGGCTCATTGAGTTCTTAAAACATCCTAGGGAGCAAACTATGGGTCACCTTCATTTCATAGAAGAAGGCACAGAGGCACAAAAGGATGAATAACTTGCCTCAAGATCAGGGTTGTAGACAGAGTGAGTGACAACCACAGAGAGAAAAGTTATTATTTACTAACATGAAAAGGGAGGGAAAAGGGGTGTGTGGGGGGAAGAGAGATAGATGGGGGGGGGGAAGCACCAGAGCTCTGGGAGTGAGTGGCTCAGATGGTATGCCTCAGCCTACCAAGTTTAAGTTTCTTCTTGGTGGCTAAGGGGGGAAGTGGTCTGGGGCCAGAAGGGTTTGGAGACACCTTTAAAACACCACACCAGCCTGGACCAACTACCAAAGCTCTGGCATGTTCAAGCAAGAAGCCCCTGAATTTGGGGGCTTCTGTGACAGCCCAGAGTTTAGTGGGAGAAACAAGCCTGAAATTTTGTTTTAAAACCCAAAAGCACTCAGCCCTTTCTAGGCTCAATCTCTAGCACTGACAGAAAAAGAAAGTATTATGATTTGTGTCTAGATGTCCGCTACAGCCTCATCAGCTCCTTTGGAGGTGACTGGGTTATGGGGGCTGAAGGCTATCCTGCTGTTAGGAGGCTTCAGTCAGAAGCAGAGTGTTCCTGGGGGTGTGGCCTGGGAGGCTTTCCCACCCTCTCTTCATCCTCTTGCCTTCCCTGCTACACTGCCTAGAACAGCTCCCCTCCAGCCAGGCCACACCACCATGCCTTCCTGACTGAGCCAGGAAACTACAGACAAAAAGTGTGAGCTGCAATAAACCTCCTGTCCTTTAAATTGTGGTGTTCTGTAATGTGTCTCTGTGACAAGAAAGTGACTAAGAAAGACAAAAAAATCCACATGTAACACTTCTTCTGAAAGGTGTACAATATTAACTATAGAATGCTAAATAATATATTCATAACAGTGGGCATAGATCCAATATTTGGTGAAGACTTGATCTGTGGCACTACTAGAGGCCACAGGGGCGGAAGTGAGGTCATGGGGGTGTGGTCTTAAAAAGGAATACAGAATCCCTATCTCCCTTTACTTTTTGGTCATGAGATGAGCAATTTTGCTTCCACTGTCTCAGTGAAAGCCCAGAACTAGAGAACAAGGCCTGGAACCTCCACAACTGCAAGCCAAAATAAACCTTTTCTTTTTATAAGCTGATAATCTCAGATATTTGTTATAGTAATGGAAAGCTAATACACAGGTGATTTGTTCTACAACGTAAGAAATTAGGAGAGAATAATTCTAGAGCTTCTTCCAGCTCTCTCTGAACCTGCTTTTTGTTCCCAGTACGTGCAAAGAGGTCTTATGGACTGGAAGCACTCATGTCACCATGGCAACCCATCACCATGGAAACCTGGTCCTTGGTTCTAGTCATGTCTCCTTATGTGGTTAACCCAAGCCAAGGAGCTGGTTCATAGTAGTGACTGGGTGATGGCCCCAGGGCCCAGAAATCCTGCATCTGTGAAAACACCTAAGAAGAACTTGCAAAAGCCCCAGCCTCAGCCAGACAGTCCCGCAAGGCCTCCCAAAGGTAACATCATCCCTCCCTGCCAGGCTTCTGTCAACAAGCAGTTGGCTATATCTTTGAGGCTGACCCTAGGGGATTCCCTGGCCAAGGGACCTCATTAGCTATAGCACTTCCAGCTACGACCACAGCACACACAGGTTCCCTAGAAGCACAGAGTAGGGGAGATGTGCTTCCTACCATGACAGATTTGTACACGGCACCACACCATGCACCATGCAGATTTCCACACCACAGAATGTCAGAAGCTGCCAGTGTGCATGCCACAAAGCCCCAGGCCCAGGACTGACCACCTCTGCCCAGCTTCCAGCCTCCATTGCTCTCACTGTTCCCAAATGTAAATGGGATGCCCCCAAATCCTGAATGTCGTCGTAGCTATGCTCGATTCCTAGAGAGGAAGATTCAGGATCTATGGGCCTGATATGTACAAAATGAGGGAGAAGGGATTCCAAACTACATATTAAAATATGAATACCTGAGTTTAATCCCCAGTTCCACACACACACACACAAAAAAAATGAATATAGCTGGCCATGGTTCTATTTATAATCCCCGTGCTTGGGAGACTGAGGCAGTAGAATTATTGTGAGTTCCTGGCCAGTCTGAACTATGTAGTGAGACCCTGTCTCAAACAACAATAAAAGAAGAAAAGAAAAAGAGAGAATAAAGGAAGAGAAAGAACATAGAGGGCTGATGCTGTAGCACAGTGGCAGAACACGTGTTTAGCACACATGAGGTCATGGTTTCAATCCCCAGCACTAAAAAATAAATTTAAAATGGAGAGCTTGGAAGGGTTTAGGGTAAGTGAAGAGCCCTAATGTCTGTTGCATGCACAAAGCTCAGAAATATAAGGTCACAGGCACACAGAAAAGCACCGACCCAACCTCCTACGGGTTACACACCAAGACATACATGAAGACTTGCAGACCTCTTCACGCTGCAGCCCTTCCCCTCCCCTCTCCCAGATCCAGACAAAGGCCTGGAACTGAAAAGGCAGCTCAGCCCCTCAGTCCCTCAGAGCCAGCATACACAGCCCTTCCTGTCTTGCTGAGAAGGGGAAACTGAGGCCTGGTCTGGCAGGGCTTGGGCTGTTATTTGAGTCCCCCAGGAACAGCAATGCAGGCGCACAGAGAACTGAGACATGTTCATACAGAATACACGAGACTTTAAAAGGTTTTCTTTTTTTTGATACAGAAAAGTGTAAAGAAAATGAAAATGGCTCGTGATACCACCACACAGATGATCCCAGTGGCATTTTTAAAATAAACTTAATGAATGCGAATGCTGAGAAAATGCAAACACTTCCAGAGATTATGAAATGAAAACTGCAAGCTTCTTTCCTACCGCAGTTGCTCTCCCTGGAGATCACTGCTCTACATTTCCTTCCCGAATACATTTTCATAAGAGCATTTTTCTTTATCTCTGAAAAGATAGCCAGAGCTGGATGTCCCGCTGCACACCCATAATCCCTACCCTGGGAGGCTGAGGCAGGAAAATTACAAGCTTCATCTTGGCCTAGTACGCTTGCCTGCCTGCCCCACATATACCAAATTCTGTATATGCCCAAGTCTGTGCATATACCAGCAGTTCAGTGTGTGTGTGTGTCTGTGTGTGTGTGTGTGTGTCTGTCTGTCTCTGTGTGGTACTACAAATCAAACCCAGAGCTTTTTCACCAATCTACATCTTCAGTCATTTTTATTTTATGATTGACACAATCTCTTGCTGAGTCATTGAGTTACCCAGACAGGGCTGGAACCTCCCAGAGTTCTGGGATTCCAGGTGTACACCACTACACTTTGCTTTATTCCTCTTTATAGCCAAAGAACATTGCATTATATGAGTAAGCTACATTTTGTTTACCCACTTAACATCAGTTGATGGATTTCTGTTATGTTTTTAGTGATCATGAAAAATACTGCTTATGAATATTCATGTGCACATTTTTGTGTGGACACAGGTTTTCCTTTCTTTTTTTTTTTTTTTTTTGTTGAGGAAAAAACTTCATTGGATAGAAAAGCTTCTGTTGGAGAGGGACAGAAGGGGGGCCCCAAGTAGGTTGCCACAGCCTGCCAATCGCTCAGTGGTAGATGGCTCCTTAGCATGGGTGAGGCCTGTGGTTCGTTTCCCATCATCAAAAATCTAGAGAATGAAGTCATGAAAAATCTAGAGAAAAACGTGCCCGCTGTGGTCAAGAAGTGTGGCAGCTACTGAGGAATCATGGAGGCTGTTGAACGTACGTTGATGAGTTTAGACATAGTTCCTCCAGATGAATGGGTCCTAGGAATGCCCAGCCTTTGGGGGGATCCAGATTCTCTGCCACCACCGATGGCGATGCCCACTGGTTCCCATCTTGGGACACACATTAGGTAATTGACAAAAGCACATCCATTATTTTCCTCAACATTGTCAGTCACAGAGATGTTATGAAAAATGAAGGCCAGTAGGCAGTGGAAGGGAGGCATATGTATGGGATTTCTAGGAGTGGGTAGATATTTCCCCAGAGATTCAGCTGTCACTGATTTTTGCCCTTTTCCTATCATTGGCATGGTGATTATCAACAGTCATAGTAGGAGAGGATGGGAATTTGACTAAAGGACAACACAGGTAATGATGGTCCCATTGCAGCTGAAGCTGGTCTAGACCCAGAGGCTGAATGGGTGGGTGGATCAGCTTCCTTATTTCTAGGAAGCCAACGGCATGGTTAGTGCACCATGTTAAGTGTCCCCCACAGAAACAGTATGGGCAAGCAATTTAGATGTCAGAGGGCCTTCTTACAGGAAAGGAGTGTGGTCATTAGCTGGAGACAAGAAACCTGCACTGTTTTTTCTTTCAGCTCCTCCTGGTATCCAAAGAACTTTAGTTTCCCTAGGTCCTATCAAGAAATTCCCTCCCATGACTCTGGCTCCTTCCAGATACTTCCAACTCCAAGGCACCCCCATGTCTCTCTTTGTTGCTGGAGATGACAGTAGCTTTCTGCTGGAATACATCTCTGTGACCCAAATGTCACCTGCTTCAGATCCAACCTCCTCCATTGCCTGAGGGTATCAACCAGTCCCCTGTATTAACTTATAAGCTAAAATTTAGCACTTTCCTTCCCAGCTCAAAAGTCATCATGACACTGATGGATACAAATAAAGATTTTTTTGATTATGAAAAAGATACAAGATGTATAAAACCCAGAAACATACATAAATGATATAAAAATTATCTCCAACCAAATCACCTCCAATCAAATCATTCCTTATTTTTGAATACATGAGATTGTAGCCCATATAATTTTATAACGTACTCTTTTACCTAAGAGCATAGCCCAAAGATTTCACTGTAGTGGTTAGAAATTGCTTACAGACATTGTTTTAAATGATTATACATACTACATGAAATGGATATATCATCATTTACTTAACTAGGTTGCTGGGCATTTGGATATTTTACTATTTTCTAGTAATATAAAATAACAATTTAAAAACATTCTGTACAAAGGTTTGGCTTTTAAGAGAAAAGTTTTCCCCAGGATGAAGTAACATGGTGGAAATTTATAGTCTGAGCTATTGAGGAAGCTGAAGCAGGATACAAACTGCTACCAAGTTCCTATCAGCATAGCAACTAACCTTGTGGGTTAGTGCTCCTTTAGCTTGCATCTCTTACATAATTCTGACATGCTGGCCCAAGTGTGTCCTCATGGATTCCAAGAGACAAAGCCACAATTGTCAAGAGCAATTGTGAGCTCCAGCTTGGGTTAATTCTCCCGCAATTCCATTTGCCAAAGCAAATCACAAGGCCAAGCCTACAGGCAACAGAGAAGGAGGAGACAAGCAAGAGTTGTGACTACAGGGGAGGAAGACTAATCAAGGTCATTAACAATCATTTATCTCAAGCCACCTACTCAACGATGAGACTACAGTCTCCATGGCAACAAGCAAGGACCACTCTTGAGGCCCAGATGGCACCAAGGCAATCTCAGTGGAGGCTGCTGACCTCAGCCCGCTCAAGGCTTGGCAGCACAGTTGGACCCTTTGGAGTGGAGAAAGTGGAGAATCCTTGAATTGTTATCCTAGAGCCATAGGACTGAGAAAGAGAAATTAAGCTGGCGTGCAAAAAGCAGCACAGGCACAGCTGCTCCATAGACAAGGACCTATTAGATCTATTAGAACAAAGAGTACAACCAGCCCCCATGGACCACAGATGGGAGAGAAGACGTGAAGGCTTCTGACCCTGGAGGAAGGGATGCTCCCTCTCTCTGGCATGGTCCACTTCGAGGCCAGCAGGGCCCCTCAGTGCCAAGTACACCCTTGTTTCACAGCCCAGGAAGTGATGGCATGGTGAGGTTTTCTGGCTCCTTTGACAGGAGCAAGGGCCCAGCCCCCGCTGCTCTCTGCCACACCAGGTGGCTGCTGACGCCTGCTGCAAACACGCAAATTATTTCTTAATTGGAGTCCTCGCTTAATTAGCTGCTTCCTGAGCAGCCCTCTCCCTGTGCAGCAAGCTCAATCAACACCATCTTCTGTAAACTGCTGTGACCTCGCTTTCCCTGTCTTTGCCACCTGGGGATTTGCTTCATGGTGCTGCCCAGGAGGACCGCATCCCCACACGTAGGACCTCTGGGGACTGAAAACAGCTGTACCTCACCACCCTAATTCCAGCTCCAGGCTGTAGAGGGCATCACAGCTGTCACCAGACAGGACTGAGGGACAGGAGGGGGAGCTAGCCCTGGATCTGCCACCAACTCCCTGTGTCACTGCCTCTCTAGCCTCCAGTGACCATGATTATAGGTCCCTCCCCCCCCAAGGTAGGCCTTCCAGGGTTAGCAAATAAAATCTCAAAGTATTCCCATTATATCTGAAGTTCAATAAGCAACAAATGATTTTTTGGTATATCTTATGCAGTATCTGGGATACACTTATACAAGAAAAAAATTGGTGGTTAGCATAGTTAAAGCCAGGCATGGTGGCACTTGCCTGTAATTCAAGCACTCTGGGAGGCTGAGGCACGGGAATCTCAAGTTCAATCTCAGCTTGAGAAACTCATGGAGATCTTTTGTTTCAAACATTTTTTTTTTAAAGAAGGACTGGGGATGTAGTTTGGTGAAGGCCCTGGATTCAATCAACAGTACTGAAGAAAAAGGAAATAAATCTAAGTCCAGCTGTGTTTTACCCCATGATTTGAACCCAAATGGGTTCTGCACAGTGGAGGCACCCGGTGGGGGTGGATGAGGCCCAGATGCATAATCCACTCCTGTGTGACCTTAGGCAAGTCTGTTCCACCTTTTGAGCCTTCACTTCCTGAGCTAGGAAGTAGGATGTTCGCTCTTGTGTAGCTCTTTCTCAAGTGCAAGGATGTTCTTAAAAATCACTTTATAGATGGAAAGTGTGCTACGGAATTGAAAGTGTATTCAGAATTACTGTGTGCAACACACGCAACCTACCTCTATGGGAGGGTGGGGCCCAAGTGGGGCCACACCCATGGGGCGGGGCTGTTGCTGGGCCTGCCCTTGGGCCTTGGAAGTGGCTCTGCTGTCCGAAGTGCAGATTTGAGTCCCACATCTGGAAGCCTACGCTGGTGGGGCTGAGAATTGGAGGTCCAGCTGTCTTCCATGCCAAGACCATGGGGTCATCTGGGGTTAAATGTGACTTGTTCCCCCAAACTTTAAGTTTTATCTCTAATGTTTTAGATCATGGTATTGAGAGTGCAGATTTAATCCATCTGTGGAGTCTACAGTTGGCACCTTCCTGAAGTTATTAGATTAAAGTCAATAAGGGAAGCCTCATGAATTCGAGTGCCTTATAAGGAGGCAGAGGGCTCACACATTAGTAGACATAGACACACATTCTGCCACCATGGTGAGAAGCCACCCAGAGGGGTCCTCAGCAGAGCGTGTGCCAAGCTGTTAGGATGTCCCACCTCCAAAACAAGGACCCTAAGTAACTCCTTCCCTTTATAAAGAAGCCCACCTCAGACATCCCATTATAGTAACAAAAAGCTGACTATTACAGTGTTCTCCAGAAGTGGGTGTTTAATAATGTATGGTCACTACCATTGGTCAGACTTACATGCTAGCACTATTGGAAAGTGATGGAACCATTAGGAGCTAGGACCTAACGAAAGAAGTTAGGGCCTAAGGAGTAAAGGGAGCCTGGGACCCCAGCCAATTCTTTAACTTTTTTGCTTCCTGGCCACCAAGAGGTAAGCAGTCTTTTCTATCACATGCTCCTACTGTGACATCTACCTCACTGCAGGCCCAAAAGCCATGGGGTCACCCGACCATGCACTGAGCCACCCAAAATCATGAGCCGTACATACCATATAAATCCTTCCTCTTTTCAACCTGGTGATCTCTTGTATTATGGTAATATAAAGCTGGCTAATGTTGTAACTCAAAAATCAAATGACAACGAGGCAAGTCCAAAAAGAAAAGAAGCGCTTTATTTAAGCTGGTACCCAGCGGCGAACTCTCGTGTCCAACTCAGAGAGGTGTGCCAAGCATTTACAGAGATCACTATTTAAGCTTAAAAACCACAAAAGCAGGGGAAGGGTGGGGAGATTCCTGTAAAGTGTCAGGGTCATTAGTTCAGCATTGGGTGGGGTATGGGGGTCACAAGTACACAGAGTTTGTCAAGATCCTCAAAAATAGGGAAGGGGTATAGATGCCCATCAAGATGAGACTCGGGTCACATGGGTGAGAGAGGTGGGAGGGGAAGGTGCATACAAAACAGGAACACAGCAAGGTTAGAAGGGCAACAAAATGGAGTCAATATTGTCAGAGTATAACATTCTAGACCTCTCCTGTTTTGTAAAATCATTTTTTGCTAAGGAGCCTAGTAACTCTTCTAGTTTGGTGACCGAATCCTGAAGCAGTGTTAAATCTCTATCTCTATAATCAGGGGCATGGGGTTGGGATATAGCTTTATTGAGGTATAACAATTTTGTCAGGGTATAACATAACTGACTTTAAGGGGGTGAGTCAAATCATAGTTTGTTTAGTTCTGGGAGTAAGTTTCCAACCTTGGTTTTGCATCATCATTATTTTAATAGATTGTAAGCGAGAGCTCGCATATTGTATTATCTTATTAATTATACAAGATCCAATGGTGATCAAAACCAATAGAATGACCAAAGGGCCAACCAAGGCCGACATTAGAGTGGTGAACCATGGGGAAAAATTAAACCATAACTGAAATCAGTTCTGTTTGATTGTCTAAGTTTTTCTCTATCTATTAGCCTCTGTTTTAAGTCAGACATATTTTGTCTAATAACTCCTGAGTGGATGGTGTATACACTTATACATTTTTCTCCCAATGTTAAACATAGGCCTCCTTTTTTTAAGAAGAGCAGATCTAGACCTCTCCTGTTTTGTAAAATCATTTTTGCTAAGGAGCCTAGTAACTCTTCTAGCTTGGTGACTGAATCCTGAAGTAGTGTTAAATCTCTATCTCTATAATCAGGGGTATGGGGTTGGGATATAGCTTTATTGAGGCATGACAAGTCAGCAGAAAGTAATACTAGCATAAAGATTAGGTATATATTTTTTAATTTAATCTTTAAGGGATTGTCTCCCTTAATGATTGTCCACTAATCTGTAGCCGAATGGTCAGAAGACTCGTCTGGGGTGGCAGCTCCTTGAAGTTGGTGCGATGAACCCAGGTGGGCTTCCCGGCGACTTTGATCGCGGCGGGGGTGCTGAGCATCACGGTGCATGGTCCTTCCCACCGAGGCTCCAGTCCTTTTGGATCCAGATGTTTGAGTAGCACTTGGCTTCCTGGTTCTGTGGCTGGTTGGTGGAGTCCAGGGGCCGGAGGGTCAGGAACAGGGTGCTGTTGTCTAAAAACCCAGTGGATGGAGACAAGCACCGGCTGGAGAGCCTGGAGGGACTTAATGAGATCTTGGTTAGCTACTTCAGCTATCTTTTCTTCAGCTAGATGAGGCAAAAGGGGAGGAGGTTTTCCAAACATTGCCTTGAAAGAGGAAATTCCAGAGACATAGGGGGTACACCTGGCCCTTAGAAGGGCAAAAGGTAGGAGGCCTACCCAGTTCATGCCAGTCTCTAAAGTGAGTTTAATCAAAGTAGACTTTAAGGTCTGATTCATTCGCTCTACTTGTCCTGAATTCTGAGGCCTATAAGCACAGTGGAGCTTCCAATCAATTTGGAGAGCTTGGGCGAGTTTTTGAGTAACTTGGGCTATGAAAGCCGGACCATTGTCGGACCCCATAGATAAGGGTAGGCCAAATCTGGGAATAATTTCCTGGATTAAGGTTTTTACTATAATAAGGGCTGATTCCAAGTGGGTGGGAAAGGCTTTCACCCATCCAGTAAAAGTATCCACCATTACGAGCAAGTACTTGTATCCACTTTGTCCTGGCTTGTTTAATTCTGTAAAGTCAATTTCCCAATGTTCTCCTGGGGTGGTTCCCTGATAACGGAGGGTACTCACCGGCCTGTTGTGTTTTGGGTTTACCTTGAGGCACTGTTCACAGCATAGGCTAGACAGATGTGTCAGTTTGGTCAACTTAGGGATGAAGAATTGGTTATGGAATAGGCTAGCTAGCTTTGAGCCCCCAAGATGGGGTAGTCTGATAAGCTTGTTGCATCAGTTCTCTGCCCAAAGCTTCTGGTATAAGGACTCTTTTACCATTTGTCTGAGTCTCTTGGTTCGGCATTTAACTGGGCTGCTAGGTGAAGATCACTTGATGTGTACACCGATTCAGAGATGGTGGGGGCATTAAAAGCAAGGTCTTGTTTTCCACTGTCCCCACTGATTTTAAGGCAGCCTCTCGGGCCATCTGGTCGGCAAAACGGTTTCCTTTAGTTATAGAGTCTGAGCCCGTAGTATGGGCCTTGCAATGCTTAACAGACACTTTTAGTGGAAGCCAAATGGCAGCCAGCAGATCTAGGATTTGGGCTGCATTTTTAATCTTTTGTCCACTAGAAGTGAGCAGACCTCTCTCTTGATATATCATCCATGCACATGAATAGTGGCAAATGCATATCCACTGTCCGTATAAATATTGATCCTTTTTCCTTGACCCAGGCGCAATGCCTGGGCTAGGGATATCAATTCAGCCTTTTGTGTAGAAGTACCAGAGTCCAATTGTTGAGACCATAGCTCTTGATCCTGGGTGACCACAGCCGCCCCTGCCACCCACTTACCTTCATGAATGTAACTACTTCCATCTGTGAAGAGAACCAGTTCAGCACCAAGCAAGGGGATGTCAGTAGGGTCTTCTCGAAGCCCCGTGATCTTTTCGGTGGTGGGGAGGCAGGGTGGGGTCGTCATCCGGCAGGAGAGTTGCCAGATTTAGAGCAGTAGCTTCTTTGAACTGGACTGAGGCAGGGTCCAACAGAAGCACTTGGCAGTGGATGATGCATGTATTGGTCATCCACTTATCAGGGGATGTTTTTATCAAGGTCTCTCTTGCAATAAGCACATTGATCTTTTCCCAGTGGAGGGCGTTTTCCCTCTTTGTCAGTCGGCTTGTTCCCCATTGTCAAACATTCAAGGATTTTGGTAAGCTTTTTTTTTATTATCATCTTTGGATTTGCGTTGATCAAAAACTTTTTGAGCTATCTCTGTCAGCTGACTAAGGGGTGCTCCCTCAAAACCTTCTACCTTTTGCAATTTTTGTTTTATGTCTGGGGCCGAGTGGGTCATGAATGCAATGTTTATGGCTTGTGTATTTTCAGGGTCCTCTGGATCTATAGGTGCATAAATACGGTAGGCTTCTAATAGTCTTTCCAGACAGACAGCAGGGGATTCGGTAGCCAATTGTCTTACCTCTGTGACCTTAGATAGATTAGTGGGCTTCTGGGCTTCTGCCTTAAGGGCTCCCAGAAGCAGCTGGCAATATCTGTTGAGCGCCTCCTCACCTCTGTCGGTGTTGGGGTCCCAGTTAGGGCGTGAGAGGGGAAAAACAGCATTTTGGCGGTCAGTGTCTGTGGTTGGTGTTCCATCGGGCCCAAGCACCGCCTTACAGGCAGCCGAGCGGATGCGGTCTCGTTCCTCAGAAGCGAAAAGGGTCTGTAAAAGCTGTTGGAAATCGTCCCAATTGGGGCAATGAGTATGAATAATCCCTTCAAGAAGACTGGTTAACCCTTGGGGATCCTTGGAGAAAGGAGGGTTTTGTTGTTTCCAATTATAGAGATCAGAGGTAGTAAAAGGACATAAACCATCATAGGGATCTGGTACAGCCCAACAAGGGTCTCTCAGAGGGGGTAGAGGGGAACAGGGTGCTCTGGGAGGGAAACAGTGGTGGAGTCGGGAGAAGGGGAACACCGCCATCTGCAAGTTCGCCGAGGGCTCTGTGGAGGGGAGGAATGACGAGGGGGAGAAGGAGCTCCTGGGGCAGGAGGGCAATAGGGAGGTCCTTAGAAACTCTTCTTCCTGAGGGGTATCAAGGATAGGTGGATTTGTCTTACATGGGGGAGGATTTTTAACAGCTGCTAATACTATGGGTTGTTGAACGCGCTTTTTCATCCATGAAGGGGGATCATAGATTAAATC
>PVKA01000385.1:0-174992 GCA_004027165.1 Ctenomys sociabilis
CAACACCTCTCCACCCCCTCCACCCATCCATCCTTCTGTCTTCTGCTTTTGAGTAGCTTTTTAGATGCCACATACAAAAGAGTCCCCTGGCATCTGTAACCTGTGCTAAGCCAGTGAGGGCATTGCCTTTACCATTTTATTTCTCCATTTCAGTGGTGTGTATGGCTCATTTCATATGACACAGTGTCCTCCAGCCTGGTGACATAATAGACAGTATTTTATCCTTTTTAGGGCTGACTAATATTCTCTACATACCACCTTTTCCTTCTCTGCTGAGGGATATGGAGGTGGAGCGCACATCCTGGCCACTGAGAATGACACTGCATTAAATATGGACATACAGATGTGTCCGATGCTGATTTCCTTTTCCTGGTGAGCTTCCTCAGTGGGACTCAGGGCCTTGTGCTGATAGCTGGTGCCTGCTGCTAAGTTGCACCCAGTATCTCTACCTGTGCTGCTGTTCCAGGCCCTGGCAATGCTACGAGCCAACCAGACAGCGTCAGACAACCCTCACTCCCTCTGCAGGGGTGGTGAGGCATCACGGAAAACTCCCTGGTCAGAGACAGAGGACTGACTTCCCCACCTTGTCTTCTTCCAGCACCTGTGAAGCAGAAGTGGCCCTGCCTGCCACACACGAGCATGGAGGGCTGCTAATCCCAGAGGGAGGTTGCTGTCCATGCCCAGGACTCCCCTCCCCCTGCCCTTCCTGCACCTTGAGGGTCACCAGCTGGCTCTGCTCCACCTGTGTGGGCGGGCACAGTCACACCACAGGCCCCTCTTACCCCCAGTGGACCCAGAGGTGAGCGGGCTTTGCAGATGGGTGGGAGACCAACGGAGGAGGGAGGGGGGAGGAGGAGAAGTCATAGCAGGAATCGCAAGGAATTAAAATGTGCCAGCTCTGCAGTATGAATGTGACCATTATATACTGCAAACATAGACTGAGAAAAATAAAAAAGATTCAAAAGTAAAAATACAAGCCAGGGCTGGGGAGATAGCTCAGCAGTCTAAGTGCCTGCCTGGTAAACCCTAGGTCCTAAGTTCCATCCTCAGTACCGCATACCATGCTGGCCCAAAACCTGGTGAGGTGATGCACACACCTGTAATCCATCCCGGTACCAGGGAGGCTGAGATAGGAGGATCATGATGAGTGATGTATAGTGAGACCCTGTACCAAATATATACATACATACATACATACAAAAATAAAACAGGTATGCTAGTGTACACCTATAATCCTAGCACTTGGGAGGCTGAGGCAGGAGGATCACTCTTGAGTTCAAGGCCAGCCTCAACTGTATAGCAAGGATGCACGAGAACAGAAAGGAACATTTTGATGTGGCCACTTGTCTTCTTGCTGCCAAGGACACACTGAGCTGTGTACAGTGAGCAACCTGGCACTGTGGGGCACCCCCTTCTGCTTTGGCCTCTCCCTGGCACCCCTCTTTCTACTCACAGATTTCACCAAGTTCCTTAGAATTTAGACTCAGAAACAGCCACCAACTCTTAACATGTTCAACCCAGTGCGCGGAGAAACAAATAACTCACTTGGGCAGGTTGTTACCAGCTAGACAAAGCAAAAGAATTGCATCTCCTTGGTGAAATTCAGAACAAAGTTTGTGACCGCAGAAAACGGACATGATCACCAAGGTCACCAGGGAACTAAATCTGACAGTGACTAAGTGTCACACGTGAACCAAACTTCTGCTATGAAACGCAAGCGGAGAAGACCTGCTCCCAGCAAAGGGAGTTCCGGTCTACGGGGAACGAAAAGGGGAAGCTGAGCTTTAGAGGGGATTGATCAGGGAATAGAATTGACTTAGCAGAGTCCATTCCGGAAAGCACATTCCCAGGGAAAATTCATTAAAGCCACGGTGCTTCGAGGTCAGGGTTCGTATTTGGAATGGCTCCTGTGGTGGAGCACGCCGGTGACCCCAGCACTTGGGAGGTTGGGGCAGGATTTCAGGATGTAGGAGGCAGCCTGGGCTACACAGCTAGTCTCAGAAAACCAAACCAGATCTTAACCAAACCGAAACAGTAGCAGCAACAATAAAGCCAAAGCGGCCTGGGGGCTACTCTGCCTGGCTGTCCCTGAGGAAAAGGAAGCTGATCTGTGTACAGCTGCACCCGGAAGATGTAGGCACCGAAGATGTAGGCACCGTATTGTGTGGCACTCCACGCTGGGTTTTATCACTGGATTATTCTTATTTTTTTATTGATGATGGCCCAGGTTGGTGCACAACGCATGGGATTCAGACTCTGCTCCCCCACTCAGCTTTCGTCACTTCCGTCATTATTATAGTATACTTTTTTTCTTCTGATTTTAGACTAAGGCAAACCATGTGCTAGGGCTCTGCCAAAGCTCCGTGGGTACTAAAGCTATGTGGTCACTGGAGAAGACAAGTTTGGGAGAGCCCGGGGCGGGGCTGCAGCTGGTCCTGCGTGTGGAGGGAGCCAACCCACCCTTGCCGAAGCCCAGGGTCCAGCTCGAAGCTCTGTGCCAGGTGCATTCTTTTCTTGCGGCCTAAAGCCTACCTTTAACAAACCCAGCTCTGTAGGCCTGAGAACACAGGAGCCCCACTTCTGGGTGGGCGGACTCCGCTGCATTGCCTATTGGAAGCAGGGGGCAGCCTCAGCACTCCCACCCCCCAGCTGAGACTAGTCATTCTCTTCCCTGTCAGCCTGTGGTGCCGCTGGCCCCTGTCCAGGCCAGCTCGTGTCCAGGGTGTCAGAGGCCCCCAGTCCTCTAGGATGCTGAGCAGCCTCCCCGGCCTCTACCCACTCCACGCGTGTGACGTCCCCTCCCTAAAATGATCACCATCTAATGTGTACCGAGTGCTGACCATCGCATCTTCTCTGTCCACGCTAATTCAGTGAGTTGAACCATCACTGCACTTTCTGATCTGCTTGTAGCACAGGGAGGACTATGGCTGTCACCAGAGGGCGGAGCAGAGCGGGTACTACCATCTGGAGAGAACCCTGCTGCGGTGCCACGCGGGCTTCCCTGCTTCCCAAGCCCTCTCTAGGGAGGGAGGTCACGGACCCCAGGCTCTGACCTGCTAAGGGTTGGGTAAGGGGGGTGTTGAGAGCAGTCTGTGATCTGGGATGGAAGCAGGGTGGGATGCTACCCTCAGGATCAAACCCCTTCCCCTCCCTGGGCACTGAGGTTGTCCTTTGAGACCCAAGGACACTAGGGCATTTCTTCTAGCAGATTGTAGCCCAGGCACTGACTGAATGGACCAGGGCAAACTGTCGGTTTCCTGTGAATATCTCTCATCTGCCTGCCCCACTGGAACTCTGAAGTTTTAATTTTTTTCCAGCTTTTTGAGTTAGGGTCTTGTATATAGTTCAGGCTGGCCTTGAACTCACCGAACAGCTGAGGCTTACTTTGAAATCTCAGCGATCCTCCTACTTCTGCCTCCCAAGTGCTGGGATTACAGGGGTACACCACCACACCTGGCTATGGCATCACTATTTATGTATTTATTTAGTATCGGGTCTCCCTACGCAGCTTAGACCTGTAGTGATCCTCCCCAGTGCTTGAATTACAGACATGTGCCACGCCACCATGCCTGGTTTCAGTGGTTGGCACATGGCACACCGGGTGCGGCATGTGGTGCCTGGGATCGATCCTGGGTCCTTGCACTTGCCAGGCAGGTGCTTAAACTGCCAAGCTCCCTCCCCTACCATAATTTTTTTTTAATCATTTAAAATCATGCATGTTTGTCAGATGTTTGCCCGTAACTGAGCCCTCAGCCTCATCTCACTCCAGATAGTGACTTCCTCCTCAGGTCCCCAGAGATGAGTCCTGGATTTCTTCAATTTTCAATGGCTGTGATTTCACTGGGTGCGCATAGCAGGAAGGCCAGTGGGCAGCGCTCCTCCCAAGGCCGAAGCAGCGGCTCTGGCTACCCCGGCAGTCCCCTTCCAAGCTGGCATTAGCAGCTGCTCCGTCTTCTTCACCGCAGGACGTTTTCATGGTCTTTCTTGTTCTCTGCTACCGCTCGACGTCTTGCTCTGTTAAGCCTGCCATTCTGCAAAACCCTTCTATTTCTGGAAAAAGCTTAGCGAAACTACATGGCTTCGCTGCTGTTTAAGTCAAGAAACGCAGCAGCACATATGCACATTATCAATCATCTGGACCAGATGGCAAATGGAGCTCTTTTAACTAGAAATTTCCATGTGACACCCTTAATGAGCTGGCGTAATGGAGATCTGGGATTGAAAAACTGTCATTAAACAAAATCTCACAAATTTTATTTTTTTAATTTTGGGGGGGGGGTTTGGACTCAAGGATTTTGCACTGAGCTGCACCCCCAGGCTGGGCTCAAATTTGCGATCCATCCTGTCGTAGTCTCCCAGAGTGCTGGGATTACAGGCGTGTGCCACCATGCCCAGCACTATTTGCAATTTTTATACCCTCTATACTTTGTTTTCTTTGGCCTGTAATACCTGAGTTCTATATTCAGAATGGGCTAATCGGTGCAAACCACCATCTAGCAGTTTGCTGGTATCCATGTGCTAACACACCATTTGAATTTAGTGTTACTGCAGACTTCAATGTCAGTGAGTTCTCAATTTTTTTTTCTTGCTATATAATCAAATGAAGTGTCTTAACTTTATCTAATTAAAATTTGGCCTGGCATATAGTTCAGGGAGGCCTCAAAGTCACTACTATAGCCCAGACTGGTCTCACACTTAAGGCAACAATCCTCCTGCCTCAGCTCCCTGAATGTCGGGATTATAGACATGCACTCCCTTGCTCAGCTCTTTATGGGATTGAAGCTGATGAGGTAAATACGTTTGATACCAGTGCCAAGTTGTAGGTGTCCTTCCAGTGTTTCCCAAAAGTCTCTGAGACTCAGCCTTTGCCAGTCACCATCCAATCAAACGGTAGCCCAGCAGGCCCAGTGTCCACGAATTTAGTGAAGGCTGGCATGGGATGAGCCGTGATTCCCCCAGCTCACATGTCCAGGTCCCCATCATGGCCTCAGATTGGACTGTCTTTGGGAGTGGAGACTTTGAAGAAGTGACAATGAGGTCATTGGAACAGAATGTGTCCCAGGTGTCCTTCTGGGAAGGGGTAAGAACTCAGACATCAGCAGAAGGGTGGCCCTGTGGGACAAGGTTGCCCCTGCCAGCCAACGCGGGTGACTTCAGGAGTAACCAACCCTTCGGACTCTTTGGTTTGACCTCTGCCCTGTGGAACTGTGAGAAGTGAACCTGTGGATTAGGTCACCCTGCTCTGTGGTGTCTTAGCACAGCAGCCTGGGGAACGCTACAGGGGTCCAGACTCTAGGACATGCAGAATTTAAGCTGCAGCTTCCTCACTATTATTCATTAGCAATCAGCTATTGATAATCATCCCCATGGACAGAGGTGGTGATGGCCTGTGTACAGGGTGCCGAAGCAGACCAGCCAAGAGAGCAAGTGTGGCTCAAAGTGCAGTCAAAGCTAGAGGAGTGAGCCATGCCCTGGTCGAAGACGGCCGGTCCCTCTCCGACCACAGGCGGCAGAACAGCTGCCCAGCAGCCTGCTGATATCTGTCCACTGGAGCAGGAAAGGGCCTGTGAGCCGGCCTCCCAGCCTGCACTGAAACATACCATGATGCACAGACTGGCTCGAAGGTCCTGGAAACTCACACCAGTCTCCTAAGAAGGGGCACAGCAAATAGTGTCATCCTAAAGGGGGCAGACAATACAGGCCGGCAAACCCTCAGGGAGCTCTACACTGAAGCTGCCCAGGTGAGTGACTGCTCAGGGTGCTCCTGCGTTCCCCACCTTTCCCTGCACACTGATCCCCTTAGCTGAAGCTGTGTCCCTTCAGTGACATCGGCCCCCACTGACTTCACATCCACCCCTATCCATCCGGCACACCGCTGGGGTCCAGTCTGGATGCCTCAAGTGAATGTTGTTTGTTGCCTGACGGGCCATCACAAGCTGAGCCCAAATCACCTGTCAGAAACCAGAAATCTCCCTGCTGGGCTCAGATATCCTCAGAATAATTACAGAAGAAACATCCAGATACATTTCCTTTAAGATAAAAACTTTATTGTACAACTTTATAAAGCAGCTTTACATTAAGCACAAACAATCCATTTACTTTGTATAGAAACAAAATACCTTTCCATCTGCAAAAAATCAAGTTTTGCTGTATAGAAAACTAACATGTGCACATTGTGCTTAAACTGCAAAGTCTGTACAGCTTTACAAAGGACCACCCTTCACAGGGCATCCGGTAAACACTTTATTGCATATTTAACACATGGTATAGAACCCACATGTACAACAAGGAGGAAAAGACAACAGCTAGCGGTGGATGGAAATAGCAGCTTTTGGAGAGTTTGCACACAGCAATGAAAGGGCCCACTGCTTTTGGAGCATTGTGCTTGGGTCGGTTCAGAAGCCGCTCCCTACACCGAGGGGCTCATGGGGAAGCCTTTATATACAGTAGCTCCTGCAGGGTCAGCCTGACCTTCACACGGAGACTTTTGGCTAACTTTGCAACTGAAGTAGCTACAGATTTAATACTAAAGCTAACTTAAGTGTATGTGTGTGAAACCCAGTATCTATAACCTTTAAACAAAGAAGCATGGAACTTTAAAATACACTCCCTATTCTCTAAAGTCTAAATAAGTAAACATTTGGTAGGATGCGGAACCCTGGGAAATGCTGTTAGCATTCACCATGCAGTACATGGTTCCAGGCAGGGTTCAGCCTGCTCACGACAGACGCTATGTGCCAGAACAATGTAGGTTTACCTGTTTGCGGGCTCAAATAACCCCAGAATAACTGGAGAAGAAACCAGCAGACATGTGGAGGTGTCCCATAGCCTGACAAGCCCTGGTCTGTTCAGACACTGCTGCTAGGAGTTCAGCTCGTTCTCTCCAAAACTCCTGGGATCACAGGCACACCGTGTGGCTGCTGCGGTGTGGGAGGCAGTGTGCAGCCAGTGGCAAGGAGACAGCAGGGCCGCTTCTGGGTCGAAAGCCTTTCCACTCTTAGTGGAAAGAGACGGCCGCACTGGTAAGGCACTGGAATACGGCCCTGGGGCAGGACTGCTCCAGATCTACTGACCTCCCTCACCTCAGGACCAGCACACAGAGGCAGACCAGAGTCCTCGAAGTCCGACAGGTTCCAGGACTGGAGAGAGCTTAACATTGGCATTGAAACAAAAGTGAGGAGGCCTCGTTTTTATTGTTAAGACTATAAAAGGTGGACAATCAAATGCTGCTGAGACATCTGCTGTGTAGAAGCCACAAAGCTCAAAGGCTAAGGGGAACCTCGCAACCCACAACTGTTACGGCGAAGTGAAGCCATCACAGAAGTGGGAGCTTAAGCTTCTTTTCCTGTGGCCAGCCAAACACTGTCTTTAGCGTAGGCTGCCCTCACTGCTGCTCCTCTGGATGCAAACACCACATACATCTATGTATGTATTTTCCACTTTCTAGTAGTGTTTGGTAGGCAAGACTCAACTCCACTTCACTGTGAAGCGGGCAACCCACCTGGCCCTTCCAGGCACGGCCAGAGACAGTCACAGATGCACTGCACGTGTATTGGTCTCTTGAAAATGTGGGATCTCGTATTTCTAAACTATGTGACAGTATCACCTCAGAGAACTATTAGACCCCAAAACAAAAACCAGCCTTTGCTGGTTTAAACTTAATGCCTTAGGCCTGATGGACACTGTCCCTGGCATAAGGCTCAGGGACAACTTAATAAGGTTCAGTAGGGCCTGTATCCTAAACAAAGATCTGATTACAAATGGATAGCAAATTAAGTAGCATCTCTTTTATTATTTAACAGCTATAATAAATTAAAATTTAATTTCAAAGAAAAAAACCCCCAACAGAATCAATGATTTGGAATGTGATAGTCAAGAATAACCTAGGAAAGAAAAGCTAGGACTCCTGTCTGTGATGTTTAACCTGCTATCTTTCCTTAAGGGGGAAAAGTCCTATAAGGTTGGGCTTAAAATTACTAAGCTCTTTACAAACTCAGGATGGCAATAAATATTCCATGTAATGTCCCCCCTAAAGTAGATAAAACTCTCAACACATACTCTAAAATTAAATACAAAGGTGCCAGGGAGGTGGCTCAGTGGAATGAGCACTTCCCTGGCAGGTACAAGGGCCTAAGTTCAATCCCCAGTTCTGCCCCCCCCAAAAAAAAAAAAAAAAAGGTGCATTAGGACAGTTAGGTGTGTGCTTTTTTCAGAAGGAGTCCAGTGGTTGGGATGCACTTAGGGACTGATGAAAACTTGAGGGTGAAAGGCACCTGGGCAGAGCCTCCACCGTGACGAGGTTCGTCTGTGTTGGGAGTAAGGGCCAGGCATCGTGCAGCCCTGTGGACGTTTACAGCAGGCCTGGGTGCAGTCTGCTCCTTGGGAAAAGCGCATCCGGAGGACGAGGACGGCAGGAAGCAGAGGTCAGGAAGAAGGCAAACACTGCGTGGGTGGTGCTGACGACTTGTCTCAGCCACCCGGACACCCTCGGAGGGTACTGAGTCGCCCTCCACCAAGCAATAAGATACTGTGCTGCTATCTAAGCACTGAGAATGGAGTGCAAAGGAAAAACTGAAAAACTGGAAAATGAGCTGAAGGGGCTACAGAAGGAACTAACAGAAACCGAAGAAGTAAAATCACAATTAGAACATGAGAAAATACAAGAAAGAAAACGTGGCTATTTAAGCTAAAATTCTTCTTAGAAGATATGGAATTGAAGACTCTAAGAAATAAACTGCATCAGGTGGAAGCAGCACAGGAGCAATACAGAAAGCTATGCTGCGTGCTGAAAAGTGAAAGAAAAACCACTCCAGTCTGAACTGGAGAATTCCAGTTTAAAAGTCAATATAAAAGCAAGCAGAAGAAATCAAACATCTACAGGAAAACCTATTAATTGCAAATTTGCCTAAGGATGACAAGAGACAGTTAAAGAAATTTACTGAGTTAAAAACAATCTCTGGAATATGCTTTGGATGAAGAAAAGAAGAAAAATGGTGAATTAATAAAAGAGCTAACTGGGCTTAAGAATGCTTTTAAAGTGACAAAAACAATGCTAAATGAGAAGGAAAATGGAGAATTTTGTTTTGATGGAGATTTAATATGTAGTAAATCTGAACTGCTTATTCTACTTAATACTCTAATGCATATTGATAATCTTGCAGCAAAACTGGAAACTCCATCTTCCACATGTCTTCAACTGTATAATCAGTTTCTCCAGCAGGAGTTATTATCTCTGAAAAGGAAATGTGAATCACTAGAAGAGAATACAATGAAGTTGGAACAAGAAAGAGAACACCCAAAAATTTACATAGAAAAAAATGTGGTAGAACATCACCAAGTACAACAATACAAAGAAGAGACTGAGGAAAGTTGATCAAGAGTTGGAAAAATTAAAGCAACCCTATTTCTTTACAGATACACAAGTCACATCTCAAGATTAGTTCCAGCAGCTAAGAAAGAATGCCAACGCTGCCCTGAAAAAGGAGATGGAACTCTAAATTGAACAATTGGAATTGGAGCTCTCTAACAAAATTTCAAAAACAAAATCTCAGGAAGATTCCACTAAAACAGAACTAACAAAAATATAGGCAACTCTATATTGAAGAAATGAAAGATAAAGAAGCATTTTTCACTGAGCTAAACAAGGCTTATGAGAGGAGGCTAGAAGTGGTCAATACCAAACTTCTGGAGGTGACCCTGTGAAACAAATCTTTGTTGAGCAGTGTTGATACAAAATCTGTTCAAGAGTCTTCTTGTGTCAGAAATTTTAATCATAGTTTGGGGCTACACAAAAGATTCCATCGCACAGGAAACTCACTGGTTCCTACATTAAACCTCCAGCCTTCAAAGAACTACCTCACCAAGACCTGCCAACAGTTGTTACCTCCTGTAAGAAGAGAACTAAGAAAAGTTAATGCTGAATTGGTAAACGTTAGAGTTCCTCTCAGAAGATCTGTTAGTCTATCAAGAAGAGATCTAGTTTCAAAGCATCACCAGAACATAAGGACTTTATAATAGAAGATACCTGATCTGAAATGATACTATCTTATTTATTGGACATTATAGATAACATGTTAATTTCTTATTTAAACTATTCACATCTGAAACTGTAAGTGGTGTTTGCAAGGAAAGGTCACTGTTGTTGAGTTTTATGTACTCAAAACTCTCCCAATGCCAGCTATTTGAAATCCACTGAAATGGCCATGCTGTCTGTAGTACTATTAGAGTGAAATATAATTTCTGAGATAAAAAAAAATTAAATACAAAATTCTCAATAGTGAAAAAGTATCACTTTGGGGACCAAGGAACAGACTGATTATCAAACACTTACTGATTGTAGATCAAGTTTCACAAAACAGGCAACATTTCTGTAATTTCTTGTGCAGCCAGCAAGTTGCATTTTAAGTTGTGCTTATGTTACAGAATTGTGAAGCCTGAACACTGTGTTTTTAATTTACACATTTCAAAAAAAACCAAAATTCAAAATATTCTCCATATATAACAAATGCAACAAATGCTCATTCACTCCTAAGAAATACATCTACAGGAGAGAAACATATTTTCCAACAGTTGTACAGACCTTTACCCAGGCCACGAGTATACATTTACTGTATTACAGCGTCACTGTTTTAAAGTCTGCTTTCAATATAAATATAAATAGTCACATTTTAAAAGAGCGCCATACTAATTTTCAGGTAAGTGCGAGGCAGCTGGCCAGGCAGAGCCACTTACCGTCCCCTCCCCATGTGGTCGCAGAGTGACTGGACAGCTGCACAACCCCCACAGACTGCACTTTCTGTCTGAAACGCTGCACGATTCTACACAGCCAGCCACGGAATGCAACGATTTCAGAAGAGTGTCGTTAAGGCTCACTTACCACTTCCCTCTCACCCACAGGCTGAGTACACCTCGACGGGCCTGTGCCCCAGAGCCCAGCCCTAGTCTGTCTGTTGGGCGGCCGAGTGTGGTTTTGGTGTGAGCTCTAGTTGTGCTTTGCCCTGCTGCCTTTAAGGTAGCTCTTCCACCGCCTGACAAATTCTTTGAAAATGGGGGACTCGTCAATAGTGCTAAGCAGCTGCAGCTGGTTGATGTGGGTGGTGTGGTAGTCCCAGCGGGCCAGGTTGGGCGCGATGCCCAACATGAAGTGTCGGAGGTCGTAGACGGTTCCTGAGCCAGTGTCATACAGAGGCAGCATGGCTTTGAGGGACTCCATGCCACGCTCGTACAAGGACTTTGCTTCTTTGCCAAGCTTTTCCCCTGCAGTCTCTTTTAAGTCATACAGCCCAATTAAGGAATACATAAAGCCATTTAGAACGAAAGAGCTAGGGGTGGTTGGATATTCTTCATACCAGTCATGTTTATTCATAAACACAGCTTTGACTCCGTGCTGCTCAGATAGAGACTTGTAAGGGGCTGTTGCCCTTAAAGCTGAATTGAGGAATGTGTGGTCTTTTGTTAGTAGATATGCTCTGACCAGTGTCGACATGGCTTGCCCCTGGGCCATGGCAGAGTACCAGCCTGGCTCTAAAGACTTGAAGCCTTCCCCTAACTTGCGGGTCACCATAATGGGCCAGCCCCCTTTCTCATCCTGGTTCCTTACCAGCCAATCACTAGCAGCGAAGAATGCAGCCATGTGGGCTGTGGTAGAGATGGTGATGTTGTCCAGGAATCCCTTCCCCTTTGCAATCAACCTGACCACCTTTTTGGGCATTAGTCTGGTCGGCTTGACAGCTTTTGTGCTGGAAAGGCCCACTCCTTTCCTGAGGTCAGTGACCAGGTCCCTGGTCACGGTGCTCCATGAAGTTCTGGGCCCAATGCCATAGTACACGTCTCTGTCTTTAAAGGCAATGAGTTGTGTGTTCGAGACATAATGGACAGTGAAGAGTTGGTTCTTCTCTGTGGTCTCTAGAACTATGGACACACTTCCATTTGTCAAGAACTTGAGGTCAAATGAAATAATAAAATCTCTTGTGTTTCCCAGTTGCAAGGACACACCTTCGCTGGTTTCTGCAAAGGGAGAATATATCGACAGAATTGTCAGAATCAAAGCCCTTTTGCATTAAGTAACTCTAATTTATCCTTGAAAATATTGACTACATGAAATCATAACACTGGCAAATTATATAAATTCTCTAACTCGGTACTTTGAAAAGTGGAAGTCTTTTTTTGTGTGGTACTAGGGATTGAACTCAAGACCTTGCACTTGCCAGTTAGGTGCTTATGCCGCTGAGCTATATCCCAGCCCCCTCTAGCTAGGTACTTTGTATATCAGATTATTTTTATGTTTTACTAAATTATTCCTTAACAAATGGTAGGACTGGTGAGTTCACGATGGTTTCTGAGCATCAGACTAAGAATGCCTACGACCACTTCAAAAACATCGTGATGTACCAAAGAACACTCTTCTGCCTTGCCTGGGTTACAAGCAAAGGATGCAGAGCAAATGCCCAACACATCAGTGGTCAAACTGTCTCTTTTAGATCTAACACCAGTTGATCAATAATCAGTGACTATTTTACTATATTCATTCTGTGAGGAGCAGGGGGTGGAGGTAAGGGAGAGGAGGAGGAAGAGGAAGAGGAGAAAAAAAGCCCAAAGCTGACTCAGAATACCCTATAAGCAAGAGGCTGGAAGTCCTAGGACGCACAGCCACATAAGTTTTGCTATTCTCTGGAATGATGACAAGCTCACCAGAGATGGGGCAATGGGCGCATATATGAGAGGAGGACGGATGGGAAGGGGAGCACAGGCTATGGAGGACGGAGACGCAGCCTTGGTTTCCAAGTCTACTGCTAGCTCTGAGGCAGGGCACAGAGAGATAATGAGAGATAGCATTACCAGTTAGGGCAACGGTTGAGAATTTGTAGAAAGATAGTGGCTCAGAACAGTAACAAACAGCAATGATTATTATCACTAATTATCTCACACTACTAAGACAGTCCCTGCTATTTTATCTGACAGGTTCTTAACAGGACATTCCTCTCGCATAGCTAGACAATATGATGGGGGCTGACTTTCAGAAACAAGATTCTCCGAATTTACTCATCTATAGCTGCTAAGAAACTGCACATATTGAAACCAAATAACAGCAAGAAAAATAACAAGGGCTGAGGAGATAGATAGCTCAGCGGACTAAGTGCCTGCCTGGCAATCACAACGTCCTGAGTTCCATCCCTAGTATGGAAGAAAAACAAAAATAGTAGTAACAAAATATAAAATACAAATCTGAAATATTAAAGTAATAGGGGTTTCAATCTTTACAGCTTAAATCCCAAAACCATACCCATAGATTATCTCCTTTGACCCTTAAAATCTGAGGCTGCTAAAGCTGAAACTGTTCATGTTACAGGTGGAGATATACAAGTGCTGCAAGGGTAAGTGGTTTTCCCGAGGCCAGAAACCAACAGCTGGTAGAGCCGGGTATAAAATCCAACTTTCCTGAGTCCAGGTTCAAAGACAGCCAGAGAGACATGATGCTGGGAGGCATGCCCTGACACCGATCAATGGAGAACTATTTATTTATTTATTTTTTTTTGCTGAACTGGGGATTGAACTCAGGCCCTTGCACTTGCCAGTGAAGCACTTATTCTACTGAGCCATCTCCCTGGCCCTGAGGAAGAGTTATTTTTGGGGCACAGCTACCAAGTCAGATTTTGGCTTTGTGCAGTCTTGGGGGAAGCCTTCAGTGCGGGCACCAGAAGTGCAGATGGGACGGCCTGTGACGGTGTGCAGCAGGCACAGCACCAGGGCACTGAGCTGACCCCTAACCTTTCCAACACGGGATTCTACCAGCATGGATCCCTGTGGCCCAAGGCTCTGAAGCAGGATTACTGCCTTTGACAGAAGAGACAATTATAAAAGCCACCAGCTTTCAAGAACTTCAGCACTGGAGGATGCAGAGATAGCTCAGTGGTCTAAGTGCCTCCTTAGACAAGCACAGGGACCTGGATTCAATCCCTGGCACCACATGCCTTGCTGGCCCTGACCCTGGGAGCGCTGAGCTGACCACAGAGACCCAGCATGGTGGCGTAGGCCTGTAATCCCAGTGCTGGGGAGGCTGAAAACAGGAGGATCACTAAACGTCCGAGTTGCATAGTGAGATCCTGTATCAAATACATAAATAAAAAAAAAAGAGAACCAGAGCATTGTGATGCATCAAATAATTCTTTGAGTGACTTTTTAAAAACTGACTTCAGAAGTAAACCTTTAATTCAGTAACAATTCATTTTACCTGGCAGAACGTCAACATATATTTTCCCTTAACTTTCATTTTCCTGCCTCTACAGTGCAGTGGTATCTGCAGCTCAGTACAGCATCCCGAGCACTCCGGCATTCCACCCCACCTTATGAGTCACTCAAGATGATCCTATGAGCAAAGCAGACTGAGTCTTCATAATTAAAGCAGCTACTTATTCATCAGGCAGCAACATTAACAATGACATCTATTTTCTGCAAACTGGATAACAACGACCCATCTTTAAAAGTCCAAATGAGATGGCACTGGAGAAGAACCCTTTTCCTCCCAGAGTTCTATCCTAATTCTCACTCGATTATAAAAATTTAATGAAATGGCATGGATCAATCAATCACCTTATTATGTCCTAATATACTAGATCAGTCCAAATAATTCAATAACAAATGATGTGATGGGAAGTAACCTTTAAAAACAAAAAGCTTAATTTCCCTGTAAACTTAATACCAGTAGAGGGGGTTACCGAGGCATTCAGCAATAATGACAGAAGTCACAATGCTCTATTTAAATCAGGCAATCTACAATCCTAGTCTTCAGATGTACCTACGCATCAAGTTAAATAACCTGCCATCCCTGCTTGGGGTCTGAAAAGTGCTAGTGGGCTGGCTGGTTGTGACAGCGGTCTAGCAACACAGCTGGCAAGGCTCTCAGCTCTCTGGAAACACAATGTCATCTGGGGACCCATGCTCCAAATCTGCTAGGAGAGAATTTTCATTTTTCTAGTACTTGAAATTCATGACCCCTACCCTTTGTGAGCTGCCACTCCCAGGAGTTACTATGATTGCTTATTACTTAAGAGTGGTACATGCTTACGCAACAAAGGGTGGTCAACATTCAGAAGCGGTCTGACACTGATCTTGTCAATGATTTTGTGATTTGATACTAAATATACAGGCCATAAAAGCAAAAATAAGTAAGTGGGCCTACAGCACTCTGTGAAGCTTCTGCACAGAAAGGTAATTAATCAAATAAAAAGACAATTTACAGAAGTGGAGAAAAAGTTTGGAAATCATTTATGGAATAAAGGTTCAATATCCACAGTATATGGGAAACTCATACAACTAGGCAACAGGCAAAGGAGACATGCTTCCCAAAGAAGCCACCAGGGGCCGAAGGCTCTCCACAGCCCTGGCCACTGCGGCCGCAACCCTCAACCAAAGGCCATTTCGTCTCACACTTGTGTGAATGGCCATCACCAAAAGACAAAAGCTGACAAAACGCCTCTGGGGACCTGGAACCAAGGGCCCTGTGAGCTCTGAGAGGTAATACAAGGTGGCATAGCCACTCAGAAGCAGCACAGAGGCCACTCTTGAACTATAAGCAGAGCTAGCAACGATCCCATTTCTGGGTATTAAGTCAGAGAAAGCGGAATCTGGACTCCCGTGTGCATGGCCTGGATGTAAAAATCATCCAAGAGCCCATCCACAGAATGTTTATAGCATGTGGGATGGACGGATGGATGGATGGATAGATATGTATGTCTCACTGTACTATATAATGGAAATACGCACAATTATACTTGTCAGTCACACTCCATGAAGCTGCCAAGGTCTTTTCGGGGCTGCTTCCTCCTGGGCAGCAGCATGCACTAATGCGACAGGTCCACCCCGCAGAGAGGAGGCCTCGCCCTCAGCCTCACAGATACCCAAGACAAACAGTGGGCAGAAGAGAAGCTCACAAAAGTACAGAGGCAAAGACGGAGCAGTAAGGTCACGGAAAGGAAATAAAGAGGTTCTTTGGGAGAGGGAAGGCTGATGTAATTTAATAGAGCAGGACTAGCATAATGTTTCTATTCATTCAATTTTATAATTAGGGTGAGAAAACATTATCCAACAAAACAAAAAATACGCTTCAGACTTATGTAATGGACCTTTAGATGATTCTTATTTCCTTCCAGGGGAAAAAAACCTCAATGCCAAGGGGGAAAAGGGCCAACAGCATTCAGCCTGTGGTTCTCTAGCCACATCTCACTAAACCTATGCTCTCATGCACACCTCCTGATTTCTTTAGAAATTCACATGGGTTCCCTGAACTATCCCCATGACTGTCCCTTTTGAGAGCCTCAGCTCTCACGGTGATTTCAGTCCAGCGGCCTCACCTCTTTGATGCCCTCTTCTGTTCTGTTGAGGAGAACCTCAGGCCTCCCACTATCTTCCTCCTGCCTCGTAGGATGTGGCATAGGCACACTCTGGGTCAAAGCAAGCACTCCCCTCCTAGCTAGCACACCGACAGCAGTGCTTCAACCCTGGTTAGGCGTGGCGCACTGGCCAGTGGCTGTTGCTCAGGGACCTCCTCCTTCTGCTTAAGAGGTTTCACCTCCAGCTACTGGCCACAGTCCAATGGAGAGCAAACGTGAGGATTGCTCACATAGGATGTGGGAATTTACTTCTGCATAACCAGGGCACCCAACGGTGCCCCACAAAAGCCACTGCCTTGAACAGGACAGTGTCCAAAACACCGTTCTAAGACAGCCTCTCCTGCTCAAGACCAGGATGAGGGCTGCTATTTGCAACCTTAATCTACATATTAATTAATACAGACTATACTCTTTGGGTGAATCCAAAACTCAAAGTTCTTTTGCTTGGTCTAATAATTTCCTGGGGCAATAACCTCTTAGGAATCACAAGTTAAATATTCTTAAACACTTCCTTGTAATTTCTTACCAGTCAAGCCTACTGTTTTACAATAAGCAAAGATGCCTTATGTACTGGAATATCACAGAATGCCATGGGGAAAAGAAGTCCTAGTCACAGAATAAAAGCTAAAGGTCATCCATTATTTGCACTGCATTAAACTCTCATAAATCCATTACTTAAGGTCACCTAGAATGAGTAGATTTGTATTGTGCCTTTTAAGGTCTGTGAATTACAGTCATCAATAAAGGACAAGGAAAGAATACAGAAAAGGTCTGGTAACCTTTCTTCTTTTTTATTTACTGAATGTAGGGTTGGCAGACAGGAGGGAATGAGTTCTGATCTTGACAACATTTCTCCCAGAGAGAATGAAGCCTGAGGTGCTAAGATGATTTCATTGTCTTTTTAAGTAATGGACTCATTAATTCTCATGGATATTGATCAGTGCAGAAAATACATTACATCCTAATTAATGGGACTGTCTTAGTAAAAGGGGAAATGTTGCATAAAGTTAATTTGATTTCATAAATGATTTTATTAATGAAAATGGTTTTATATGAAGTTTGAGATAATTTAGAACATTAGCAAAATTCAAAATGGAAGCAGGCCTATTTGGTAATGTTACATTTTCTTAAAAAACAAAAGCTCTTGGTAAAAGATATGCAAAGAAAAGGATAGCTCTCCATAAGTTTTCCATATTACACTGCAGTGCTCCTGGGGATGTCTCGGTAGCTTCTGGGAGGTGTGACAAGCGCCAAGAGCATGAGAACCAAAGAAATGATGAAGCCTGGAAAGGGCAGAGGCTGGGAGGCAGCCGACATGGGTAGCGCCAGCCTGTGCACTGCAACCAAACAATGACTGGCACCAGGGCAGGATGCTTACGTCAGAACGTGTGTGGTACCAAATCTGATACGCTTCAAAGCAAGTACCAAGGCACAATTATACACTCTGCTGAAAAGTGTCAACAGAGGGCATGGGCCTGGCACGCACTCACCCCAGGCTGATCCCCAGCACCACAGAACAGAAGCCATAGGCTGGTTCCCCTAGGATATGGTCCCTGCTCTGTCATCTGGGCCACGACGTTCAGTCTAAGGCTTGGCTCTTCACACAGTAAGGACTCTGCCACGACCTTGCTCATTTAGCTGTTTTCTTCTGGGATTTCACTTGGGCGATTCCATTTATTATGGATGTAAAATGAACAGCCTGCTAACATGTTTTTAAAAATATTAAATTTTTATGGGAGTATCAGCCACCATAAATAGATATAAAATTAGCTGCCACATGGCAGTGCCTTACTTACCTGGTGCAATGAACTGCTTAACATTGGTGAACCTAGACTTATCAGCCACACTGGCCATAAAGCAGCCCTTGGGCACGGTCCAGTCGTTAGCGTTGCTGTTTCTGTCCCTGTCTTCTGCTGTTTCATACACCTCGATATGAGGGGGTTTCTCCGTCAGATTCTTGCTGTAATGACTTAAGCCATACTGTGCAATCTGGATCGGGTAAAAGTAGCCTTGAGGTCCCCACTGGGTGGATAGCGGCACACCTATAAGCACAGAAATAAAACGAGTGGTCACACCCGGGCAGTACAGGCCTAGTCTGAACGTCACTCTTCACAATCCCTGCTGGGCCTCTAGGGCTATCAGCAACTTCTGAGCCTTCCCAATTCCTAGATGGTAATAACAAACTACTCAGAGGTTAAGTGCTCACTCATCTTCTTTATTTACTGATAGCAGCTCCACCTTATAAATTAGCTTTTACAGATTCTCTATGCCCGTTACTTTTGCTATTAGCTACAGATCTTTTATAATCCTGTTTCACAGATGTAACTTTTGTACAATTTAGAAGCACATACAGGCTCATACATTTTATTCTAAACATCAATCCTAAATTTTGTTTAGCATTTGTACATGATTATGCTATTTACTTGACTTTCCAGTGTCAAGATATGACCTAATAATGCAGTCTATTATCTGACAGGTCAAATATGTGCTTAAGACAGTCATACCCAAGCAACTTAGAACATCAACAGTTTGAAATTCTTTTTCCTATCCTTCCTATCAAAATGTAATTCCAGTGGGGCTGGGGAGATGGCTCAGTGGAATAAGCACTTCCCTGGCAAGTGCAAGGACCTGAGTTCAATCCCCAGTTCTGCCAAAAAAAAAAAAAAAAAAAGTAATTCCTGGATGGACCAGTGGCCCATGCCTGTTGTCCCAGCACTCTGGAGGTTGAGGCAGGAGGCCTGCCATACATTCAAGGCCAGCTTGTGCCAAATGGTAACTTCAAGGGCAGCCTGAGTTAGTGAGAGCCTGTCTCAAAAGCCAAAACCAAACACAACAAAAACCAACCCTCAAAAAACAAAAAACACAGTTACGAACCAGAAGTGTTTTTTAAATTGAGTTAAAGTTTTATATTTGATCAGAGTCTTAAAATAATCTATCAGTAGATTATCTCAAGATAGAAAGGAAAAATTTCACTATCTGGAATTTATGTCTCGGTACTTTCTATGTGGACTTGCATCACTACACTGCACACTGATGAATCATGCTGTATGCCTTGAGAGATGAGCTATCATCATTATCTGTTATTTTACAAAGAACTGACAAGTATTCGAGTGGCACAGCGGAAACTGGGGCCTACAAAACTGTATGTGGTTTAGCGCAATGCCAAGGCGCTAGGGACAGCTTATGGTTTTGGGGTGGTGCATGTCCCCCGATGAGTGCTGAAGTGTGGTCCTGGCACGGGAGTGGGAATCAGTACGGCTCTCCCGTCTGTTCTTTTGAAAGCTATTATAAAATGTAAGCCTGCCGGCTGGTCCAGGCCCTGGCTGTCTCACCCTGCGGCAACAGCACCTCCTCCACACTGCCATCTGAGATTCTACACAAGGGCATAGCTGCAGTCTCCACCAAATAGTACAGCCAACACCTCAGTTCACAAATGCTTCTGTTTGCAAGCAATTTGTTACACAAGCAATAGCAGTCAACAAGATTTTACTTCAATTCATAAACTCCACATCATGTTGACAAACTCGACCATGTGACCATCTTCTCCATTACAAACACAAGTGGAATGAATCATCTTTCTCCAAATCATAAAATAAATTAAGTTCATAAACCAAGATACCACTGTACTCTCCCAAATCCTTGTAGAGGAAATATTAAAAAGCAGGATAAACGTATGTCTAACTATAAAGGTCTTCAAGGAATATACAAAAACAATAATTATTTTGAAGTGAGAATATATAGATGTGTCCCCTTTCCTCTTATAAATATTTGATAAATGTTAAAACCTATATAAATACAGGTCAGTGAGATAGCCCAGCAGGCTAAGCGCCTTCTTAGGCAAGTGCAGGGGCCAGGGTTCAATCCCTGGTACCATATGCTGTGTTAGCCCGGCTCCTGGGCACACTGAGCCAGCCACAGAGACTGGGCGTGGTGGTGCACACCCGTAATCCAGAGCTGCGGAGGCTGAAAACAAGTCCAAGCTGCCTAGTAAGACCCTGTACCAAATACATAACAAACAAGTACCAATATAAATAATAAAAACAAAGAAGAAATCCTGCCCCAGAACATAGACCAGTTTTCTAATGTGTGCCTTGAACCCAGTCTGAAAACATCCACATACCAAGCAAGCACACTTCATTCTAAAGGGAAAATATACAGTAAGTGGAAAGCTTGCTTCAACATGGATTTTAAAAATATGAAATCAGGTCTAATATTAAAAAAGAAAATTGAAATCAAATCACTTTCGAACAAAATAAGGAAAACAAAACAAAACAAAAGCCAAACCAAACAATCTCAAAACCACTGTTATTTACTTGGTCTAAATGATGTATTTTAAAGGCAAATTCAGTTTTTTTCCCTGGTCAATCCTATGTTTGAAAAGTAAATTCTAGGGGCCAGGGAGATAGCTCAGCAGCATAAGTGCCTACCTGGCAAGTACAAGGTCCTGAGTTCAATCCTGGGTACCGGCAAAAGCAAAGTAAATTCTAAAATGTATTAACTATATCCAAATGCTGTAGGTTTTAAAGACAACAGAAGACAGTACACGTAGACTACAGGAGGTTGGCATAAGTACAGAACCAACAGTGTTGCTGTACTGCCTGTGGAGGCCTGGAAACCCTGTCCAAGACAAGACCCATGGGTCACTGGGACACAATACTTGAGGAAATCAACTTTAATGAGGAAAGACCGCTTGGGCACCTGGTTTTGGTCCGGCAGGCTGCCCACCTCACGCAGCCAGGAGGCAGGGAGAAGGAGATGCAGTCCTGTCCAGGACCCACTGCCTCCAGCTAGGCCCCGCCTCCTGAAGCCCATCACCCCATGGTCCATCGAGGACACCAGAGGCCTCAGGGTCTCCTCACCCGGCAAAGGCTCAGCCCTGGATGCTGCTGCACTGGGGACCATGCCCTGAGCACAGGACCTATGAAAGTACATTTCAGATTCCCATCCTAACAGGTAACTATGCAGGTATCAGCAAAGTCTTGAGGATATGCTGTGCTCGCCCTTGGGAGAATGTGGGCTCTAGCAGAGTGATGGGATGATCTTACTTATGCAAGGTGCAGACCTGACCTATTTGTACCTGGCAAGGCATAGCCACAGAAGGTCCCTTGACTGACCTTGCACCTGCTCTGCACTTAACAGTGATAGCTCCTTAGTCCCTAGCACCACCAGGCTAGACGCAGCAAGCAGAGCCGACAGACACTGACCTTCCACCCCACTGATGCACTTGACTCTGTCTCGGACTTCCACGTTGTAGCCTTCAAAGGACATGAACACACCATCGGGGTGATATGGGGCTCTCTGTGCATAGACTTTGGAATAGCTGTGGGAGAATTCAAACCGCTCATAACCATCATACTGAACCACCTTTCCATAAACGTCAAAGTACTTCTCCACCCACGTGAATGGAAGAAAGACTTCACTCCCCTCTCGTCTCCCCTTGATCGTGTGTTCATCATTTATGAGACAGTCGATTTCCTCGTATTTGAGCCCTAACACCTTGCTTCCCCCATTGCTATTGAAACCCCCGACGACAGGGGGCGCTTTCTGTTGCTCCTGGGGGAAGGCCTCGTCTGACTGCTGTTTGGCCCCATGGTTCATGTAGTGGTTCCTCTCAGACGCTGCTGCTCTTTTTTCTAATCCATCCACTCGGAAGCCACTATTCAAATGTCGCGGAAACTGGATTGCTTTATCGCTGGAGCACTTATTCCACAGAAGCACTGTGACCAAAGTGAAGAGTGCACAGATGATGATCAAAGTCTTGTAGCTGACCCGGGCTGCCAAGCAACGCATATTCAGACCATACCTACAGGGGCAAGCAGAAACATTCGCACAGAGAGATCATTGCCATTGCACGGGATAGGTATTTTTATTTAACAACCATATTAGCCCAATTGTATTAAATATTCATAATCTGATCAGACTTTAAATGTCTAATTCAACTTTTTAGCATGAACAAAGAAGAGAGGAGGTTTTGCCCTTTAGGGAAATGCTCAGATATCACAAACCTCTGAGGCAGAGATGCCCACATTTTTTTACTTTGTGCTCCTTTGGTGTTATGGTTTGTGTCTAGTTGTCCCCCCAAAGTCTCATGCAATCATGGGGTGGGGACTTCTAGAGTTTGAGATTAACTAATGATCCACTGGGATTACGGGTCTTAGTATTACTGAGATTATGGTTGTGAGTACTACACACCCCACTCTGGGGCAGATAGCCTGAACATAATGTAACAGACAGACTTTCTCTCTCTATTCCACTGTTGTTGTTTTGCTGCCATGAATTGATGCTCTCTGCCATGTGTTGCTCTGCCCTGGGCCAGCTGAGCATGGAATGAAACCTCCAGTAACTGTAAGCTAAATAAACCTTTCCTTCCTTCATTTTATGTGTTGGGTATTTGTCCCAGCAACGAGAGAAGAGTAACTGAGACACTTGGTATGCCAGTATATTTTTAATAATGCCCCCACAAGCGAAAAAAGTGCCTTATCAGTTCAATTTTAAGAAGCTAAGACCATGTAACTTAAGTATTTATGTCCTAATACCTTAGTAGCTGTCAGAAAAAAACAGAGCCTTTTAAGGAAAAACACTGACATCCATGTTGCCAAAGCCAGCTGAGAATTCTCAGCAGTCACACTGTGTGGCCTTAGCAGTACAACACAGCCTACAGGGCACAGGACAGAGCTAGGGAGCTTCCCTTCTTGAAGCTTTCTTCCCTAGTTTCTGGGGCACTGCACTCTCATGGTTCTATCAGACTGATTGCTTCCCACTTTCTTTGAGGTGTCCCTCTGGTCTCCCTGCTCCTGAAATGTTGCAAAACTCCATAGAGTGCTTGTCCACAGGCAAAGTTATCATGCATTTCTGAGCAGTCTCTAAAACATCTAATATGCTGACTGCCCCCAAATCCTATCTCCAAGACAGATCTTTCTTTGGAATTACAGGCACACATGTATCTACATTATCAACATCTTACTGGATGTGGTCAAAGAGATTTCTGAAAAACACCTACAACTTTACTGTTGATCTTTTCCACCAACTCATCCTTCCCCTGCTGCTGCTCATGTTTCTGAAAAGCCCCAACTTTTCTCTTGCTCACCCCTGACTTTTCTCTTGCTCACCCCCTTCCAATCAGTCAGGAAATCTCATTGGCTCTGCCCCTGGATCACATCCAGAACCCGCCTTCTCCTCACCAGCTCCCCTCTGAGCACCAGGCCAGGGCAGCAGCAGCTCCATAGGACTCTGCTCTCCCTTTGCTTACTGCTCTACTCCCAATCTAATCTTAACACAGTCAGAATGCCGCTTCATACCGAAATCATATGACATCATTCCAGTCCTGATGAGAGGATCTGACACTGCTGGTCTTGCTGGCCAGAGGATGTGTCAGGTTGCTATGATCAGAATGTAGGGGTTACCAAGATACATGAGAAATTATGCTAGTTACCTGGGTAATGGATGGCCAACTTCAGCCTGCTGAGTAAGGGGACGCTGGCCAGTCACTCTGTACTTACTATATGGTATGAATCTGTAGCTTACTGCAATCCTTTCTTATTCTTCCCACAATAAGCATTTTTTACAGGAATGAGATAAAAATACAAACCTAAGATGAAATTTTTTTTTTTTTAAGACAGCCTTATAGTTCAAGCTGGTCTTGAACTCACTATGTAGTCTCTGGAATTTGAAAACAACTATATCTGCACTCATCCTTAGTTAGTAGGACACAGACTCTTTGGGTGGTTATTTTTCCCCCAAAGTGGATATCTTATTCCGAAGCGTCACTGTCTTCTCTGTTGTCACTGTGACAGGAATCAACTCCGGACCTTGCACTTGCTGGGCAGGCACTTATGCCGCTGAGCTTCACTGCGTTAAACCATTAAGGTTTATTTCAGTCTGGTGTGGTATGTGTGTGTTTCCTGTTTAGAAATTCTGCAGTCTTGAGGGGCTATGTTGAGGCCCGACGTGGATTCTCACAGTCCTGACCTGGTGTGCTCCTCCATGCTGGAAGTCTGTGCCCGCCAATTCTTGTTTAGCGGGCACAGCATTATCTTGGTTCCCTGAGATCTTTTTACTTTAAAATAAAGTTCCCATGGGCTGGGAGATGGCTCAGTGGGATAAGCACTTCCCTGGCAAGCGCAAAGGCCTGAGTTCAATCCCCAGTTCCGCCAAAAAAAATAATAAAATAAAATAAAATAAAGTTCCCTCTGAGGCTCTGGAACTGGCGATGTCACTTTGTGGCATCTGTCTCCTGCTCCTGTCAGCTCCTCATGTGTTTGGAGGTCTCTGGGCTGCTCACTCATCTCCCAGGCAGGGTGACGCAGGAGGCGCACCGTCTCCTATTTCCTGGTTGGCAGGCGGTCCTAGGGAGATGACAGGGAGTGTACATGTGTGCAGGTCCGCGCAGGCTGCTGGCAGCGCTCTTCCAGGGCAAGTGGGAGGGGAGGCACCAGGCCTAGCTGCCAGAAAGATGGCTTTTTCTCTTGGTTCTGGGAACAGAACATGCACTTTAGAAGTCCTAGCTCTTCCCAACCTCTCTGAAGAAAACCTTTGTGATGTTTTGCCTGGGATTCATGCCAGCTACTTGTGGCCCAAGTTTGGGGATGAAAGAAACAGGTATGGTAAAGTGGAGACAGGGTACAGTTAAGCCTTCTGGGTCCCAAACAAAGGTCCAGAAATCTGTGTCAACCTTGGTAGCCCTCCTATTTCTTGTTTCTAATTTCTTCATTTTTTATTTCTGTAAATTTCATTTCAGTGGGACATGAGGAGGGAAAGGAACCAAAGATTTGGACTCAGTTCACCTTGAAAACTATCCATAGGCCAGCTGTGATAGTGCACACCTGTAAGCCCAGCATTCAGGAGGCTGGGGCAGAGGGCCTACTGTGAGCTTGAGGCCAACCTGCACTACACAGCTCAAGGCCATGCCTGAACTGTCTCAAAATAATAAAAAACAGAAAACCAACCAACTAAACAAACAGCCAACCAACCAAACAAACAAAAATACGTACATGTTTGGAAACACAATATTGACTGGGTATCTAAAACACTTTCAGATTTCCTCAGATTTTGGGAACTTGTTTGGAGGTTCTAGCAGGGGATGCAGCTACTCGAATACCCTTGACCAAGGAATGGTCCTCCTCTGTCCAGGATGGTCGTCCTCTTCAACCAAGTGCACAGCTTCCACGTGCGTGGAGGAAGGAAGGGGATACCTGCCTAGCCAGCCAGATCAGCTGAACCAACCTTGGTGATCAATGGAGTGACAGATGTCACAGTCAGATCGTCCTCACATCCTCCTCAGATTTTTGGATTATCTATGCTTGTATAAATGCAGTATTTTGGGGATAGGCCTAATCGAACCACAAAATTCATCTATGTTTCATTTACAGGTATCCACAAAACAGAAAAAGTAGCTGCATACAGTATCTTTCATGCATGTGTGCACAAAGCAGTACATGGCAGAGGATTTCCACTTGCATCAAGACAGTATTCAAGAAATTTCAGATTTGGGGCTATTAAGATTTCTGGGTTTTGGATTAGTGCTGTTCAATCTGTAATGTGTTCTATCATTTACATTATTACTATGAGAAAATGTATTAAATGCTAAAAAAACAAATCTGGTTTACAAATAGGTCATATATTTACCAACTAAGATTTTCTTGTAAAGGCACAGTGATACTTTAAAATTCTAGTTTTAAAAAATTCTAAAGGGCAAGACAAATAGCTCAGTGGATTAAAGTGCCTGCAAGGAGGTGCAAGGGGCCAGGGGTTCGATCAATCCCTGGGGTGCACTGAGACGGTGACTGAGACTAGGTATGGTGGTGTGCACCTGTAATCCTAGCTCTTGGGAGGCTGTAAACAGGTGGGATTACCACAAGTCTGATCTAGTAGTGAGACCCTGAACACCCTTGTAGACCCTTCCCTAAAAAAAAAAAAATCCTTTACCAAAAATACTGACATGTCAACATTTGAATAGTAAGCTATGCCTAACCTTTTGACCAATTAAAATAGAAACATAAACCTTCTAGTTTCATTCTTAAGAAGTACCAATTCTTTACTACTCAAATGAGAGTAACACTGCTTACAGAAGCAGGCTACCCTTACAAGGAGCCACATCATGGGGACAATCAAAATAAAAAAAACCTGGCTTCAAAAAGCCAGATTTTATCCCCAGTAACACATGCTGTGCCAGTCAGCAAAACCTGACGTGGTGGCACATGCCTGTAATCCTAGCGCTGGGGAGGCTGAGACATGAGAATCATTCCGAACCCCAGCTGTGTAGCAAGACCCTGTACCAAATACATAAATAAAAGATTTAGAAAAAAAAAAAAGCCAGGCATGTTAGTGTACACCTATAAATCCCCAGTACTCTGGGAGGCTGAAGCACAAAATTTCAAACTTGAGCCCAGTGTGAGAAACTTAGTGAAACCTTGTCTTTAAAAAACATGCCTTGGGATGTGAAGGCCCTGGTTCAGTCCCTGGGACCGACACAAACCATTCACCAAGCCTTTCAATAGTCCTTATGGCTCTTTTTGCGGCTGGAACCATGGAGGGTGTAGAAGAGAAGAAAAAGAAGGTTCCTGCTGTTCCAGAAACCCTTATGAAAAAGTGAAAACATTTCGCAGAGCTAAAGATAAAGTGCCTGAGAAAGAAGTTTGCCCAGAAGACGCTTCACAAGGCGAGAATGAAGCTCATCTATGAAAAAGCCAGGCACTATCATAAGGAGTACAGACAGATGTACAGAACTGAGATCCGAATGGCTAGGATGGCAAGAAAAGCTGGCAGCTTCTATGTCCCTGCAGAGCCCAAACTGGCATTCATTATCTGGATCAGGGGTATTAACGGTGTGAGCCCAAAAGTCCGCAAGGTGTTGCAGCTTCTTCGCCTTTGCCAAATCTTCAATGGTACCTTCGTTAAGCTCAACAAGGCTTCAATAAACACACTGAGAATTGTGGAGCCATGCATTGCATGGGGGCACCCAAACCTGAAGTCAGTGAACGAACTAGTATACAAGCGTGGCTATGGCAAAATCAATAAGAAGCGAATTGCCTTGACGGATAATTCATTGATTGCTCGATCTCTTGGTAAATATGGAATCATCTGCATGGAGGATCTGATTCATGAGATCTATACTGTTGGAAAACGCTTCAAAGAGGCAAATAACTTCTTGTGGCCATTTCAGTTATCATCTCCACGAGGTGGAATGAAGAAAAGGACCACCCATTTTGTGGAAGGTGGAGATGCTGGAAATAGGGAAGATCAGATCAATAGGCTTAATAGAAGGATGAACTAAGGTATCTCCTATGGTGTTTTTATGATTTGGTCAGTTAATAAAGTATTTGCTTCCAAATTGGAAAAAAAAAATAGTCCTTATGCCAAGGTATGTAGCTGATACCTCTCTTATCAAGGCAATAAGGTCGCTAAGAGAAATGGATTATTGTGTGAAAAAATATATATCTGTATATGTAAAATAGCATAGGTAGCATATATCAGTTTAGGCAAGATATCATGTCTGCATCTTATACTATGAATAACTACTATGAAGACAACAATACACAATGTATTATTATCACTGTATTACCAATCTGTTTTGAAACTGTCTCATTGCTACTTCTTTCTCAATAAAATTATTTTTCAAAAAGAGAGAAATGGATGTTGCCAGAGCAGTTAAAAACAAAGAGCTGAGGCCCTGAACCAGGCCCTCACACTGAGCTGCATCCCGAGGCATGTTTTTTTAAAGACAAGGTTTCACTAAGTTTCTCACACTGGGCTCAACTTTGAAATCTTGCGCTTCAACTTCCCAGAGTACTGGGATTATGGGTGTACACTAACATGCCTGGCTTTTTTAAAAACCTTTTATCCCTTCCTTTCATTCAACTGTAAACATCATACCACCTGTCATCAGGAAAGGCATGTGAGCCACCTCCCTCCTTGTATTCAACCATATACACAAGACCACCCTAATGATTACCAGTCAGGTATAACTGTAGAGGTGAACAGATTGCCGACATCGAAAGAGGCAGAGAGGAGCCTAACACCTGTGGATGCTGACCCTATAAAAGCTGGAAGCCTATGTTAGAAAGCTTTTATTTATTTATTTTTGTCCTGTCTCTTCCTGCTGCTGCCCTTTGTTCTTCAACCTAATCCCATACTACAAGGCGTGTGCCTGGCAATTGTTTTCTTGATCCACACAAGAACAGGGACCATTCTGGTCCATTCAACTGGATCAGAATCAGGTGTAGGCTGGAATAACTTCTGCCCTGGACAACAAAGCAGTTTTCAAATACCAAAAGAGTCCTAATCTAGGGGTCAATAGAGCCATAGGGGATAGAATAAACCTGGAAAGTACTGAAAACTGGTATGTCTCACTGACATGTACATTCTTTCATGTATTTTTAAGGATTTTCATAATTTAAAAATATGGTATCAAGCAAAGAAATGCAGAGGTCGTCTGAAAGGTCCCCTTCCCTATTGCTACAACTGTAAAGATTATGTCCGAAGCTGACCAAAACACACTGAGTCAATAAAGAGACTTTGAGTCCACAATGATATTCAAAAAAGGAGAAAGCCAGACAAAAGTATGGGTAAGCATCTGAACTGGTGAAAACTGGTAACTCACTTACAGAAGTTATTTATTTGACCTGGTTCCATAGGAACTATATTTCAGAACAAATAGCCCCAGTCAATAAAGTACTCGGTCTCACAGAAGGCCATCTAATGCAAGAGAAAAATCAGAAAAAGAATTATACAACCCTTTATGAAATCACTCACTCAGGCAAGAGTTATTTCAGATGTGTATTTTCTAGGACTTAGTGATTCATACATACAAAGTAACAGCAAACATTTTCTAGAAAGGACGGGAACTCTATGTTAAGGGATCAATGCATTACTCCCAATCAATACTCAACTTCAGTCTCAAGGGTGATGAACACAGATTCTGTGTCCCTTGACTAAGGCTGTTCAAACAGGCTTTTTGCCAGACAGAGGCACACTTCACGCACAGAGACTAACAACTCGTGCTGCTCTGGAGAAAGCTGGCACCTTTCCTCATTTCAGTCATCACCCACGGAGGCATCTGCACAGGAGAACACCAAGCAAACGTGCAGCAGACATTCCTGGAAGGACTGGCCCGAGGCCGTTCCTGCAGGGGGCTTGTACTTTAGCTGTTTGTTCTAAGTATTTGTTCCAAGTATAAATTCAGCTTTGTCCAAAACCAGACTTGTTAATGTCTGAACTTAGTTTGCAGATTCAGGTCATCCTTCATCTGTATATATATATATATATTTTTCTTCTTCTTTCTATTGCACTGGGAAAGCTTCTCAAGCTTGCATTTCATAACTAAATATTCACATCTATTGTATTTTGATGCACAGTTGAAATTGGGTACTGCATATTCAATTTCTGTTCCATTGTTCATTTGAACACTGCACATGTTAGTTCCTATCTTATTGCCTGTTCTTTTACTCAATACTTTTTGCCCTTCCATTAGCCAGCTTTCATCGTGATCTGCTGGCTTGTGAGTTCATTGACATAATTTCTTCTATGGACTCCACAATTTTTAAAATATGTGAACATACAAAATACTTCCTAAGATTTCCTTGATATTGAGGCAAACATTTATATTAGGAATATATGCCTGTCCTTGCAGCAAGTGCGATTCTCCTTGTTTTGTTTCAAGCTGCAGAAGCTGCACTCAGTCCCTCCAGCACTTGCTATGGACCAGCAGGCAGATACAGAAGCTTGATAATGGTAGCATTTGATTTGTTAGCAAAAACATTTCATGATGGAGGTGTGAACTTTCATCAGGAAGCTTATGTCTGCATCTTTTTGCAACAAGAGGATGGGTCCTTTGTTCAGGTGCCATCAGCCTAATTCAGCCACATGGCTGTTCCACCAGCAGTTCACCTAATAGTTCTCTCTGTCCTTCCTAATGTCACAGTTGAAACATTTCAGAAAGAAAATCATGCCCTTACTGAAGTGCAAAGAAGAACCAACCCAATGCCGAGCTGCACTCAGGCACCATCTTCGAGCCTAAGTTTCTGTTTCCTTAAGTTTGTTTCTTGTAAATGTTGTCATAGTTCCCTCTGCGTGATGCTGAGCACCTTTGCTCCCTTGTCACAAGCTAAGCCCATGCTCTGTAGTACTTCTGTCAGTGCAGAGTACATCAGCACCACCCACCCAACCTGGAGCTAAGCCCAGAACCAGACCTATGCAGCTATTCCCTGCTCTTCAGGGTCGGTGCTCAGTCATGCACTGGGTGCCCACCACCAACCCCCCAATAAACTTGTCTCTGCACCTGGCCTCCATGGGTAACCTAAGTTAAGCACACTGGCTGCAACATCACCAACTATTTGGTTACCCTGAGATTACACAGTTGTATAGGACAGAGTCAGTGACTGAATTTTTCATTTATCAAAAAAATTAAGAATTGGTTTTTTAATAACCAATAATGAAATTAAAAAAAAAAGCAAAACATAAACTTATAGGCTTTTCAATATATCTGATGTGTTTCAAGTTAATGCAGTTAATTTTAGGTTCAAATGACCCTTCTGCTGTGAGACTGTCTTTGAGTTGGGCCCTAAGTCCTTTGCTATGAACCCCTGTGATTTTGACAGCTTTCTTGCTAGGTTTATCATGTGTATTTCCACCGTTTTTTTCAGAGTCCCAGTTTCCTTCGGTGTGAACACTCACACTATATCTAATTGGAGTGTCCTGACATTACTGTATTTCAGGTATATACTTTCTTTCCTACATCTCTAGTGCTGGTATACCATTTTTAGCTATTTTTATAGTCATTTAAATAAGGTGACAAGAGGTGGAGTTACAAGGAATCCGTTGCCTATGTCCACCCACACTGCTCTCTGTATCTGTGTTAGGCTTGTTGGTAGATACAGACTCCAAAAATAAACTGTTCTGTGCTCTAGCCATTGTTATTTTTTGCTCATATAAAAAGAACTCAGAAGTAGGTAGCTTGAATCTTTAGCTGTGGCTACATGCTCACCAAGGACATAAGACTTTTTCTTCTTTTAACATCACCCAATGACCCCCAAAAAGCTACTGAAGCCTCAGCGTTACATCTGTATTGTAGCCCAGAAAGAAGAAAGGAACACAGGTGAAAGAGAGCATTTTTCCACGGAACTGATGCACTTTAATGAGGCTTTCCTGGAGCCTCATGCTGCACTTCCAGGATTTCATTAGTCAAATCCGTTATGTGAGCTCTCTCAGCTGAAAAAGATACTGGCAAATACATTTCATGACAGTCAACAATATACCAAGTGAAAAAGCAGGGTTTCATTACTTTAGAAGGGGAAAGTGGATACCGGGAAGAAGCCAGTAGTCTATCTACCATCCCACTGGAGTCCTCAGTGCGCATACTGCCCTCTTCCTCCTCCCTCACTCTCTTCATCCCTCCATATAGTACTTCACTTATATCTCAATTACACATATTCTTCCAGTCTGGTTCAAAATCGTTATGAAGAACTGTTATACTGTATTCTTCTCTAGAGTGAGTTCCTTGAAGGTGCAGGGAACATCTTGTTTATATATATCCCCCACATATCAATGTCTTCACAATCATAACCAGTACAGGCTCCCCATAAACAGTAGTTGAAAAGAGACTTACTCATAAGCTCTGAAGACAGACCCAGCATGCAGAACTGTGGCTAAGACCCACTTAGCCTATGCTCCGCATCACCCACAGGGGAACCATCCCCCAAAACCTAGAGCTGGTCTCGGAAGTCAGCGGCATGTCACAGTGCCTCAGCCCTGCTACCTTCATCTGTTCTCAAACCTCCAGGCGATCTAATTTAAGTTAAAACAATCTCATTTGAATGAAAAGGGAAGTTCTTCCTTTTTAGAAGGTTCAGCTTGGGGAAAAATGTTAAGAAAACATAAATATTTGATGAGTATTTTTTACCAAGTGCTATATATATACACTTTCATACCAACACCGAATTCTAAGATCTTGTTATTACCAGTATACAGTTGAGGAAATTGGGTAGATTTAAATTTTGCTAAGGAAAAATTATTAGGGAGCAAACTGTAGAATTGAACCCTACATGTATCTAGCTTCCAAGTGTTTACATTGAAGACTGCACTATCATATTTCATATTATCGGGCCCCAAATCGTGTTACATTTTTTCACCAATTACCTAAGAGGAGCATGATTTGCTCATGGTTTGAAGAGACAAACTATTAACATACATCTGCTTCTGAAACGAAACAAGAGCTTTTAAATTATTCACCTCAATTTTCTCCAGCAGTAATAATATAAAGAACTAGGACAAAAATTTTTTTAAAGAGCAAAGAGCTGCCTTGTATCCAGAAAAGCTTACCAATTCAGTAGCCGAAATGCTCTTTGAAGTATTGTGCAGTACTAAAAGGGGGGAAAAGGCCCTGCCTGCTTCTAAGCAAAGGAGTCCTGGGCTTTTCCAGCTGTGTAAGAATTATCCACTCATTAGGAAAGCTGAGAGAAAGAACCTAATGATGAGTTTATTTTGCATGGGTGGTGTGTAGGGGGCCTTCACAGCACACAATGGTAGTGTTGTCCTGAGAGGGTTTGTGTAACAGCTGCCCACAGTGGGTTTTCAGGGAACACCTCTGGCCAGTTCAATACTACTGTACAAAATGGGAGTGGCCAACGGGACTGGTTCACAGTGATTTGGAAAAATGGGTGTGCAGGAGAATGGAGCACTGAAGCTGATTTCTCAGTGAAATTACTGGGATAATTTTTAATACAGACATAATAACATGCACTTTTGCGCTACTCCAAAGCATGAAAAAAGGAACAATGATAAAATGTGAGAATTGAAATCACACTAGAATACTCTGCCAGACTATATCAGTGTTTTTCTGATATGGTGTCAGTGTATCAGGAGGTCGTGTTTTCTACTGTTTGGGACAAAAACATGCATCTACCACAGCTGCTGTGCTGGGAACTGCTACTATGATGAAATACTTGACAGAGAAGGTAGTTACAAAAACAAGGTTTCTTTAACTCAGTCAAGACCAGCTGTCTCTCTGGTCTGGGCTCTGGTGAACATGACCCCTCATGCAGAGGCCATGTGTTGGAGAGAAAACTCCCATCCAAAGACAGAAAGCAGAGAGACCAAGAGGAAGAGACTGGGTCCCCAGTCTTCTGGAGGGCACACCTTCGGTGACCCAAGTGCCTCTCCCAGGGACCTACCAGAGTGCCACCTGGGGATCCAGCCTTATACATGGGCTGTGGATACACATCCAGACCACAGTGTTAGCCTCGTAACCTGCATCATCTTCTGTGATTAAAAAAGAAAGATCACCACACACACCTGCAATACCTGTGCTCTAGGAGGCTGAGGCAAGAGTCTCAAGTGTGAGCCTATCTCGGGCTTATGACTCTGTCTCAAAAGAAAAATAGGCCTGGAGATACAACTTCATTTGAAGGCCTGGGCAAATTCAATTCCCAACACAAAACAGTTACTAATTTGTTCAGTCACAATTTGTCCAAATGCTAACAAGAGATGTCACAAAAACTCAAACTGAATCACAGGCCTAGAATCTAATTTTCAAACCCAGTCCAGTATTTGCCCTTACATTTCATTTTTGCTGGACTTTACTTTCTGTCATTTATCTTTCTTTTTTTGGCAGACCAAGAGATTGAACTCAGGCCCTTGCGCTTTCATTTATCTTTCTGCTACCACAACACATTAAGATTTTTAAAAATGTGCCTCAAGTGTCATATATTAGTTTCCAAATTTTGAAAGCAGTCAAGTGTTTTTCATTCTCAAATTCCAAGAGGGCTCTGGGCCTTCAGGTGTCTCATATTTCATATACAACCTACTCACAAGAATGCCACACTGACGCAGAAGCTTCAAAATTATTGCTCCTAACAGTTTCTAAACTGGAGACAACCAGATGTCTACCCATTAGTGCCTGGATAAACTGCAGTTCATCTACATAGCAGCACACAGCTCAGTAACAAACTGATACTGTTGCCCGTGACAGCTTGGAGCAACCTCTAGGGCTGTCGCTAAGGAACAGGACCTAGGAGGCTAAGGCCTGTGGCTCCATTCACATGACAGGCGACATCGCAGAACATGATCCACGACAAGAGGTTACCTGGGAGGAGGCAGAGGGGGCCCTTGAGCTGAGGGTCAGACAGCAATGGAAATGTCTTAGAGGCTCACAGCTATGGTAGAAGCTAAATGACAGCACTCACTCATCAAAGCTACTCAAACTGTATGCATTTCATTGTATGGAAGTTGTACCTCAATAAATCTTGGCTCTTAGAACTGAGTAAAATTAGCCTAGAAAATGCACTTCTATGTTTTGTGTTTTTTTTGAGTAATCAATGCTATGAAATATAGGAGAAATTAAACAGATCAAATAAACAAGAGGTAGTACACTTTAAGAAAAATCTTAGCTTTAGAGTTTGACATACTTAAATTTGAATCTTGGTAAACTGGATAAATAGCTACATTTTTCAAAATTCACTTTCATCAGCACATCTGTCTTTCTACTTTATAAAGTAGCTATAAGATTAAATGAACATTTACCATGGTGCCTACTACGCAGGTGAAAAACCTTATTAAGTTACATCTTCTTAAGCCAACAAAGGGACTAATTTTCATCTGTTCCTATCAGTTCATCCAATCAACAAATATTCACTAAATATCTATTAAGGCACATTAACATTCCCCAGATAAGCAATCTGTGGAAACAAAGCACTACAAATATTATCCTAGAAGAACACCCTTCTCTGAGCTTTGTAATTTTTACCATCTCGTAGGGGCTGGGGAGATGGTTCAGTAGAATAAGCGCTTCCCTGGCAAATGCAAGGGTCTGAGTTCAATTCCCAGTTCCACCCCCTTCCCAAAAAAAGATGGGAAGAGCGTGATGTCCTTCCACAAAGGACACACTGGTCAGGAACACAAACTGCATCAACAAAAAATGTGAATTAAGGGCGGGGCGTAGTACTTGCAAGTTTGAGATCAGCCTGGGCCACAAAGTGAGCTCAAGGCCAGCCTGAACTGCATAATGAGACCCTGTCTCAAAAAGACCAGAAAAACAAAAAAGGAATAAGTTTTTTTTTTTGCGGAACTGGGGATTGAACTCTGGCCCTTGCACTTTCCAGGGAAATGCTTACTGCACTGAGCCATCTCCCCAGCCCCTTAAATAAGATTTAAACTAAGATGTCCCAGGTGTACAATTTTTTAAGCGAACAGGAAGATTGCTAGATTGAATTCACATGAGCGCTCCAGGATCTTTCATTTACATCCACTTAGGACCTGACTACATGCTGAGCAAAGGGTATATTTTCTGTTGATTTTAAAATTTGAAGTGAACTCAAATTGGAATCAGCAATTGCACCTACCTAAGTAAAAAGGCAGCTGAGGCAGAAATTAAATTTCATCCAAAACATCAATTCTTATTGTATAGAAATACTTTCTTGTATGTATCTAAACATTGTTTAAAGGCTGAAGCTTCACTGACATTTATGAACAGTCTGAGAACTCTCCAGGAGTATTATTTGCAAAGGCAAGACCTGAACTCTGGATATTTTGGTAAGAAGGAGTTCTATCTTGTCTCTCCTTTCCCAAACTGAAATTCTTTACTCTTTATACATTCATGTGTGTGCCTCAGATGTATACCACATATGCCACACAGTGTAGACACTATTTCATGTTTTAAAAATTGCTCTTTCAGACAGAATTTAAATTATTATTTGGCTTGGTAATAGCTCAGAGGTAAAGCACTTGCCTAGCATATGCAAGGCCTTGTGCTCAATCTCTGACACACACTACACACACACACACCCTTTATTTTCACACACACACACGCACGCACGCTTTATTACTCATTCCATAAGTTTTAGGTTCCAGAAAGAGGCTGACAATAATTAAGAAATTAAGATGCCATACAAATCTTTCCTTCCTTATTAAACCAACCACAAAGGAGCTTCCAAACAAACCAATAGGAATCTGGGTTATAAAATGAATTACTTGTCTCTTTGTCCTTAGTGTGAAAAACATCGTTCTCCTCCAGCCCCCAAACTATGAGCCTGAGATCCCTTCTGCTCAGCCCCCACAGCAGTGCAGATCACAGGTGTGCACCCCCACACGAGCTCCCAAGTGCTGTCTCTAGCACAGAGAGGGACCTTAACAAGGAGCCCGAGAGTACACACTAAATGTGAACACAGCAGAAGAGCCTCTCATCTTCGCACTGTCTCACGCAGAAAGAGGCCTGTGTGCAAGTATGTTCCTGGTAACTACTGATTGAATATTTAAATTGTTTCTATTAGTTTCTTGATATAAGTTTATACAGCATAAATGCAGAGATGAATCAAAGGATTTTATGCATAAAAAGCAAACATCAAAGTCAATGACATTACAGAGCATCCAAAAGTTGAATATACCAACCTTAACATACTTTGCTTGGAAGGATTCCTTAAAATGACACATGAATTCTACACTAATACATCTTTTAGGCTTTGAAGGAAAATAAATACCCTAAAATGCTCAAATGTAGATAGTCCACAATCTTCCTAAACAAGGTAAAACTTCTTATATCATTAGAAAAGGCTTTCTCAGCTTCTGGCCCCTTGCTCCTAGCCAGAGGACACCTCCCACCCAAACAGAAACACTGTCCAATAGTTTGTGATTTGAGACTGACTCAAAGTCTGTAACTTTCAAGAATGGCCTTCTTACAGGCCCATGTGCCATGCTTACACCAGAGAACATACGTGTGATTCTGCCGAATCTAAAGTTTGAGCCCATCTTGGGCAACGTAGCAAGACCCTGTCTCAAAATAAAAATGAAACACAGGCTGTTACCTGTAGCTTTGTGGGAAGGCCTTGGGTTCAATTCCCAGCATAGAAGCAGGGTACAGGGTGGTTACCTCCTTGAGGATAGAAAATACGTGTGAATGGGTTTTTGCTCTTCCCAAAGTGCCTCGGACAACCCTGGCTTTCTTTCTATATAATGGTTTATTCCTGGCATATATGTGAATAAACTCTTTGAATATTAATTACCCTCTCAGATTCTACTTTGTTATTCTTTTTTTTTTTTGCAGAACCAGGGATTGAACTCAGGCCCTTGCACTTGCCAGGGAAGCGCTTATTTTGCTGAGCCATCTCCCCAGCCCCTGTTTTGTTATTCTAAACAGTATTTTTTTCCCTGTAAAAAGAAGCTAGTTTAGAAGTGCAAAAGAATCTCAAGCTCTGAACCAACCAACACTATTTAAAAAGTAAAGCATCAGTGAAAATACTGAGCTCTTAAAGATAAATGTCAATAAAATGAAAGTACCACTCAATGATTCTATTTCCATGACAAGAAACTCAAGAGGAAGGAAAATGGGGGCACCCACACACACTGTCAATCTCACTATATCCAAGTGACTGATTTTTTTTTCCTAAGAAAACACTTAGTCTACAACACAACACATTACCTCATCGTGGGAACTGTTACCACCAGCATGGCTGTGGGCTAAGCACACAGTCCCAGCATGGGGTCAGCCGGGTGTGCTCCAGCACTGGTGACTGCTCCACTGCTACACTGACCCCAGACAACTACTGCTGGCAACACATACATGATGTGATGGTGTCCTCCAGCTCATATAATGAGAATTATTTTCCAGCAAATAAAAGGGAACTATAATGACTCAGAAAGCAGCCTACTTTATCCAAGGGTTTTTACAGGAAATAGAAATAAATATCTAAAGTAAGAAATGCTCAGACATATGTAAAAATATTGAAAAACTCTGAAGCTGGAGGACAAACAGCAAAAAGCAACTGCAAGGAAGCATTCCAGGGTATGCTGCAAGTGCTCGGTACTACTGCACTAGCTTGTCTGACCTGCAATTCTGAAAGAAAGAATGGACAAAAACTAGGGCATCCTATAAATAAATAAATCCCTTGGCTGTTTAGAAAAACCTTGCAAAAATTATATATTTTGTCTCCAGAAATCTTAAGAAAGCTGTGTGTGGTGGCACTTGGGAGGCTGAGACAGGAGGAGTGCTAAGAGTCTGAGGCCATCCTGGGCTACATAGTAAGACCCTGTCTGAAAAAAACCACACACACACACACACAAAAAAAATAAACACAAAAATCTTAAGGTTAATACAATCTGCCTTACTCCCCCTCATCTATACCTAGATAGAGCAGGAGAAAATTAGTTTTTGTTAGAATTATCAAAGGGATTTAAATTCTTGGTAACTTGTTTTTTAAAAATTTGCTTTTACAGTTTTGTTTGGACAATCCAAAAAGTGGCTTTATCTACATGATAAATTCTGTATGTCATTCTATCTGAAATACAGTCCTTTCTGCCTCTGTAGAAGGACACTATGGGCCAAGGAGTGCAGACAGGCTCTCAGGGCTGGAATCCCTGGGACACATTGCCCCCGGAACCCCTGTCTGCCCTCCAGAGTTGACAGCCCAGACTGGCTGTCGTAAGCAGCTGAGTCTGAGGGCCTGTGTTAAGGCACCCATGGGACACAAGCACCTACATATACTTGGCGGTTAGTAAGCGCAGGTAAATTCTACTTTACTGAGTCCTGGTTGTTGGGGCTTAGAACATGTCCATCAGCACTACATGATAATCAGGGCCGGCAGGAACACGCCCTGAGCTAATGAAAGAATAAGTCCCAATTGCAAGGAAAACATGCTGAAAGCAAACTGGGATAAAGCAAGTCTCTTGTGGTAGGCTATGGCTCAACTGAACTGAACACTGAAGTCTCTAGCTGCCAGTGTCTGTTTACTTCTGTTCAAATATTCCTTCATCTCAGTTATGAGAGGCCTATACATCTGTTACATTTCACTTATTTTACATTATGGAATATCCCTCATATTTCCTGCTCTGAAATCCAGTTTTCTGATTTCATACTGGACTCTAATTTTCTTAAAGTTAGTATCTCAGAATATCTTTTCTCACGTTTACTTTTAACCATGTACTTTTGTATTCAATGTTAGTTTCTTGTGGACAACATATAATTTTGCTTTTAAAAATCCTAATGGGGTTCTTCTAACTGGCATGTCAATCTATCTCCTTGCCACTTTCTCACCTGATCCTTGCTTACCTTTCCATTTCTCCTGCCACGTTTGGTAAATTTCATGACTCCATTTTGTCTCCTCCTTTAGCTTATTAGTTATACCCATCCTTAAGTTTCTATCTATGTTATAAATCCCACAATATGTTACTTTTGTATTTTAAAAATCTTTTCAAAGATTCTCAAGTAAAGAGAAAAGGCTTGTACAGCTAATCAAATATTTACCATTCCCAGTGCTATCTTTCTGTAGATGCAAGTTTCTGATAGCTAGCCCTGTCATGCTGCCAGGACAACTGAATTTCTTGCCGTGCAAATTATCTGAGCCACTGTTTATCCCGACACCTTTGGTTTGCTTCCATTCTGGAAAGCTGATCTGGGCAGGCTGAGCTCCGGCGTGACGTAGAGCTCGCTGTCACTTGGCACGCATGGCTTCTGATGACAAGTCTCAAACATTTCATATACACTTCTTCATCTGTTATATAAAGCACCATTCTTGTCTCTGGCTGCTTCTAAGACTTTTCTCTTTGCCAATGGTTTCAAAAACCTGATTCTGTGCCTTGGTATTGTTTTCTTTGTGCTTCTATTTAGAGTTTGGTGAGTTCTAACCCGTAGGTTATAGTTTTCAACAAACCTGATATATATTTTCCCATTATATCTTGAACTACTTTCTCTCCTTCTAAAACCCGTTACGCGGTGTCAAAACGCATGGTGATGTACTGCAGCTCAGTGAAGGCATGTTCCTCTTCCTTTTCTTCCCCTCTCAGGAGTTTTCTTCTCATGGTGTTTTAGGGAGATAGTATTGTTCTGTCTTCAGGTTTTAATAAGCTGTTTTGTCCTGTAGTATCTAATGTACTGTTAATTTCATTCCAGATGTTGTATTTTTCACCTCCAAAAGTTCTATTTGGGGATCTTGCTTTCTACAAATAACTTCCATTTCTCTCCCTGACATGCTCGTCTCCCTTACCCCCTGAACATAAGGAGAATATGTGCAACTGCTGCTTGCCTGTCCTCGCCTGCTAATTCCATCACACGTGTTATGTTTCCTCCTTCCTTCTTCTTACTGGTTGATTTTTATCTCATCTAAGGATCACATTTTCTTTCCTTTTTCATGAATGATAATTTTTATTGGATACAGGACAGCTTTGCGTTGTTGGATATTGAACTTTTTCAGGTTTGTTATGAATGGACACATCCTCTGGGAGGCAATTGAGACATGAGGGCTGAAGCCCCCACTGGCTAATTAGTGTCTAAGGAACAGAAAGAAAAAAGAATGATGAAAAATGACCAGAACCCAAAGGCTCTCTAGACATCATCAAGTGGACCAACTTATATTGTATGAGTTTCAGTGGAAGAAAGAAAACAGCCAGAGAGATTATTTGGAGAAAGTATAGCCAAAAGCTTAGCAAATTTGACAAAAAACCTAAATACAAATATCCCAGAAGCATCAAACCCCAAGTAGATGAACTCAAAGAGACCTATACCAAACCCAAACTAAAACACACACACACACACACACACACACACACACACACACACACACACACACACACAGAGGAGGAGGAGGAGGCATCAGTGGTGGGGGTGGCCAGGCAAATTGACACACATCTGTAATCCAGCATTTGGGAGGCTGAGACAGGATGATTGCCATGAGCCTGAGGCTAGCCTGGGCTGCACAGTCAATTCAAAGCTAGTCTAAACTACACAATGAGACCTTGTCTCAAAAAACCTAAAAACAAAACAAAACAAAACCCCAAAACTCCAAAACCAAGAGACCCATACCCAGACTCATAAACTGTCAAAAGACAGAGATTTTTGAAAACGGCAAGAGAGAAATGACTCATTAAAATGCCAGAGATTCTGACTACAATTATCATCAGATTCTTTTGGGGCTATAGGCAATAGGATAATACATTTAAAGTGCTGCTGGGGCCGGCCAGATAGTTCAGCAAACTAAAGTACCTGCACCTGCTTAGGCAGAGCACTGTGGCCAGGGTTTGATCCCTGGCATCCGTGCCGGCCCTGCCCCTAGGGTGCACTCAGATGGTAATAAGACTGGGCATGGTGGCACCTGCCTGTAATCCCAGCACTTGGGAGGCTGAGAACAGGAGGATCACTAGGAGTCTGGTCTGTGTAGTGAGATCCAATAGACCCTACACTAAATACATTAAAAATAAATAAATAAATAAAATTAATAATAATAAAATAAAGTGCTGCTAAAAGAATAAAAAAACTATATACAATAAAACTTATCCTTCAAAAGTGATAGAAAGCAGCCAGGCATGGAAGCACATGCTTGTAATCCTAGCACTCAGATGCTGACACAGGAGGATCACAAGTCTGAGCCCAGCTTGGACAACTTAGTGAGACCCTGTCTCAAAAAAAATAATGGGGAGTCAAGTGTCAGTACTGCTAAAGAAAACAAACCATAATGGAACAAGTAACATCAAGCATGGTGACATTCGCAGACAACAGCTGGATGAGTCTGTCACTATTCCACCTCCCCTGCAAGGAACAGTCACTTCCCATAAGGTGAAGTGAAGGGACACCAGATACTTGGAGCTGTATGAAGGAAGGAAGCTCTTTGAGGTCCTACATGGGTGACTGTCAAAGTTATTATTGCAACTGTAGGTCATAACTCCATTTTTGTTTTATGCGTAACCTAAAAGACTAATGTGTCTTAAAAAGCTCTGGCTAAACAATTCCTAAGGATAATGTGTAAGAACAAAATCTGTGCGTCACCAACTGATCAGAGTCGAGACAGAGCTACGAGGACTGGAGCCTTTGTCTGTCAGTACAGTGAGATGAGCATAAGCTCAACACTGAGTGTTACAACCTGGAACATGAAATGTAATCCCCACAGTAACTGCAACACAAATACACACCAAAGGAGTAAGAAAGGAATGTAAACATTTCACTACAAAAGTACAACAAGGAACTCAGCAAAGCAGCAGGACATACAGTCAACAAAAATCAGTTCCATTTCTATAAACTAACAATGATTTGGAGAAGTGAGCTAAACAACTCCTACCTACCATGATACTTAACCTGCCATGAAGAAAGGATAAAATGCAGAGAAATAACCAAGAAAGTGGAGAACTTATAAAATGAAAACTATACGCACTGTTGAACAAAACTTTAGACATAAGTGAATGGAAACATATCCAAGTGTCTATAGTTTCAAAGGCAACAGTGCTGAAGTGTAAAATAGTAGAGCCACTGTGGCAAACAGTATAGAGGATCCCCAAAACCTAAAAATTGGGCTATCCCATGATCTAACAATTTAGTTTCTTAGTATGAAACTGAAAACTCTCCAAAAGCTATTTATGCACCTATATTTCTAGCAGCATTATTTATAATGACTTAAAACATGGAAGCAGCCCACATATCCATCGATGGAGGCGCTAACAAGCAAAATGTGACAACCACATTCAAATATCAATCACCCTTTAAAAGAAAATTCTTACATGTGCTCCAACATGGCTGGAACTTGTGGACATTACAGGAAGTGAAATAAACCAGCCACAAAAAGACGAATACTGTGTTTTAGGTTATGTAAAGTATATAGAAATGTCCAGGGAACTGCGTGCACCTTGAGATCATACTCTTAAGTGAAATAAATCAGACACATGTATGTAAATACTGCATTGTTTCTCTGGTACAAGGAACCAAGTGTTTTTTAAGGCCGGTGAGATAGCTCAGTGGACTAGAGCACCAGCTTAGGCAACCGAAGGGACTGTGGTTTGATCCCCTTCCTGGCACCACATGCTGTGCCAGCCTGACCCCCAGGGCAGGCTGAGCCCACCACAGTCTAGGCATGGTGGCATATGTGTATAATCCCAGCACTTTGGAGGCTGCAAGCAGGAGGATCACTATGAGTCTGAGCTGCATAGTGAGACCCTGTACCGAATATTTTAAAGGACAAAAACCAAAGACTGAAAAGTGTTTATAAGGACCAAAATGTATAATAGGTATTATGAAATAGGAAGAAAATGTTCAAATGGGGAGGGGAACAAGGAAGGGAGGAGGGGAAAAGGAAAAATGAAAAAACAAATGAAGAAAAAAAAAACAAAGTTTTTGTAAGTGGAAAACAGGAGAGGTCAAAGGGAGCACAGGATGGAAAAGAATCAAGTTACATCATGTACAGGTACAAACTCTCTATGATGAATATGATCATTGTGTATATTAAAATGTACCAATAAAATCTGATTTAAAAAAATAATATTTTAGTCAAAACCATGGGGACAAATGGAGTAAGAATAGAAGCGGCCAGGAGCTGGGAAGTTACTGCCCAATAGGTACAGAGTTTCAGTTTGACCAGATGAAAAGAGTTGTGGAGATGGAGCCTCAACATCAAGAATACATTTAACACAACTGGGCTTTATACTTTAAAGTGGGTGACAAATTTTATACATACTTTAACATAACAAAAATTAGAACAAAAAGAATCATAGTGCTAAAGATAATCTTAAAAAGCATTTTCTTAACTGCTTTAGAGATTAAAAGAACAATCTAGTATTTAAAGATTTTTTAATGTTACAACTGACCCACACTACAACTCAACCAGCTCCGCTGTCTGTAAGGCTGTCTTTCATTGTGACATACTTGTTTTGTTAATCCACATGACACAATGAAATGAATAGAGAAATATACTCAAGTAATGCTGTTGTATCACTTCACATAGTACTGCAATATATTTTTTCTCATAATGTTCAACTAACATGTATCACTTGTTTTGTTTTTCTTTTCTTTTCTTTTGGAGACAGTGTCTTGCTATGGAGCTCAGGCTAGTCTTGAACTCATTAGCCTAGGCTGGCCTTGAAACTTGTAGCTTTTGTGCCCAGCCTCCCAAGAGCTGGGATCACAGGCTGTGCCACCAAGACCTGCTACATTTATCACTTTGTAAACAAAAGCCTACAGTTTGACAGCTTATCTACACTGAGAAACTTTTCCATTGAGTTTTATCATACTTGAGAAAATTTTTCTATATTAACTGATTTGGAAATGTTAACACACTAGAAATAAATATTAAATAACCAGTGCCTAGTCTATGGAAACATTTACATTAAGTATACAATAAGACCACTAATGTAATAAGATTAAGGAAAAAACCTCTTAAAATTGACAGTGCTATATAAAGTCATTAATCATGACAGTATAGTATTACTACCGGGTAAAATACCATTAAGAGTAAAGATGGTTTAATTACTGTACAAATAGAGCTTACTGCTCCACTATAAAATGAGTTTATTGACAAAAGTTTAAAGCATTATTTGCAGCTATACTAGTTTGTTTTGCAAATATTATACCAAGTATCATTTCTAATAGTTTAATCAGACTACCAAAAGTTACTAAACATGTGTTGATCTTTGGAAATGAGTATTCATAGCAATGGAGAGATATATTACTTCTGATTCATACATGTTTTGTTTTCATGAAAACTGTTATCATTGTCATTAAGGAATGTTTTCTAAGATACTGAATGTGATTTAGCCCAATGGTTTAGCACTAACGATCATGCTGGTGATTCCCTCAGATAATATATAATAATTTTTCCAAAAATGTTCTCAACCCCCAAGATTGAGAAAAAGAAGAATGAGATAACCTCAGGCTTACTCAAGTTTTCTTCCCACAGGCTTAAATTTTAAAGAAATTTTATACCCATATTCACTATTTTTCTAATCTTAGAAGCAGCAGCTGGGTGTGGGGCGCAAGCTGCATGACTATAATCCCAGCACTCTGGGAGGCTGAGGCAGGAGTATCACAGTATCTAGCCCTGCCTGGGCAAATATAACAACTTAGCAAGATAGCCTCAAAATACAGTATATTTTAAAAGGGCTGGAGACAGCTCAGGGCAAAGCCCTGGGTCAATCTTCAGTATCAGGGGCATGGGTCAGGGGTTAGGGGCAGTATAGTATATAGTATAGTATCTTGCTAAGTTGTTACATTTGCCACTATATAGTGGATAAAGTGCAGATGTTGAGGTCACAGGACAAAATGATCCAGTCCAGACTATCACCAATAGGTAACTCTGTGAGCTAACTGTGAAGAGTAAATGAGAAAATACAGAAAACCAAGTGCATGAAGCAGGAAGGATCTGAGAACGGCTGCTAAAAGGACTGGACTCCATCCTTATTTAACCTCCCCATCTACTTCAAAAAGCACTTCCAACAATGCAAGGCCAAGTGTTTACTTTCCCTGTCACCAATGCACACTGCCTGCAGCTGCCACTGGGCTCCTCTCAGACTCTGAAGGACTCCCAAGCAGGGAGCCACTCTCCTGTCTGTAAACAAGGAAGCAGGGTGCCATCAAGAATAAAAGGGCAAACACAATCCCACACCTGTTTCATCCCTTACTCACTGCTTTTCAGTAACAGAGAAAAAGTAAAATGAATACAATACACATATGGACAGTCTTTTTCTTTTACCGGGCTAGGAAAATAGTCTTGATTATGTCTCATTTATAAATAGGGCTGCAAGGGGCTGGCCTGACAGCTCAGTGGACTAAAGCATCTGCTTAGGCAGAGCCAGCCGCAGTTCGATTCCTGGCCTACCGGAATCTCCGGGGGGCAATGAGACGGTGACTGAGGCTGGGCGTGATGGCGTGCACCTACAATCCCAGCATCTTAGGGGCTGAAAACAGGAGAATCACTATGAGTCCGATCTGCGTAGTGAGACCTTTGTAGGCCCTGTAATAAACACATAAAAAATACTGAATAAATAGGGCTGCAACAGCAAGCAGAAACACCAAAAGGACACCTAGGACAGGAGGCAGATTTATTTACATCAATGGGCACTGAGCAGGATCATTCCCATAACAACAGGCTCTCATCTCTGGTGGTCTAGGGCTTTGTGGGATAAGCAAGCAAGAAGTACAGCCGCACCATGGCTTGTCAGCTAGGGGCTGCTTCATGCCACGTGCGTTGTTATCAACCGGCTGTGCATCACAGTGGCCAGTGGTTTCCAGGAGACAGAAGCAGTCAGCACTGCAACAGGAACTATTACCTGGGCAACTAAGACCCTGAAGTATACTGGTGTGTGAGTGTGTGGGGGGGATATCTTCTGAGATATGCATGTCATAGTCACTGTAGGAAAGCCTGAACTCTAACTTAGAACTTTCTTTTCTTTTTTGGAGACAGAATGTAATAAACTCAGATAACTGAAACTCATATATGGAAGTGTGCACTGTATTATAAAATATAGCCAGAGCCAGAGATGATAGTTAATTCAATCAAAAAGACATTGGAAAGATTCTACACACCTGATTGATCATAAAAGCAGAAAATAAAGAGAAATGAGAGAGACCAGTTGCTGCTTCATAAAGACATATGGATGTTGGGCTTAGTTACTTTCCTCATTGCCTAGATAAAATACCCACCACCCAAAATTGAAGGGGGAAAGTTTTATTTAGCTTACAGCTTGTAGAGGTTACAGTCCATAAATTTCTGCATCCAAGGCAGGGTGGATGGCAGAGCAGCTACAGTTCATGGCAAAAGACAGCTAGAGCAAGAAGAGGAGACCAGGCTGTTGGGCCCAGGGGTGGTGCCCCTGCACCCCTAACCCTAGCACTGAACCATGAATTACTCAAACTCTAGATTTAGCTGCTTCAGAAGAACCCCTATCTAAAATTTGTGAGGCTCTCAGGGCACATCTAGACACAAACCATAACAATGACACAGGAAAACATGTCAGTCATTGGTCCCTAGGAAAGCACAATTTAAGACTATATGGTACCACTACACATCTACATATGTAATATATCACATACTTTAGAACAGCTAAAAAGCCAAATCCAACAATTGCTGAGAAGAACGCAGAACAACCAGAATTCTCACAAACTAGTGGTGGGAATCCAAGATTGGACAATGTGCTGAAAAAAATTTGGCAGTTTTTTAACAAGCTAAAAACACATTTCTACTAAGGTCCATAATCCCACTTCTAGGTTTTTTAATTTTTTTTTAAAGTATTCGGTACAGGTCTCACTATGTACTTCAGACTCATAATGATTCTCCTGGCTTTGAGCCTCCCTAGCTCTTGGATTACAAGGCGTCTGCCACAGCACCCAAGGCGCCCAAACTTGTTTGCTGGTTCAGTGTGTCCTGGGGGTGGGGCCGGTGCGGCACGCAGGACCGGGAATCAAACCCCAGTTCCTGCACTTACCAAAGCAGGCGCTTAATCCACTGAGCTATCTATCTCACTGGCCCTTGAGGTGTTTTTTTTTGTTGTTGTTGTTGCTGTTACTTGTTTGTTTTGAGGTATCAGGGACTGAACTCAAGAACTTGCTCTTGCTAGGTAGGCCCTTTTGCCACTGAGCTATATTTAGGTATTTACTTAAGTGAAACAAAAATTTATCCACATACACATACTTACACACCTTATTCAGGATGGGGCCAAACTGGTAACAGACCAGATGTTCCTCAGGTAAATGAATAAGGAAAACTATGGAACATACATAGTACAACTTGACAACAGAAAAGCATAAACTAATGACTTAGACAAGCATATTTTTCTAAGTGAAAGAAGCAAGACCTGTGAAGCAGTATGTTATATGGTTCAATTATTTACATACACTTCTGGAAAACACTAAAATAGAGTTGAAAAATATATCGGAAGTTGCTAGAGTAGAGGGAGGACAAGGCAGACTGCAACACAACAGCACAGGGAGTTCGGGGGTCAGGGAACTGTTGATGGTACAAGCACGACTGTGCATTTTCCAAAACCTATAGGACTTTACAACAGAGTGAACTTTACCATACAAATTGAAAGCAAAAGAACCACCAGGATGTCCAAGAGGCACAAGATGAAATATGAACTGTGACAAATGAATCCAACCAAGGTACAAATGAATAACAGCATACTGAAGGAGGGAAACAAAACTTTGAAAAAGAGCATTTGGCTGGATCATATGAAAGTAAAGGTAAAAAAGTATGGCTAGGCACTGTCTGTATTTGGTAAACTTGTTTTCACAGACCATGTGCTCATAGTTCTATGGGTAATGTGTAACAGGAGACACAAGTACGCTGCAGAAAATGAAAGCCAGTGTCCTTCTTAGGCAGACACAAGGAAGCAAAGGCGGAGGAACAAAGGAAGCACAGAGGAGCAAAGGCAGAGGTCAGAGCAGCTTCTGTGGGGCCACATGGAAGTGGAGATTCTCAAATGTAACAACAGAGTAGACAGGAGAAACACAGTAATACAGCATGTACTGCAGACTAGTAAGCAGGACATTTACTGGTTCTGATTGTTACAGGCTGGAATGCAGGAACATCCCAGCAGCCAAGGGAGCAGCCGCTGGCTTGTAACTGTTGCTCTCCAGGAAGAGGGACCTGGTGCAGCAGAAAGGTAGTTAGTACCCGGCCAGACTGAGCAGGGGAAATACAAATGGGCCTGGAGCATCCTGTAGAGCTAAAAATCACTTTTTAAAAAAGATAAGACATGTTGAAAGGACACAGCAGCACATACGTAAAAAAATTAGCTATGGAAGAACAAAATTAAATAGCATCTTATCCCACATTAGAAAGAAAGAAAAAAAAAGACCATGTGTAAGAAACTAAAGGACTGAAAGAAAATAAAAAATCTATCCTCTCTGAATTTTATACTCAGCAAACATACCTTTGAAAACTAAAAGTAAAATACTTTCTAGTTATACAAACTTGAAATATTTTAATACCTCCAGCATAGCACATAAGAAATAACAAAGAGCATAATTCAAAAGGCAAGAGAAGTTGCAGTATGCTCCTGGGTGAACAATAAAGAGCTCTCAAAGTGATAGTTATGCAGGACTCTGCAAAACATATTAGATGAACCCTTATACTAGGAGAAGATATCATACGATGTTTTAGATAAATTGTAATTCAAAGATAGAGTATAAATCTTAAAACAAAAATTAAGATTAAGCAATATTCTAAAAATTAAGTACTAATTAATTAAAAATTAAATGTTTCAAAACATTGAACTAAGAAAAAGTTTTCATGATAGTAAAGAAGTACTAAGAATAAAACGTAAGATAAATACTGGAATGACAAATGACCATCACTTCTGACAGTTTGGGGACAGGGTATCACACAAAGTTCTAGTGTGTTGTCAACATGGATAATGACCATGACACTTACCAGTGGCCAGGTGTCACTTGCGGGACTGAGCTACAGGAATTTCCTTGAAATCCACCCTATAGACCCATACAGAATCACGACCCATATAGGGTGCAAGAGAAGTCCATTTGTAGTGTGCGCTGATGGAAATATTTTGCTGCTGAATACAAAAGAATAACTGAAAGACTACTATTTTATACCTCTTATTGTCCTGTGCTTGTTTGTCCTATTTGGTGGGTTCTTTCCATTCTCATCATGGGGTTGTGATCATTTTGCTCCCTCTCTAGAACTTCATTTAGTAGTCTATGTAGGCTTGGCTTTGTCATCATGAAATTCTTTAGTTATTTTTGTCATGGAAATATTTTACTTTCCCATTATACTTGAAAGAGTTTTGCAAGGGTTGGAATTTGTTTTCTTGCAAGACTTGAAGTACTTTGCTCCATGCTCTTCTTGACTTGATGGTTTGTGAAGAGAAATCTGTCATTACTCTGATGGATTTCCCTTTAAATGCGATCTGTTTCTTTTCTTTAGTGGCTTTTAGTATACTGTTCCTGTACTGAATTTCTGGGATCTTGATTATTATAATGTCCAGGAGTGGTTTTAATTGATGTTATTTGGAGTTCTATATGCTTCAGTTCCCTGAATGTCAGATTGTTGTCCCATATTTGAGAAGTTTTCTGTTATTACTTCTGCCCATTCTTTTTATAACATTTGTATTGACTCCTTCCTTCTTATCAATGCCCAATAGTCTCACATTGTTCATCTTTGCATCGTCTTGCAGGTGTTGAATTATTTTTTCCTGCATCCTAGTTGTTAAGAGACCTTTGCTTACTTTTTCACTAGCTGCAATGGTGTCTTTAAGGTCAGAGAGTCTATTTTCACTTTCACTCAAACGGATTTGCCAGCTTGTGATTGAGGTTTTAATTTCCTGTATATCACTTTGAATCTGTTTCATACATTCTGTTTCTTTACTATATTGCTTATTCAAGGGTGCCATCATTTTTATATTCTCTTTTTTAATCAGTGTATTCTTTGGAAGCACTTAGTACTTCTTTGATTATAGTTATCACTACTTCTTTTACTTCAGAAATTATTTCTGATCTGATCGCTTCTATACCTTTCTGCAGTTGTTTCTTTACTTCCAACGCTATTATTTCAGAGATTTCAGGTGTGTAATTTCCAATTTCCTCTATGATAGTGTCTTCTGCATTTGTAGTAGGTGGACTCAGGGCCTGAGACTGCTTTTTCTTCGTTCTCTTTGTCATTTTTGTATACCACTGACTTTTGACCTTTGGAGTAGAGCTTAGAGTTATCACCTTAGCACCAGTTCTACATCTATGAAATTCAGACTCCTCCAGGTGGGTGTGGCTTGGGTCTGACTGCTGTGCTCCATTTCTTCCTTCTGCAGCCTTGTGGGTGAACCCTTTGTGTCACACTGGCAAGATGTTCTGCTCCTGAATCAGCTGGGTGGGTCTTGCCTCTAGCCTCTTTGCAGGGAGTTCTGCTGAAGGGTTCCATGCTGGGCCTGCGCTCTTGTTGTTTCAGGATCCAGTGGCCCCAGGCAGTCTCACTCACACCCTGGGCCTGTGCTCTGGGTCTATCCAGGATCTGACAGCCCCAAGCGGTCTCACTCACATGCCAAGCCTGCACTATGGGTCACTTCAGGTTCCCTGAATTGGGATTATGTTGAATCTATATAACAATTTTGGGAGTATGGTCAGTTTTACAATGTTGGCTTTTTCTATCCAGGAGCAAGGAATATCTTGCCATCTTCTGAAATCCTCTTCAGTATCTTTTTTCAGAATACCATAATTTTCACTGTATAAATCTTTTACTTCCTTTGTGAGATTGACTCCCTAAATATTTCAGTTTTTTTGGATGTTATTGTGAAAGGCAGTAATTTCTTTCTTGGTATGTTTGTTTATGTATATACAGAGGACAGCTTGGATAATTATACTGCTGATTTCTGCTGGTCTACTGAAAGGAGCAATTAATGATTTTTTTTTCTTCTTTTAATATCTTATAGGTTTTTTTAAACCAATTTCGAATTTTTATTTTTTTATTATTTTTTTATTTTTTAAGGACAGGGCGTATAGGGTGTACAGAGCCTTACTGCATAGACTGGACTCCTAGTGATCCTCCTGTTTACAGCCTCCCAAGTGCTGGGATTACAGGCACCCACCACCACACCTAGTCTCAGCATGCCCCAGGGCAGGGCTGGCACAGCAGGCCTGGGGATTGAACTCCCAGCCCCTGCATCTGCCTAAGCAAGCGCTTTAATCCGCTGAGCTATTTGGCCAGCCCCCCATCTTTGAATTTTTGTATCTGGCAAACAACTAATTTTAGGATAACATTATGCAATACAAGAAGCACTGTCAAATTCCTATTATTTTATTTAATGAAATTCTGTATCATTTCTGATTTTATTTTACTATTTTGCATTCTCTTAAAAAAAAAAAAAAAACACAGCTTTTACCCTTCTCTTCTAAATGTGTGTATTTCTTCCTTGATAGAAACCTTTGTAAATAAACTTATTTCTCCAGAACTATTTTACAGGATAGAAAATGATTGTACAAAGAATATATTATTTGAACAGTGCTAAAGTTGCTTGACAAAAGCCCCACAGAGGTGAGGTGAAGCGACATTTCATTATCTCCTGTGAGAATAACCTTGGAGGCTTATTTTCATACTAGTCACAGTCTGAAAGACAAGATGTACATTTAATTTAGAGAAGAATTTTGCCTGTCTTTAACACAAAGTTTAATTTTAATGATAACTCAAACCTCCAACAAGTCAGTATTTGATTTTTAAAATGAAAATTTTCACAATTATCCTAAAAATACCTAACTAACCTAAGGTTATAGGGAAGAAAGAAGGTGAGCTTTCCTGAAGGTTTATTTTTCCTTCTTTTAAGAACTGAAACATAAATCAAGGAAATTTTTCAAAAATGTCTTAAGCCATGACTTCAGCTGTACCTTCTAATGTCATTTTAAAAACATATTTATAATAAACATTATTTTACTCATAACTCTCAGTCTATAAATCAGACAGAGACTCTCTAAACTCAGGTTAGACCACAGCGGCCTCATCAGCATACTGAGATTCCCATCCCTTCTTCTACAACTAAACTTTATTATTATTATTATTATTATTTTTTTTTTTTTTTGGTCTTTTTGAGACAGGGTCTCACTATGCAGTGAATTCAGGCTGGCCTTAAGCTCATTTTGTAGCTCAGGCTTGTCTCGAACTCACAACAATCCTCCTGCCTCAGCCTCCTGAGTGCTGGTATTACAGGCCTGCGCCACCATACCCGGCCTACAACCAAACTTTATTATCTTTCATAATCAAATGTATAAATCTACATTTATACATTATAATCAAATGTATAAATCCAAATTCTAAATCCACAGTGAGTTAACTATAAAACATGTGATAGTATAAAAAAACACAAAGTGCTTCCTTCAGATACACTGCCAGATTTCCCCCTTTAAAAACTGAAGGTCAAAAAAGTTTTAAGGGCCAGCCAGACAGCTCAGCGGATTAAAGCATCTGTTTAGGCAGACTCAGGGGCCAGAGTTCTATACCTGGGCCTGCCCTGCGGGCCCCCGCGCCCCAAGGCATGCTGAGCTGGGTCAATGAGACTAAATTTGGTGGTGAACAACTATAATCCAGCTCTTGGGAGGCTGTAAACAGTAGAATCATTAGGAGTCCAATCTGTGTAGGGACCCTATAGACCCTGTACTAAATATGTGTGTGTGGGGGGGAGATTTTTAAATTTGCTTCCTAGGAACAGAAGCAAAGAAAGATCGTTCCTATCAGTCTATTAAGGAAGCAAACAGGGGCTGGGGAGATAGCTTAAGTGCCTATCTGGCAAGTGCAAGGTCCTGAGTTTAATTCCCAGTACCAAAAACCAAACGAAAACAAAAAGGAACCAAACATATTTCATACTGGACTATATTGGAATGTTTTGCTGAATTCACGTACCTACAATATTCAAATGGCAACGCAATATCCATCTCTGACAAAATTAAACAGAAAAAGGGGATACAAATGAAGGACCATTTTGTATCAGTATATACAATAGTTAGGAGAGATATACAACTACTTTCTCTTAATTCAATGAATAGAAAGATTTATTCTAATAGTGTTTGTGGACAGGATGTATGTCTGCATTTTGTACTATGAATAATCACTAAGAACAATATACAATGTATTAATTATTGAAACGGTTCTACTAATTGGTTTTAAAACTGTCTCACTGCTATTTGTTTCTCAATAAAATTATTTAAAAACAAAACAAACATATTTCAGATTAGGCACAACATAAAAAAGTCTGTTTTTCAAATGAAATGGTTTTTTACAAAGTGAAGAACAGAAAAGCTTGCTTCATTTTTCTTGTGTTCTTTTTGCTCTAGCCTCCCAGAAAAATTCTTTCACGTGGTACAGGCTGGAAGTGCTAATCTATCTGGCACTTTAAAATATGCTGTTTTCTTCAGCCAAGAGATTCTGAAACCTGCAGATGCCGAGTCTCTTATATGAAACCCTATATGACTTTAGTTATACCTTCTAACGTCATTTTTAAAAAGTATTTATAATAAACATTATTTTACTCATAACTCAGTCTACAAATCAGATTTAAAAACCATTTCATTTGAAAAACAGGGTTTGTTTACAACCAACACACACCCACCCCCCCACCTCCCCACCCCCGTACTTCAGGTCAGCTCCAGGTTACTTGGGATCCCTACTGTATTATAGATGTGACATCAAGAGTCATTATACTGCATTGTTTGGGGAATAATCACAAGGAAATTAAGCCTGTACAATTTCTTTTTGCCAATGTAGTTCAATTCAAGGTTGGTTCAATCTGCCAGTGCAAAACTCAAGGATACAGAGAAATACATGGTTAAATTTAAGTTTGAGAGAAACATAATTTCAACTTTACCCACTAAATGTAGCTTTATATTAGAATTATATCATTTAAAATTTCACATACTACAAATTGCTTATTGATATGAGAAAATTTACTAGGAATGATTAAATATAATTAATTTGTGAGATTATTTATTTAGATTAGGGATTATTTATTTTGCAGTAATGTATTGATAACTGAGCCTTGGGCCTTCACAGAGCTATATTCTGCAAATATCTTTCTAAGGACAGTAATAAAACAGCCTTTATCAAATAAATTTTTATTTTTTAAAAGTGTAAGCCAACTAAAGAATTCTACTCAGAAACACTTAACATGTAAGTGGCTCACAGTTTTATTTTTAAAATCAATTATTTCTGACACCTGATATTGTTTCTAAGCAACAAGATAGATCTTTCACTTTGGGATGCTCTGTATGACAACTCTTACTGACAATTAAAATCAGGTATCATTTCACATACTATTAATTGCACAGCAGATGAGACTCCTAGGATTCAGACTCCTGGGAAAAGAGTCAACGAATTTCTAAAGAGCCAGATTTTAGGGCTGAGAGCCACACAAGGAATGTCCCCTGCCACTACAGTGCCACTACAGCTGGTAAGTAATGACTGGGTTATAATAGACACAACTTTATTTACCTACATAGGTTGCCATGCTGTGGGCCACAGTTTGCTAACTTCGCTATGGCAAACAGATTTGGTTTTTTAATATATAACATCATTTAATATATAACCTGTGGAGTCATGCTTCCCTTACATCTCGGAGTTTCTATAGGAAATATTAGCAATTTAAACCCTAAAGGAACCATGAACATACTCTCTTACGTCTGAATCTCCAGTTAGAATGAGAAATTAAAATTTGTTTATAAAGGACACATTTTTTTAAATATGAGTTTGAAAATGTAAGGATATGATTACATTTTATTAAATAATCTTACCTTAATCAAATGAAGCAATCTAAAGTCTAGTACATTTCTGACTTCAATTCAAAATACAGTTTCTTGTTAAATTCCTAGGGAAACAAAATTTTAAAAAAGCCTTTTAAGTCAAGATCCAGTGGCAGACTACATGGAGCAGCACACTATAACATTCTCCCAGTGAATGCAGCTAGAAGGCTTATAATAGCCACTGTACAGCTCTGAAAATGAGGCAGCAAGCAGGCTGGAAGCCCAGAACATGAAACAACCCTAAGCCACATGGGTTGCCCTTCTGTTTCCTTCTGGTGTCTTCACACACTCACAGGAGTGTGGAAATTTCCCACCTTTCCTCTCCATTCTCAGCTCAGCCACCACTGGTAGCTGCGGCACAGGGGCCACTCTGGAGCCGGGACACTGAGGGAGAAGAAGTTTGCTCTTTGCTAAGAGGAGTTATGGTCTCCAAAACAAAAAGCAATTCTCTACAGCTTTTTTTCCCTGTGTCCTCCAGCTATTTGGCCGAGGAGATAGCGCAGAAGCACGTATGCATCTTATATGGGGACAAACAGAGTCCCACCCTTCTGGTCAGAGAATGGAAAAAGAGGCTACCCATGGAATGGGAGATGACTGGGAGAGCACAGACAGGAGCTTGGAGAGCGGCATCCCAAACACCTCCAAACTGCCCTTACCCCAAGGACTCACGCTCACTTGGCCCACGCATGCACGCACAAGCTGTGAGACCTGAGCTATGCAACGGGTTGGTGAGGGCACAGCCCACCCAAGACAGCCAGTTGCACAGCAGAGGCCCTGAAAACGGATGGTGCAGCCATCCGTAGGCTGGGCTGACTGCCTACTGAACTAAATGGGACAACATCCACGTGGGATTTAAGTGACATCTAAAGTCTCATAACACAGAGCCAAATACCCAGGATAAAATGCAAAACTGCTAGGTATACGAGGTACCAGGAACCTCCCAACTATTTCCCCATATAAGGGGAAAATGCCAGTAAAAATAAAAACAGATTCTGGAAAATACCTGACAATGATATTAATGTAATGTAGAATGCTTCCACAAATAAAAGCAAAAAGAACCCCTTCACACAAATGAAAAGGAAGACTTAGAAAGTTAGGGGAAAATGAAATGTATTTATTATACTGAAATTTCAGCAAAGAGAAAGTATAAGTATAAATTTAGAGGTTAGTGCAAATTAAAATTTTTTCTTAAAAATTTCCTACTTTTACAGAAAAACATAAACTTACATAGCTAAGAAGTTCAGCAAACCCTAAATAGGATACATACAAGGAAATACATGCCCAAACAAATCAAAATTATATTTGAAATATATACTTAAAAGATAAGAAAAATCCTAAAAGCAACCAGAAAAATTCAGCATTACTTTTAGGGAAATAATTTTTATATGACTGTAGATTTACTTTCAGAAAGCAAGAAAGTCAGTAGAAGTGAAAATATGTTCTAAACATTGAAAGAAAATAACTACTGACCCAGATTTCTGTATCAAAAATGTTGAGGTAAAAGTGAAATAAAGACACTTGCAGATGAAGGAAAACAAGTGAATGACATTAGAAAACTCCTGAAAAACAATTTAATAACAGAAGGAAAACCTGAAATATCAGGAATGCAGAGAGAGCAACAGAATGCTATATATCTCAGCAAATATATCAGCTTTTCCTTCTTGAATTCTTTAGTATTTGTTTATAGTTAAAGAAAGAGTGTCACATCTGGTGGGCTTTCATGTCATATGCTTGACTCCCTGCATCCACTGATTCTGCACTGGCAAATTTAACCCACTAAGTACTGAATGCAGCTAAAGTTGTATCCAAAGTATTAGAAATCATTTACATGAGAAAAAAATTCTAAAATTAATTATCTATGTTTCTATCTTAAGAAACCAGAAAAACAAGAAAAGTAAACACAAAGCAAGAAGAATGAAATAAAGAACAGAAATTAAAAAAAAAAAAACTAGTACCATTAATATAAACAATACTAGTCTTCCTTGCAAAGGTGTCAAAGACATCATGGAACAAGACACAGATTCTCTGTACTGGTATAGTGAGAACATCTCATTCCAGACCCCACAAAGCTCCATGCATATATATCCAACAACTCAGACTAAATGGACTGAACCTCTGAAGCCACAGGTGCCATTATTCCTTCAGGAGAGAAACCCCATACCTCTCTACAAAATACACTGTAGCTATAAATCAAACCTTAAAAAGAGACAGACGTACAGACAGAAAATCTGCAGGTCCAGATGGTTTTACTAATGAAACACATATACTCAACACCAGCCTGACAAGACTGGAAAGGGAATCACGCCTGTAAATCCCAGAACTTGACTTGGGAGGTTGAAGCAGGAGATCATTGCAAGCTCAAGACTAGCCTGGGCTACAAAGTGAGCTTAAAGCCAGCCTGAGTAGCATGGTAAGACCTTAACTCAAAAAGACAAAAAAAAAAAAAAGGAAAAAAATGACTGCTATTTGTTAATAATATGATTATTTATACAGATAATTTCAAGGAATACACATATATTCCTCTTGGAACTAGTAAGTCTCATAAGGTAAATGATAACAGAGGCAACAATAACCACATTTCTAAATGCTGGTAATTTGGAACTACAAAAATTTTAGAATTCTATCATTGGAAACAGGTCCATAAAACTGAAATACTTAGAAGAGAAATCTAAAACATATAGAGGATCTATATGCTAAAATAAATTCCCCAAACCGACAAATCTTAATGAATTAAATCAGAGAAGATCAAAAAATAAGGACAAGTATTCACATACCGGAACACTCAACATGGGTAAAAGACATTAATTCTCTCCAGACTATAGATGCAATGCAACTTTACTAAAAATCCCAGGAGATTTAGTTATAGACAAGCTTGTTCTGAAGTTAATAAGGAAACGCAAAAGACAACATTATTTTAAAAAGTAAAATAATATTGGAGAAACTACACTATCTAATTTTAAGGCTTTAAGTTGCTTACCAAGACAGTGCTTGGTACCTGTGAAAAGTACCAACACAAAAATTAGTAGAATGGACCAGCGTCCAGAGACGGGCCCATACACGGGCCAAGGCAGCATGAGGGGAAGGTCTTGTCAACAGAAGTGTTGGAGCTAATGAGGGTCTGTAGGCAGAAAGAGAAGGAAAAAGAGGGGAGGAGAGGGGAAGAAAGAAACCAACTTGATCTGAACTTCTCACTTTGTACAAAAAATTAACTCAAAATGGATCCTAAACCTAAATACTTAAAAAAAGCTACAAAGCTCCTACAAAAACTGAGGACAAAAGCTTTGTGACCTAAGACTATGCAAAGAATTACTGTGCTACCACAACACAATCCATAAGCTAAAAGGTACTAAAACAGATTTTATTTGTTAAATGCTAAAAGTGAGGCACAAAAGTCTTGTTTTCACACCACCATAAAGTGGAAAAATCATTACAGTCATCACAAACTGGGGACTACTTGTATGGGTTATAAAGAATGTAAAAAATTATGTGTTATTTCCTCACAAGTATGTACTGCTTCCGTAACATGAAGTTTAATCTTTCTGCCCCTTTGAGTGTGAACTGAAATTAGCAACTTATTTTCAAAGTTCAGAACCAAACAGCAACTCATTTCCAAAGGGTAGTATGACAAAAATATGCAGCTTGCAATGGAGAAACCAGGAAACATGTACACTCTTATCCAAGTGATAAGAGCACTTCATTTTGATATTATTCCCTAAAAATCTGTCCTTAGCCTAACCATAAGAAAAATATAACAAGTACAAAATGAGACATTTTACAAAATATCTGATTGGTACTCAAAACTATTAAGGTGATAAAAAACAAGGAAAGGCTGAAAAGTGTCACAGTAAGGTGACAAGACAAATGCAGCCTGGAGTCCTGGGATGGGCTTGGAACAGAAGGGAACTTCTGGGAAATCTGGAGTAGCAGTGAAGTTAGTCTCCCAATTTTAATAAATGTACTTGGTTTCAGTTTTTTTAAATGCTCCCACTATGGGATACTGTATGAGGGGTATACTGGAACTCTCTGAAGTGCCTTTGTGACTACTTTATAAAATTACTTCATAAAGCACCCGCAAGCACAGGGGCCGGGATTTGATCCCCCAGCCTGCCATGCTGGCCCCACCCCCGGGGCATGCTGAGTCAGCAATTGAGACTGAGCAAGCTGGCACATGCCTGTAATCCCAGCTCTTGGGAGGCTATAAACAGAAGAATCACTACAAGTCCAATCTAGTAGTGAGACCCTGAACACCCTGTAGATCCTTCCCTAAAATACAAATAAATAAATTAAATCGCTTCAAACTTAAAATTATTTTTTAAAAATGGGCGGAAGACTTGAACAGGCCTGTCACTAAAAAGGATATGATGCATATATGACACAAAGTATACAAAATGTGTACTTATTTGAAAAATATAGTTAAAAGCACTTTCAGATACCACTAAAAATCGATTAGTATGGCAAATACTAAAATGATGGGCCATACCAAGCACTGCCAAGTACACAGAACATCTAGCATGCTCTTATATTGTTGACGGTGGTACCAAGCAGTATGGCCATTTCAGAAAATGGTTTGACGTACACATACCCTTGACCCAGCAATACCACCCCTGTGTATTTTTTCTTTTTCCATTTATGTGCTTGGTACAGGGTCTCACTACGCAGCCTGGACTTGTGATCCTCTTGTTTTTAGCCTCCTCAGCACTGGGATTACAGGTGTGCATCAGCACACCTGGACTCTGTTGCTGGTTCAGTGTGCCCTTGGGGAAGGACCAGCACAGCATGTGGGACTGGGGATCAAATCCTAGTCCCTGTGCTTGCATAAGCCAGTGCTTAGTCCACTGAGCTATCTTGCTGGCCTACCCCTGTATATTTTTATCCAAGAGACAGAAGTCTACTCATAAATGCTTACATAACAAAATTGTGTGCACAATAGCCCAAAATTAGAAACAGCTAAATTTTTTCAGTTACTGAATAAACACTACTCACAAAAACAGAATGAAATACAGACACACAGAACAACGCACACCTCTAAGGCCCCATGTTGGGTAAGTGCATGTGCCCCTTGCTACAAACTCCACTGAACGATCATTTGTGAGGGGACCAGAGTAAGAGGACAGAGTGGCTGCCAGGGAAGGTGCAACTGCACGTGGATGCCATAGTGGACTTTTTGAGCCAACTCAATTGTTCAACAGAGAGATGTGGTAACAATGAAGAGAATCTACACACAGGCTGAAATCCATCAGCTATACACAGGAAATTCTAGTTTTACTGCATGTTCACTAAAAAATAAAACTTGGGGTATTAAAAATCCTTTAAGTCATCAAATCTCAAGGATATTTACTTTAGGCTCCACCATGTGGGGAATTCCTCTTGTTCATTCTACTTACTTTTAAGACAGCTGCCCAGTTTCTGAGCTCACATGAAGTCAATGGGGATCAATACCCAAATACCTGCTCCTCCAGGCAGTGTCCCCTGCAAGGCGCCTGATCTGCTAACAACCATAACCCACCTCACTGAAGCACAAATCCTGACATCTGCTTAGTGAGATCAGAGAAGAACTTGCATTAAAACAATTTTTTTTAAATGAATGCTGATTTCTAGTCAGCAGAGAACAACAAAACGGAAGGAAAATGTGATTATATCTCAACCACATAAAGAACATTCCAAAAATAAATAAAATAAAAACGGTCCATTTTTGTTATTAGGTAAAAAGATAGTTGCTTACTTGAATAAGTAGGATGATGAGAAACACTATGGAAACCAGAAATTCAGAAATACTCTACTCTGCAAGAGTTGCAAGAGTTTTAAAAATTATTCTATTTCACCTGGTATAGTGGTAACATAATCTTCCAGAGAGTAATCATATGCATGTGGTCATGAAATTGCGAAGGCTATGCATTACAATAATTAAGTAAAACTAAGCAGAGATAATACCTCCTTCTCAATACCTTTAATCAGAATTTCAATCTATTTGATTCCTATATGTATTTAAAAATACATGTAAGCATCTGTTTAGGCAGAGCACAGCAGCAGCTGGGGTTTGATCCCAGGCATGCTGTGCCGGCCCCACCCCTGGGGCGTGCTGACATGCTACTGAGACTGGGTGTGGTGGTGTGCACCTGTAACCCCAGCACTTGGGAGGCTGAACAGGAGGATCACTGGAGTCCAATCTGTGTAGTGGGACCCTGTAGACCTTATAATACTGAATACATTTTTAAAAAGCATATTCAAAAATATATTTTCAGTGTAGTTTTTTTTTTTTTTTTTTTTTGGTGGAACCAGGGATTGAACTCAGGTCCTTGCGCTTGTCAGGGAAGCACTTATTCCACTGAGCTATCTCCCTGGCCCCTTTCAGTGTAGTTTTAAAAGTCATTTCAGCCATCTATTTATATTTAAGTCAAACTCACTTTTACTGGTTGAGCATTAGCTTATTAGCTAGCAGGGTTAGTAACAATTTTATAGCCATATTTTATTTAAAAGATAGCGATTTTATGTTTTTAGAAAGCCCATCTGTGGTTGCACTAACTTCAGATAGAGGACCAAAAGCCTCTGTAAGAAAATTTTAACCTTCTGTCCTTCTGTTCCCCTAATATTACATTTAATTAGAAGTGAAATGTTCAGCTTGAGGAATTTAGGTTTATTTTTCCAGGAACACATTCAGGGGGAAAAATAGCATGCGGCACCATATTCTGTTGAACTGGGATGGTCTGTGTACAGATCACAGCAGTTTCCCAGGCCATGATGACACCCATTGCATATCCATGTGCTCTGGTGCCCTACAAGTGCCTCATTATGGCTCGTGCTCCATTTACCAGACAAAGGCTGCTTCAATAATCCAAAGTGACTTCCAGAGATGCGACAGCTTGTAATAGTGTTCAGCGAGTCAGTGGACTTCATCTGTCCCTCTGTCATTGTATTTAAGTACTTCTTATATATTAATGTTCATAACCACAGAGGGGTTTCCTGCTTAAAGGCATCAGGAAAACCTCTTCTTCTCCTTCTCTCTTCCTCCCTTCCTTCTACAGATTCCAACAAATAGGCTTTTTATCTTTAGTGCCTGCAATAATAATGCTTGACACATAATAGGCTTTCAAATACGTGTTTTATTTAACCAACAAATATTTATTGGGTATGATATGCTAGGCAATGCTCTATATTCCAGATGATACAAATAAAGCAAGACAAAATTCTGTTTTCATGGAGCTTACTATGGATAAATAAACATGCTTAGCCTAAAAGGAGGGAGAGCAGGAGACAAACTAGCAGCTTCCAAGGGTGTAGAGCACCTACATGGAAGGCAGAACCCAAGAGGGTACAGAACTAACAATGAGCTTAGACCACCAGGTAACTGCTTTCAGCTCAGACTACAACTTTTTCTTTTCACTGTGGAGTCAGAACTGGAGGCACCAGCCACTGTGGCAAGCATTTGCAATCCCAGCACTCAGGAGGACTGCCATGAGATCCAGGGCATCCTGGGCTCCACAGCAAGTTCAAGGCAACCCAAAACTGCATAGTGAGACTCTGTTGCAAAAAAAAACACAAAACAATAGAACTAGGGGAAGACCAAACAAGAGCAAGGAACAGCAGTGGGTGAACTTTTATCACCTGAGTTGTCATTACATTCACTGATATACTGATATGCTTTCCAATCACCTCATATAGCTTCAATTTTCTTTAAATGTTCCATTTGGCAAGAATTTTTACACATGGAACTAAATCTGAGAAGACGCTACACTTCCTCAGACATTGACACACTGGAAAAAAGGTTCCCAGAAATCAACCTTACTTATTAACATTTTAAAGGTCACAGAATATTAAATCATTTACTTCTATAAAATAAAAGCAACTGATATAGGGGAAAGAAACTCCCAAGCTGCTAGATGTCCAAGTAAGTTCATGTTCTCTAAAATCAAAGAATTCTACGAACAACGGAGGGTAAGAGTAGGAAGAGTTGGGATGGGGAGATAGCTCAGTGAAATGAATGCTTGACTGGCAAACACAAGATCCTCAGTTCAATCCCTGGTACCACCAAAAAAAAAAAAGAGGGGGGGGGGGAGAGAGAGAGAGAGAGAGAGAGAGAGAGAGAGAGAGAGAGAGAGAGAGAGAAAATGAAAGAAAAGGAAGAGTTTATTGAGAAAAAGAAAGCTTGAGCCTGAGAGGGACAAAAGGATGCCTGGAACCCCCTCCCCCAAGCAAAGCAACAAGGTGGGGCAGGTTCAAGGTGGAACAACACTAGATTATAAGTATAGTTAACTATACTTGTAAGATTACAAGTATAGTTACTTAGGTAACACCAGTGGGAAGTCACAGGCAGATGTGAGGTGGACAGAGTTATGGTGAACCATTAAGATTAGAAATATAGTTGCTTAGGTAACACCGACTAAACGGGGATCAAATGGGAAAGAAAGTCATGTAACAAAGTACAGGGGATGGATAAGGACTTTCCTGGAAGTGGTGGGTTAAGGTGGTCCCTCCCCACCCAAAGTGATGTATGCTTCTTTAGAATACTGATCACTGCTCTTCATCCCTTACAGAAGTAGCTGGGTGAGCAGTTCCTCTTGTCTAGAAGCCTGGCCTGCACTGAATGCAGCCTCCAGCCACAGCTGTCTTCAGGACTGACGTTCCCAGGCCCAGCCCTGTCTGACTGCCTACAATACTTCCAAGTAACTTAGCTGTGCACCATACTATCACCATCCTTTGCCCAAGTCACTTCATGTTAAGGATAACAATAGCCATTTCTACTTAAGCAAATCAGAGAACTTCATCCATTATTCGCAGAGTTCCTTCAGAATGGAAGTCTTATATATAGTATATTATAGCTGTTTAAGAGACCCAGGAGTTAGACTGATCAGAATGTACCCACATGTGAAACTCTTCAGTGTGTATGTGCTGAAATTGAGAAGATACCCTAAGGATCTGCGGACATTAACACTGCATAGTCGAACTTGTGCTCTAAGTGTACTCAGATGCTAAAGAAAGTTTGGTGATGGACAAGGTTGAAATGAATGCCTGGGAAGATTACCTATAAATCTCACAAATCTACACTGATTCCATCCATCATTACTAAAGCTCCCTAATGGTGCTTTGGGAAATTAAACAATACAAAATAGTAACCTTGGCTATTACTGAGAAAAATGAAGAATAACCGTCTTAAAGAGCCATGGAGCAACTGCTAAAAATCCTGCAGTTTTCCACAAAAAGTAGGTTGATATTCAGCACAATATAGTATGTAAGGAAGACTGATATTCTAAGAGTATTAAACAACAGACAGTAAATTTCTTCCATTATTTTAAAAGTCTGTCTGCAGAAAAGTTATACTGTGAAGTTTATTTCCTGGCCACTGAATCCTTGGGGAAAAAGCAAAAGTTGACTATTTTATAAAATAACCCTGTTCATCAAGCTGCCTTTAGCACTTTAGAGTCTTTACTAAGAAGCAAAATGTAGCACATGATATTTCTTAAAGACTTTGGGAAAAAATCCTCAGTGGATGTCTGATTCAGCCTCAAATTGTCCTGAGTTTGGATTTTTACTTTCAAAATTCCTCACTGTTCTGGGACTAGAAAATAGCTGAGAAGAGAGGGAAGCCTGATCCCTAACTGTATGTAAAGGGAAAACAAAATTCATACTATCTGCTAAACATCTAATATGAAAACCATCACTGCATTTGGGTTGGAAACAAGCCAAAACAGCACTGGCACATACTGGCTTTCCTCAAGTAGTGCTGTATCTGTTTTGCTTGTTTCTGTAAGTACACTGCTGTATACACAGGAGCAGGGATGACGAGCAGTCCTATTCAGGCAATCTCATGATTGCCACCATGCCTCCTACAATGCCTAGCACTCGACAAGCACTCAAAATTATTTGTTAAATAGATGAAGACTTTCAACAGCTGTGTCAATACTGACACTTGGCTTCCTGCAATCCAGTGACTCATCCCTCTCTCTGACAGGCAGAATAATGGGCCTTGGTTCCCTTATCCCCAAAGCCTAGGTTAAACACAAAAGGGGCTTTCACTTGAAATTAAGGTTAAGACCTTGAGATGGAGGAGATAAAACAAGTGGGTCCAATTTCAATGCACAGGTCTTTCTAAAACAGTAGACGAGGACATGAAATGAAAGAGGAGAGGGTACTGGAGGCTTCACAAGGACCCAAGAGGCTGTCCTGGCTTTGAAGATGGAGGAATGAGGACAAGGAAACAAAGACTCTAGGTACTAAGAAGGACCTCATTCCACAGCCAGGAAAGCAGCAAACAAAAGGAACTAAATTTTGTGAGCAAGGACGATGATTCTCTCCTACAGCTTCCAGAGACCTGTGTTGCCTGGCTAACCTACAGAACTGTAAGATTAAAAACTGCTTTGAAATACTACTCTGTAACAATCTGTAATGGTAGTAACTGACAATGAGCACATCCTGTGCCATCTCTATTCTAGAAATCTAAAACACACAGCCTCTTTTTTTTTTTTTTTTTGTAGGGTGTCACTGTAGTCCAGGCTGGCCTCGAATTTACAGCATTCCTCCTGCCTCGGCCTCTCAAGTGCTAGGGTTACAGGCATGTGCCACCTCATCTGGCAATACACTGCTTCTTGTCATAATCTTGACACTGTTTCGACAAAAGATCTAAGATTCTGATATTCTTCAATTTGATTGTAACCTCCTGCTCTTAACACTTCTATTTCACACGCCCACATCTGTCACTAGGCAAGAAAGATGATGTTTAAAAGAACCAAGTGTCACTCTCCAATGATGAATAAGTATTTTCTTGTTATAATGCCTGTCAGCACAATGCCACAGAGTACATGACAGTGCCACCGAGCGGTTAGGACGAAACTGCATACGTCCTATTCCTTACAGCACGCTGCACCAAGGCCACGCGGGAAAATGCACTATTGTGTGTCAAATTCTGATCAACTTCTTTTCAAAGGAAGAGCCTTTTGTTTTTAAATCTGGAACTATTTCTCTGTCTGTCTGTACGTATACACTTGCTCTAAAATATTAAAAACAACCTCATAAACAATCTGTTTAACAGTAATTAGAATTTTATCTAGTTACATCAACAGCAGAGCAAACCACAACACAGATGGCGGAAGACTTTGTCCTCGCCTCATCAGTGTCAAAGAGCTGTTCTCCTATTTCATGATTAAGGAGAAATTTGCCACAGGCTATCTAATTTACAAAATACAAACTAGTGACAGACAGCTTTATTAAGAGAGCCTTTGTGTGACAAAAATCTGGTTATTTCTCAATGTAAAGCCTTTTTCTTACTATCCTGCTAAAACTTTAGACAACTGTGTGACTATGGAATCAGAATAGATGCACGTCTATACTACTGATTTCATTCTGGTTCCAGTTACGTAAGTACAGTTCCCAGATAAGCAAGGTTCCCAAACTGTACTACACGTGGGCTCACCTGAGTGCCTGAACACCTCAAGGTTGAAGCCCCCCATGCATTACATCAGAATGTCTAGAGAGGAGGCGGTGTGCTTTGTAAAGGCCCTAAGCTGTGCCGGGACGGCTCACTGCTGCAATCTCACACAATGCAGGGCACTGAAGAGAATCAGGAGGCCTGGTGCCTGGCACCAGGTCTGCTGACAGGAAGCCTGGTTACCTCTTTCAGTAGCTATTTCCTCACCTAGAAAAACATACAGTTGGACAAATTACTAATATCTAACGTGTCGCAATCTAGGATGAGAGTCTTTAGTTCTTTTCCAATTATTGAATAGCCTTAGAATTTATGCCAAAATAAAAATGAAAACACAACTTGAAATCCATGCTCTAATGTTTATTCCTACATAACTTACTTTTTAAATTTTTTTTGTTCATTTTAATGAGAACAAAATATAAAATAGCAATGAAACAGTTTCAAAACAGATTGGTAGGGCAGTTACAATAATTAATATATTGCATATTGTTGTCTCTCATAGTAGTTATTCAGAGGGCAAGATGTAGCCATAATATCTAAACACTATTAGTACAAACCTTTCTTCTCATTGAACTAAGAGAAAGTAGCTGTATATCTATCCTAACTATCTTGTACATACATATATATATGTTTTTTCATTATCAAAACAGTCCTTTATTTATGTCCTCCTTTTTCGTTTTGTTTTTGTCAAAGATAGGTATTCCACTGCTATTAGAGAAGCTGTATTTGGAGAAGTCTTTGAAGGATCTTTTCATACTTGATGCCAGTCCAAATATTAGATTCAGCAAAATAGCCCAACATAGTTCTATAACTCAATAGTAGTGAGTTACCAGCACAACTGGCAATTGTCTGAAGTTGCTGACTTGAGCGTTTCACAGCTCAGATTATTAATATCAGTGAGGACTCAGGACATAAGAGAACCTTTACTGTGATATCCTGTAATTAAGTAGTGTCCCAAATTTTTCTAAGGGCTGGGGAGATGGCTCAGTAGAATAAGTGTTTCCCTGGCAAGTACAAGGGCCTGAGTTGAATTCCCAGTTCCACAAAAAAAAAAAATTCTGATCAAGGAGATTATAGGGCCACAGAAGAAAGTGATTGATGATGCATAGTGTGCCTAAGAAGAGTCACCCTAGAGAGAAAAAAAATTCTCTCAGGCTTTCAGAGCACAGATTGGTCAAGCAATGGCCATGACTCATCCAGAAGGCTGACACTGAAAAATGATCCACAAGGTGCTGTACATGGTTCCAGGGTAAATCCTGAGGGGATCTGATAAATTTTTTCACAAATGATTTATATCCTATGCCTAAAGCATCAAGCTTTTCCAATCATGATTTTTTTTTTCCTAATGCATAAAAGAAACAATATTTACACATGGGAAAAAGTCTTAAAAGAGATTAAGCGGCCACTGAAGGTCACAAACCTCTACACAGATGACGCTGAACTACCATAGAGTTTTCCACAAGCGCAAGCTCTCTCTTTGGTAGTCTGGCCTTCCCTTCCTCCATCATTTAGGAAAAGCACCGCTGTGTACGTCCCCAAAGACTTGCCTCTATTAGCATCTTCCTTAGGAATGGGGATTTTTACATTTCAATTTATTGTAAAAATCCTTTGCAGCTGGTGCAAATGCGCTAATACTGTTTTTAAAAAGAAGAAAAGGGAAGTCCAAGAAGTCAATAAAATACAGAAACCAGCGTCTAAAGCAGTAGAAACACGAGATTAATGGTTAAGCTCTCATGCAAGATGAATGTTTTAGAAGCTTTGAACTATCAAACAGATACTAAATAGCAGTGCAAGTGTCAGAGGGAGATTTAAAAGAGATCAATTCAGGTAACATCACTTTTTATTACTGTTAGAATTCACATCTAGATCCCTATCTGAGTGATCTGGTAATCTTGACTGGAAACAATATATTTTTTCTCCCTTTCCTATAAGATTTGGTTTAAGTTTAGAAAAATATATGGCTCCAGGACTTACTTTACCTGGACTGCTTTCTGATCTCCTTGAATATTCTAAAAAGAACAATGATTCCTTTATTATTCCAACAATGTGAGTACCCTAAGCAATTCAAAAAGTAGGTCAAGAGTGAAGACTTCAAAAAATACATTTGATGTGAGATTAAAAGCCTTGCCCTTCCTAGTATCAAGTCCATTATCTTATTCCAACACTGGTAGAAATCTATATTCATTTCTGAAACCTAGTCCTGCTAACTCTGGAGTCTCAAACTGTAAATATGGCTGTAAGCCTAATGGGCAATGGCCCACTGGGAATTAATAAGACTCTGGCTTAGGTGGGGAGAAGCATTTGCGTATGGGGCCAGGGCAGACGAAACTAAAAGTAAGGCTTTACCTCTGTGGAACAGTATCTATCCCTTAGGCACTCTTCTTTCTTTCATTCCTCAGCCAACAGTGAGGGACTAACATGTTACACTAGACTTTAGTGTTTTCCAAAAAATACATAGCTTGACAGAAGTTAAAATAATTTTAACTGTGAAGGTGAAAAAGACTTACACTCTAAAGGAAACATGTGATCAGTTAATGATGGTTTGGGACCAAGGCCATCAGTAATGAAAGTGACCTTTGTCTGAAACATTGATGGCAATGCTAGACTAGAGCAAGGCAAGCTCAACACCCAGGGCACAAGATCTAAGCAGCTGGGGAAAAAAAAGGCGGAGGAAACAGGCACTCCCTCTCCAGTACTGCAAGTTACAATGCTGGCATTGGACACTGAGCATCTCTTACCCCAGGTGACGGAGAAGCCCAGCTCCACACTGACGCACAAGTATTCCTCACAGGCAAAGCCAGTCTCAGAGGTAGAGAGCCCCTGAGCAGAATTTGAGGTCTAAGAGGTCTGAGGTCTTTTTCATATTTATCATGGCTGCCTGAATGTAGAAAGAGAAAAAACAAACAGCTGAGGCTTGACATTTCACATGCATATTAGATAAAAGTTACTTTAGAAAAGCACAAGTTTATAGTGTAATTGGAAATGTCTGAAGTGTTTATAGGGAGATTTCGTAGGACAAAAGGGTCTGGAAATATGTTTCTGCCTGAACAACTAGAAATTGGACAAAATGTAAGCAACAATTATTTTCTGACACCAAACAAAGGTAGCACAAAGCTCCTGCTCATAAAAACCTATAATCCCAGATAACTGTCCAAAAAGGAGAGTGAGTGACAGGGCTTCCAACATTCTGCTTGGAAGTAAGTTTTGACAGTGGCATTGGAAATGGAAACCCCAAAAGAAACTAGCAATGTTGTGATAGAAGAGATCCGTTACCAAGGTTCAGGAAAGGCAAAATGGTTGACCTTGCATGGGAGGGGAGGTTGAGTGTTTCAGTAGCGGGATCTATGCCAAGGAAGGGATTTTAAAAAGTGTAAGCGTCTTATTGGATCTTTGACTGAACATAATTCATATAGGTGGACTTTGAAAACCTAAGAGGCTAGGTACAAACCAAAACCAACTTCAGGGAAAGAAGACTACCAAGAAGTTATAAGATAAACCACTGATCTCACAAGGGGCAGGAACTGTTCCTGCTACCCAAAGCGGAGAAATCTTGCCAGACAGCAGGGTAGCCAACAGTGACTTCAGAAAGACCATGGTTTACAAGCAGTTAAGAGTAATGACACCTCTAGATTTGCCCTAAAACTGCCTAAAAGTCAGTCTTTTGCAGATCTAATGTATAATGTAGTACCTTACCAGAAAAGCCCCAGCATTTTTTAAAGTAAAACAATAAAATCCAGCAAAAACATAAAATTCACCATGACGGACATCAAGTAAAAAATTACTGGACCTATGAAGAAGCAACAAAATGTAAGTCATAAACATTAAATGCGTCCTGAGTGACTCCCCAGAGAGAAGACTTAGAAACTGGTCTGGCTTTGTCTTAATCATTTTCTCATTGCTGACACACCATACTCAATAACCTCAAATTAGAGGAGAGGGTTTTCTGGTTCACAGCTTATAGAGGGCTCGTTCCATAGTCTGCTGGCTCTGACGAAGATGACAAGGCAGAGTGGCACGGCAGAGGGTACTGGTCCCCTCCTGACACCCAGGAAGCAGAGTCAAGAGGAGAGTGGAGAAGGCAGACTTCACCTTCTGGGCCCCAGCCACAGTGAGCCCTCTTCCGCCAGGCCCCAGCTCCTGCCAGCAGGTCAGCTACCACACCTTAGTAATCCCATCACTTTCCAAAGGCTCACCCTAAGATCAGATGAGGCTTTGGGGGAAAAACCAGATAGCCTGCAGGCTTCACCCATCAAGATCTGCCCTTGGCTAATGTGGTTTTGTCTGTTTCTAATAGGATAAGTTCTAGGTATGAGTTCAGGTAGCTGGAGAGTCCTGCAGCCTCCCCCTCCAAGCACCAGGCCTGGGCACTGGCGGCACTGGAGACTTCTGACAGCACCAAAAATCAGTGTTCTGTAAAAATCTCCTTCCAAATGTTGATGAAGCATCTTTTCAGAAAAATAAGAACAGAGAATTTGTCACCAGCAGACTTGCAGAATAAAAAAATGTTGAGGAACACAACTGTGGAAGAAAAAAAAAAGTGATGCCAGACAAAAACATGGAATGAAGAGCATGGAAATGAGTAAACGTGGATATGAATATAAAAAATACTTTCATTCTTTCCATCAGAGCCTTTAAAAGAGAACTGTTTAAAGCAAAAGAACAGTCTATCACGGGGCTGGGAACAAATGTGGAAATAAAATGTCCGGCAATATTTACACAAAGGACGGGAGGAGGAAATGAAAGTACACGATGATTAATCTCACATGCTACATGCAGTGGTATATTATTTGCAAGGTGCTGAGATAAACGAAAGATTGAATATTACCCTGGAGCAGCCACCAAAAAAGAAATAAAACTGACACAGCTTATGAGGTGGCAGTGGAGATAAAACGGAATATACTTAATCCAAAACAATGTAAGAAAAGAGGTAAAAAACAAATGGGACCAAGAGACAGCTAGATGACAGACACAATTCCAATCATATCTGTGACTGCAATACATGCAAGCAGCCTAACCTCTTGATTAAAATGGACTGTCAGACTGTGTGTGCACGTGTGCACAGAGCAAGGCCCAGTTATCAACTGTCTACAAGGAACCATTGTAACAAAAAACAAAAAAAAATGTGCCTGCCCAGCAAGTGTGAGGTTGTGAGTTCAAGTCCTAGTACCAGAAAAAAAAATTAAAAATTAACAAACAAAACATGAAAAGGTTGAAAGATTACACAAATACTAGGCTATCATTAATCAAAAAAGAAGTATAGTAACTACATTAATACCATATAAATGATAGCAAACTGTTATCAAGGACAATCATTTCATAATAAAAGAATCAATTCATCAATATACAACATCCTAACCTAGTAACAGCCTCAAAATACAGAAAACAAAAGCAGAAAGAGTTGTAAGAATAGACAATTCCTGTCAATATTATGAAAGGTTGTAACAACTGTTCCTCCATAACTGACAGAATTAGTAAAGATTAAGACTTGAGATGCAATATATATATACACACATATTAATTCCCCAAGAAGAATGTAATCATTAAGTATGGCAAACATACACTTAAAAAAAAAAAAAAAAAAAAGAAAGAGAGAGAGAGATGATATTGTCCAGCCTACTGACACATGCCAGTAATCCCAGCACCTCGGAGATTGAGGCAAGAGGACTGCCCAAGTTCGAGGCCAGCTTGGGCTAAGCAGTGAGACTCCGTCTCAAAACAGACAGACTAGCAAATTGAGACTGAGCAGACCCAAACACCAGCAACCAACTGGATCTGACAATCACAGAATACACCACACAGCAACAAAAACAGACTGTATGCACATTACCTAGACTTCATTCAGAGCCACAAAACCATTCTCAATAAATTTTATTTATTTATTTATTTTTGCAGAACTGGGGATTGAACTCAAGCCCTTGCACTTGCCAGGGAAGCACTTATTTTACTGAGCTATTTCCCCTAGCCCCACAATAAATTTTAACTAGTTCAAATTATACAAAGCATAGTCTCTGATCACAATGAAATAACATAATTAAAATCTGAAAAACATTTTAAAAAAACATCATATTTGGGGGTTTCCTGTGAACTGAAGGAAATATATCTGGGGGCTGGGGAGATGGCTCAGTGGAATAAGCACTTCCCTGGCAAGCACAAGGGCCTGAGTTCAATCCCTAGTTCTGCCAATAATAATAATAATATAATAATAATAATAATAGAAATATATCTAAATCTTAGAACAGAAAAAATCTCAAACAATGATCTAAACTTTTACCTTAAGAAACTGAAGAACAAGTTAAACTAAGCAGTCAAGTATAGCCTGTTTTCTGTAAGGGAAAGAAAAAAGACAATCTAGAAGAACAAAAAATTGAATAAAACCTAGAAAAAAAGTCTATGAAATCAAGAGCTGGTTATTTCGGATGTGTAAAATACAAAATGCAAAGGCCACTTGGGAAGAGCTGGCAATTCCTTACACTTGTGCCAGACCCAGCAATTACATTCCTGGTATTAACTTAAATGAGTTGGAAGTTTAAGTTCCCACGTGTGTAGTATTATTTATAATTGCCCAAGCTAGGAATTAACCAGGACCCCTTGGAACCAGCGTAGACACAGATAACTTGTGATACATCTAGGTAACAGAAAGTGACTCAGTTATAAAAAAGTGCACTACTGCCATGAAAATACATAGAGGAACCTTAAATGTGGATTATCAAGTAAAAGTCCTGAATCTGGAAAAGCTGCATTCTGCACGATTCAAACTCTGACACTGGGGCAAACTATGAAATTGAAAAGATCAGTGGTGGCCAGAAGTTGAGGAGGGCAGGGTTTCGGGACTACAAATCTATCCTGTATGACACTGTAATGGTGGAAACATGTCCTTAGATATTTGCCAGAACCCAGAGAATGGACACCAAACGTTGGCCTATTCGCTTTGTGTCGCTGTAGGTTTCTGAGCAAAGAGCCCACTCTGCAGCTGAATAGACAGTGGGGGAGGCTGCAAGCAGGGGCAGGAACACAAGGGAACTCCATGTCTGCCCAGTCAGTTTTGTGGTGAACTTAGAATTGTTCCGATAACATCTACTTACTTTTCTTAGTCCATGTAAACAGAAGTTGGTTCTCTGAGAAGGGTGAAATCAATATGGAAGTAGCCAGACTAAGCAGAACAGTAGCGAAAAAACAGACTATACATTATAGGTCTAGTGTCCACCAAAGTCGCTGTGTTCAGAGGTAGGACTCTGGGAAGGTGACTACATGGATTATGGAATGCTTGGGGTTGGCACATGGGTCCCTGAACAAGTGACTTGGTAATTGCTAGCTGTACTGTTACATGACAGAAAGCTCTGAACATGGCAGTTAAATAAAATATGAACAAGCATATTATGACTCATTAAAATATAACAAAATAATGGATTAAAAACTACACAGCAAGCCAGTGTGGTGGTCAGAGCCTGTAATAGCAGTGCCTCAGGAGAATGAGGAAAGACCCAGCTGGCACAGGCAGCACAGTAAGAGCCTGCCTCAAACGAAAGTGAAAACCTACCTGTCAGGGACTCAGAAGTGACCTTCTCAGCACCCAACTTGTTTTCTCAGCTGCCACGCTGTTCTGCCTCCGCACAAGGGGTGCTCTGGGCAAACACCCGGCAGGATGTCATAAAGAAAAGGTAAAGTAAGACAGAATACGGAACCTTCCAAGGGCCAGAATACCTGAGAACATCCACACATTTACACCAGATTCCTGGAGGACTATCACTAAGATAACAGACATTTGGAACACTCTGACCACACATGGATGTGTGCTCCGAAGTCCTGACTCCCCTAACAGATACTCTACCTGACCTGTCCACTTGACTCTCCGTGTCCAAGCCCTTAAGAGGCACTGCTTGCTTTTCTCTGTACCACACAGACCCCCTTCACCCTGTCTGATTGCAGTAGCCACTATAAATTTCACACCTTTACACACAGTAGGTGGTTTCTGAGTTGTGCCATTTATCACCCTAGCCAGCACCCGAGTACAACCAAGGAGACGCTGTAGCACAGCAACGCTGTATTTGCCTGCTCCAGTATCCAAGCCATAACTCTGAGGGGCAGCAACTTGGGGAAATCTTAGCCCTAGGGCAGGCCTATCTTCTCTGCCAGATTTTGATTTCAGAATGAGGAGGGATCAGCCAGTGAGACATGAGAAGAGATTTGCTTTGGGTTAAGCTAGTCCTTTCTGTGAGGAGGAAGCCAGACTTTTTCATCCTTACAGAACATATGGTTCCTTCCTGGCAACCATTATCCAATTACAAAGAGAATCCTGCCTTGGAATAAGGCCAGCACCATGCAAAACAGAGTGGAACAAAGAAAGAACAGAGTCTTTGGTGTCTTCATTAAGGTACTGACTGACTAATCTGGAAGCCTGCTTTCCTTCTCAACTCCAGTGATGTTCAGCTAATGAACTTCCTTACTGTACAAAGCTGTTTGAATTAGGCCTTTTGATACTTCAGGCTGAAACAAGCCTAACTGAAGCAGAAGCCGAGTTGCTGAGATATCTAGCTGGTAGTTACCAAAGGGGCCTATAAACTGAAATGTCCTCTTGGGCTTCTAGAAAAAATTTAAGAATACTTTCCATTAATAAATAATTAAAATCTAACAACATAAAGTAAGTGAAACAACTTATTGCACAAACTGTAGGAAAAAAAATAGAACAAAACGAATGCTTGCTTGCTTACTGACTGACCTATCCGATTTGGACATCCCTGTAAATTATGGCAAGAGGTGTGACTGTGGGGGAGGAAAAGTGTCATTATGCTGTGCTTCAGACCTCACCTCCCAGCAACAACTGACATGAGGAAGTGGTGGAGGAGCTCTATCAGAAATGGGTATTGATGGTCCAGGATCAGCCTTGGGAAATAGTAAGCCATGGTCTACTAAATCTCAATCTTAGAGCTGGCATTTTTTGGAAAAATTTCTGGGTGCTCAAACATAGAGAATGCTTGTTAAGTTCAAAGTGATATTAACAGGAATAAAGCTGCAAAGACATCTGAGAGGGCTCAACCTTAAATTCCAAATTGCACTACAGTCTCTGCTGTTCTGACACCAACCATTAGGTTCTATGACTCTTTTATGGCATTTCCTCTAACTATAATTCATTCTACCCTCACCATCACCTCCCCTGAAGTTTCTGCGCATGTCAACATGGTTTCTCTCCCAACTGCTCATACCACAGGGGCTAGGTGCAAGAAGGCTTCCTCCTGTCCCCTCTGGCCCATCTCAGACCTTGCTCTTCACTAAAAACACCCATGATCAAATCTATTGACCAACTGTCATAACCACTCACCTCCTCTACCATTTTTCAAACCCTTTGCTTCATCTCGTAAAAGATTTTAGTGGTATACACAGTACAACACCTCCAACACTGTCATGAAGCTGGGCCATCTCAGCATCTGGTCTGCCCAAACCTTTGCCATCAGCTCGACACCCTCTCTTCCAGTGACCCCACCCCTTGTTTTGTGCTCATTCGATGGTCAAACCTCAGATCATCCCAATTTTTAATAACTGCAATACTTCCAATTTTTTTCAAGCACCACACTATTAACAGCCCCTTCCCTCTAACACCCTCACTCCAACACTCCTGCAACCAACACATCTACAGTCCTGAATCTCACCATCTCTTCATGTCCATCACCAGCCCACATCTTAGCTCTTTCCCATTTGAATTAACTTCACATCCAAAACTGCTTGTCTTCTTTCAGATTTGGCAATCTTGCTTGGCTAAACTAGCACCGACCTAATTTTCTGTCTATGCCACGTAGGCACCTATGCAACTAAATGTGGCAGGGAGGGGGGGAGAGAAACACATTGTTTGATAACTGGTTTCTCTTTAAACCCAAAACCAGGGATCCAAGATTGAATACAATCTTCCTGATGCTCAGCAATGTACTTAATTTCCTGGTTCGTTCATTCCACCACTCTTGTACAAGGCTATCCCACACCTTTCCCTCCCCAACTTTCTGTCCCTTTCCTTCCTGTTCTTGTGTTCACTCACTCACTGTTTCCTATCTTACTGGGAAAACAGAAGTCACCTAAACTTTCACCACTCTAACAAACACACCTACTACCTGTGTGCCTCAATGTTCACATCTTTCTTTCATCATCAGTATGAACTAACTATTCCTGTTCACCCAAAGCGCAATCTTCTACTTGTGCCCTTAATCGCCACTAACCTCCCCCATCCATTCTCCACAGTCCCTTTTCCCAGTCTCTTACAAATGCCAATTTTCTCATCTAAAAAACAAAAACCCAAGTCTCTCTTTTTTTGGAGAACCAGGGATTGAACTCAGGCCCTTGCACTTGCCAGGGAAGTGCTTATTCCACTGAGCCATCTTCCCCCTCCAAGTCTCTTTGGAAGATCTCCTGATGCTAATCACCCATTTTTCTTCCTTCTGTAGTGAAATTCTTCAGAATGATTTTCTGCCTACCTCCAACTTCCCTCTCCCTTTAATCCACTCCAATCAGACTGTTCCCTCAGCATCCCATCAGCCTGTCCTTGTCACAATCACTAGTGAACTGTAGCTGCCTAACTACAGAGATCAACTCTCAGTCATCTTATTTCAGCTATTAGCAGTTATTCAACAGAGGTTCACATTTCCTCCTGAAACACCACCTTGGTCCTCAAAGACATCTTAAATCTTAGAAGTCCTTAAATACTGTCTATACAGAATTATCAAACTTAAAGTCTCTAACCTGTTCCTTTTTCTGAATGCTGAATTTAGACAGAAATCTTTTCAACTAGATACCTAACATTCACTTTGTCAAAATGTCTCTCTTGAAATTTTTTTTTCCTTCAGTTCTACATTACAGCAATTGGGTAAACTCTATCCTCCTTGGTATCTCTACCAAAAATTTTGGAGCATCCTCAAGCTTTCTCTTTTCCTTGCTCTCTCTGCCCTTTCGCTCTTGACTTGTCAACAAGTCCCGGGGGACCTTCCAAAGACCCACTAGCTAATACCTGTCTCGGCTCAAGTCATCACCTCCCTCTCTCTGGACCACAATCACTGCAAGGTTTCTTGCTTCTTGCCCTTCTCCTTCAATCTGTTCGTCACACAGTGGCTAGAATTGACCTTAAAAGTAAGTCCAGGATCAGGGAGATAGCTCAGTGGCATAAGCACCTGCTGGGCAAGTGCAAGGTCCTGAGTTCAATCCCCAATACCAAAACAACACTACAACGAAGTCCAACTGCAGCACTCTTCTGTTCACCTCCTTCAGTGTCTTTCTGTATAACATTAGCACTGAGCCTAAATGCCAAGGTCCTTCAAATCACCTCCATAACAGCCTGCCTGACCTACCAACCTCCTACCCCATCACCTCCATCAGTCATCCTTCGTCCTCTACTCCACTGCAATGACAACACCAGCACCAGCCCCAGGTCTTGGCATTTGCTACTCCCTGGGCCTGTGGTACTTTGTGTTTGTCTGCATGTCTCACTCACTGCTTTCATGTTTGTTTTGTTTTGTTTTGTTTTGGCAAAACTGAGAACTGAACTCAGGCCCTTGCACTTGCTACGCAAGCACTTATTCCACTGAGCTATCTCCCTGGCATTAAAGTAGTAGATTTATTTTATTTTATAATATCAGGGGTTGAACTCAGGATCCTGCGCTTGCCAGGCAGGCGCTTATTCTACTGAGCTAGCTCCCCAGCTCCCTTGCTTTCATGTTATTTACATCTACTTCCTCAGTAAATTTTGCTTGGCTATCCTCTAAAGAAGTACAACTTTTCTTGTACCCATTCTGTTTTATTTTTCCTTTTACTACTTATTATTGACCATGCTGTGTATTTTACCTTTTTTCTTACACCCCACCTAAAATTTAAATTTTATGAAGACAGAGCTTTTATGTTTATACTTATGTGTTTCCAAAGCTAGAGCAGAGACTGGCAGGAAACAGTCACACAAATGCTTGATAAATAAACGAAGTCAAAGGTGATACAAAACTGTCCACAGTCTCAAGATGACTTTAAAAAGGGACAATGAAAAATCTGTCAATTTTATTTTACACATCTTGTTTGTTAGTGGTCATTAAGGCAGGCTCAGAACCAGAGATATTATCCACACTAATGTTCTGCCTACAAAGATTTTTCTGATGCCAACTTTCTAATGTAACCCTCCAAGTTTACAAGTTACAAACTGGCACTTCCCAGAACCTGCAGTTTATGTTAGAAACATAATCCACAACACAACAGTGGAGGGTGGCAGGATCTTCAAGTGGTTACTGATTAATGCCTGGATTGCTCAAAAAAAAAAAAAAAAAAAGTTTGCCTTCCCCTGGCCCAGTGTGCTCTTACCCTTCCATGGTGGCAGATGTAGTGGGTAGGGGCTGGCCACAGCTAAGTCCTTTAACTTAGGCCTTCCCAGCCTTCAGAGCTGAAAGAAAGAAACCTCCATTTATTCCAAACTATTCAATCTCATATATTCTATAGTAGCAAAATAAAGCAGGAAAAATGCAAAATGTTCTTTATAGAAGACTGCATGTGTAACCTCCATTACCTCCCCTAAGACAATGTTTTATAAGGCCAAATTATTGCCAACGGTTAGAGGGCTGGCTCTAAATATAAAGGGCTAACAGATGTTTGTGGTAACAGAACAGTTTTGCAGAATCTTTCTTTTAAAAATGCCTTTACTTTCATGAGTACATATTTGCTACACATAATGATCACATTCATCATAGGGAATCTGCACCTGTGCGTAATGTAATATCTTAGTCCTTTTTTTCCCCATTCCTATCCCTGTCAGCACTTTTCCACCTATTTACTTCTTTATTTATTCAAAGGACAAATCAGACTTTATTAAAAAAAAAAAAATACAGCTTTTGTCAGCTCACTCTGCCCTCAGGGTGGGACTGGCATGGCATGTGGTGCCAGGGATGGAACCCTGATCCCCTGCACCTGCCTAAGCAGGCGCTTTAGGCCACTGAGCTGTCTTGCAGGCCCCCACCTATTTACTTACAAAAGCTTTGTTTCTATTTTTTCCTTTCCGTTCTTCTTTTTAAGCCCCTTTTCTCTTTCTTCTCTCCCCCTCATCTTTCCTTGGTTCCCTTTCGCACTTGAACATGTTCTTCCTCTTTCCCAGTATCGATCCTCCATTCTGCTTTTTATCCTCTGGGTGTTTTCTCATACAAGAAACAATGTGATACTTAAACTTGTGCATCTGCTTTATTTCACTTCATGGTTTTGTACTATTTTAATAATGACTACACAAATTTATCTATTTTGATAAAACTGCAAAGAATTATAAATATATAGTGAGTACATATAAAAGTAATAAAATCTAAGTGAGGTCTGAGGATTGTACCAATGCCATTTCATGGCTGTGATATTATACAAGGTATATAAAATGTCACCACAGAAGGAGGTAGATGAGTATTTGAGACCTCTCTGGATTAAATCTGTCACTTCTAAGACTATTAACTACTCAAAACTGAAAACTGCCAGTAATACATCTTGCACATGCATGTGCGTGCGCGCGCGCGCACACACACACACACACACACACACACACACAGAAGCAATCTAAGTGTACATACCAAACCAAAATCTGAGATCTGAGTTCAATCCCTTACCTCCTTTCCTCAGTCTCCAGAAGCAACTACCATTCCTTTTCTTTTGTGCCCTTCCAGAAAACTCCAGGCACAATGAAGCATAAAGCCTGTTACTGGGTGCACACACATATTTACACCACATATACAAAACTTACTTTCCATAGCGATCTCAGCACACCGAAAATACTTCAACAACTCTCTTTTTCACTCAATAACGTGTCTGAGACATGAGCTCCCATGTCAGTGCTCTTTTTCTTTTATAACTGTCTGACAACCCCCTGGGGGCTGCAGCACCATTCATTTAACCAGATCTATATGAACAGTTATTTAAGGATTTTGGTAATATAATTAATACCCTAACTAGCCAAGATAAATTCCTTATGAGTGAATCAACAGTATGAAGATTTATTGTTTTAATAAGTTAACTTGTCCTCAAAGAAATAGTACAAATTTACTCCTCTCCCTATAGTACAGGAGTGACTCTACAAGTCCCTGCTCTTATTATTATTGAACTCTTAAATTGTCACTCTGACAAGTGAAAAATGCTGTTTTGCTTAAATCTGCATTTTGATCACGATAAAAACCTTCACAGAGCACTTGCTATGTGTCAAGTATTGTGAGGATTTCACATATATTAACTCACCTAATTCTCATAACAATCATTTGAGGTATAATTATTCCAATTTTACTAATGAGGCAATTGAAGCACAGAGCCATTAAGTAACTTCATATGGAATGTCACATTATGTGTGAGAAAATGTACAAACCCAAGCAGCCTGGATCTAGAAGTCTAAGCTTTAAACAACTTGTTATACTTCTGATTTATCTTCCCAGAAATGTTTTTTCTCTCATAGGGGATCATTGTGTCTTATCTAGAGTTTTGTATGTGTGGAGTCCTAAAGGATGATCATTTTGAGATATTTGTATTTATCAATAATTTCTTTTTAGTTGTTGAGTAGTAATATTACATTATCATGTTACTTCAAAATCTGTTAATTGTTCATTTGTTGACCAACAAATGAACCCGGGTCCCTGCACTTGCCTAAGTCTGCCTAAGCAGGCACTTTAGACCACTGATCTATCTTGCTGGTCCTGCACTACTGTTACTTTAGAAATATCAGTGGTGATTCCTGTTTGACTGTCAGAAGGCACACAAGCAAATGTGAAATACTGAGCTATCCTGGAAACATTTTTATTTGTTTTTCAGCGCTAAGATTCAATTTGACCAGTGGGAATCCTGATTCTAAGCTGAGTCTCAGAAACCAATCAAAACAACTTTCCATTTGTGGTAGACATTGTGCAATCAAGACAAAACAGAGACATAAATTTAAAGCAGAGATTCACAGACTGTAATTACCACTAATTATTCAATCACCAAATTCTTGGGAACATGGAAATGGCTTTAGTCATTCATTTACTTTACTAAGATACATCAGCACTCTGCTATGTAGCAAGGACTGGTAAGTGCTGAGAACAAACCTCAAATAAAATCATTTGAGGTGTGTGTAATTATTCCAATTTTACTGATGGGATAATTGAAGAACAGAGCAGTTAAGTAACTTCACATGTAAGATCACATTATGTGTGAGAAAATGTACAAACCCACACCATCTGGATTTGGGGGTGGGGCTGGTACAGCTTGTTGCTCTTGGGAGCAACAGAATTTTGTGAAAACAAAGAATTTAAATGTCTATCCTCAATGTACTGACTTCGTAAGTTATAAATGTCTAAAGTTACAAAGAATGTTATTTTTCCTTTGTATTGCAAGTTGCAGTGCCATGTGCGTCTGAAAAAAAAACATAATTCCATGAAAACTACTCACTCCCACTAGTACTCAACTCCCTTTATCTTACGGGGTATTGCAAATGGCCTCACCTCCCATGCCACGGTGACTCAACTTGTTCAGTTTCTATTAGCACGTAGTGGACATTCAGCTCCTAAATGAGCACATGAACACAGCATTACACGACTCAGAGCAATGGAAGACTCCCTAGCCAGTCCATCCGTTTCCTAGTCAGCATCTAATGTTTTTGCTCAAGGATTCTAAGGTTATGTTCAGTAAATTCACACATTTCCTGATTATCTTCAGAAATTTTATTTTTAAAATTCAGTAAGAGGGGCCAGGGTGATAGCTCAGTAGAATAAGCACTTGCCTAGCAAGCACAAGGTCCTGAGTTCAATCCCCATTACCACAAAAAAAAAAAAAAGTCAGTAAGACATGAAAAAGTAGCAACTTACATTGCAGGGAGGTACCTAGATGAAAAAGCAATGAAAGCCTATCATCAAAATGTCACAACTTCACTGAAGAAGGCAAAAAAATGTGCCACAGATGAGCTATGCTTGCCTGGAGTGAAAGCCAATCAAACCACAAGACAGCAATGCTGGTTTGATTCTGACAGATGCTAAGACTGGAAGGTCTCCTACATGTGGCAGAGACTGTGTGGAGAAGAGAGAAAATAAAGCAAATGACTACAAACCGATTTTACCTATAGATTGTTTAGCCATTTTCAAACATTTGAAAACATTGTTTTTTTTCACTAAACTTTCTTGTATTCGTATTAATATTTCAAAAGTACACCATTGGTGAAATTCATTTATGGCATGTAGCTCCCAATTTTGCTTTATTTCTTATAAAAAATTTCATTTTGAAATAAGCATTTTTAGACTGGGGGTGGTGGCGCAGGCCTGTAATCCCAGCACTCGGAAGGCTGAGGCAGGAGGCTTGTTCTAAATTCAAGACCAGCCTGAGCTACAAAGTGAGCTTAAGGTCAGCCTGAACTGCATAGTGAGACCCTGTCTCAAAGACAAAAAAAAAAGAAAAGCATTTTTAAACTGCCATTTTTTGAAGGCTAATGACAAAGAAATTAACATATGTAGAAAAACTAAGGAAGCTCCAAAATCTGAGGGTAATAATAGTAAAAGTGTTAAGAGGAATAAAACTTGTTTCTCTTTTCTTACTTTTCAGAGTTTAAGCAATACATTACTGTTATAAATTATAAAATGTGTATCTACCAATGTAAATTTATAATACATTGGGTAAAGATAAACTTGAGATAAAAAATAGTAATTAAGCATATGAAAGTTTTATACAAGGCTTTTTAAAATGCTACTACTTTGATAACTGAAATTTAATAATTGAGTCTCTATTTTTGGGGGGGAGCAGTGTTACATCTTTTTAAATTTCATTAAACAGTCTTCAAGCCCCAGCGAAGGAGTCCTTCAGGCAGTTATAACCTTGATGGTTTAAATTTTTTTAAACAACGAAAGAACTTATGTATTATAAAGGGACTGGTAAACATGTTAGACAGAGAAACATGTGGTGATTCTAGGCAAGGAAATCCTGAAGGTAAGAAAGACTATATGGACTGAAAGAAAAAGATTTTTAAAAGCCCCAGGCTTGTTAAGGAGTCAGGAAATAAAACAACTTTTTGTTTTACTTTGTATTTTCAAAAACAAGATCATTTAGAAATAATATTTGATTTAGGCTTTTGACACTGACATGCAGAAATGCAGGAGAAAAAAATGTCTGAATTTAGTAATAGTTACACCACATTTAAAAGCAACCTCAAAGTTCGTGGCATTTCTACAAGAAAACTAAAATCGTGTTTCCTTTAAAATAGTAAATACACTTGTTATCTTATAATTTCTGGTTAGCAAAGTGTGATTTTTCCTCATGAGCAGCTGATGGGACCTGAAGCAGAGAAGTGTTAAGAAGTGAGAAGTGTCCGAGAGCAAGTCCATAAACTGGAAGGACAAAGAATGGAGAATTTTAAACGCTGGGGTTGGAAATAGTCCTTAGATGACAGACTGCTCTGTACATGCCTAACGCGTCAAGACACCAATGTGCACGTTCACTGGAGCAGCCAAAAGGGGCTCCTTCACTGTCAGCCAGGTCTCCCTATTCTATGTGCCCATCCTTCATGTTTTTCACAAAAATACAGATCTGAGTCAGAAGTATCCTAGGGATCATCCAAGTATCCAGTCTGAAAAGCACTACCACATACCCTATATAAAAGTCTTCTTTCTTCCAGGCTGAACAACATGAAACATTTCCATTACTTTGCAAATATCTGCTTCAAAGGAAGCAACTTCTCTGAATACGTTATTTATCAATGACCTTAAAAATGTGGCGAACATGAGTTCGAGACCAGCCTGAGCTACAAAGTGAGCTTAAGGCCAGCCTGAATTGCATAGTGAGACCCTGTCTCAAAAAGACAAAAAAAAAAAAAAAAAAAAAAAAAAAAAAAAAAAAAAAAAAAAAAAAAAAAAAAAAAAAAAAAAATGTGGCAAACAATAAAAAACACTAAGATATACAATAGGAAAAAATAATATAGTATGTCTTAGACAACATGCTTCAAAATAATGTAGATTTAGTAGGTTTTAGCACTGGGGCAGTTAAAATAAACCACTGACCCAAGACTCAATCTCAGACAGATAAAGGAGCCTTTTCTAGCCAAGCACATAACTGCTTAAAAGAAAAAGGTAAAAATAAATATCTACTGCTGTTAGCCTCCAAGTCTCCCACCTTATATCTGTGCAGTTTTGTTTTTTTTTTTAATCTTCTATTATAGGGCTTTGTCCCTATTAACTATCTATACATCAAATACAAACATTAAAACAAATACATTCTTAAATACAGCCTTTCATTCTAATTACTTAAAATAAAGGGGTAAGGATAGATAAGGCTCACTACTCCTTACCTGCACTAGCCCTTCCTCACAATGTGGGGGGAAGAACTGATAAAAAACTTAAATGGCACATGGAGAAGGCATCTCCAGGAATACCACTAAGAATGTACTACAGTTTGAGTTTAATACCATCCCACTAGTAAAGCTTCAGAGAGGGACTTTCAATCAATTATCAATCCACTTACCGATATGATTATTTAGACAGCACAAGGAGTTCCCAAACGCTAAGTGAATAACCTCAACGGCTCTCTTTCTCATCAAAAATCCAGTAACTGTAAATATTACTGTACATACACCATAGCCAGTGTTTCCTGAGGTGCCTACCGGTTTACTTATCCTGCAAGAGTGAGGCTGGGAGTCATGGCCAGTTCTTTGTAAATTTGCGCCAACTCGTGCTGATCAGGGATTTCTTTTATAAATACACCAGCAACACATGTGTTCAACAAATAACTTGTTCAAGGAAGGATGCTAAGCTTACCTGTCCATGACTGTTACCTACCACCTTTACTTGTTCTCCAACAATGCACATACTTCACCTACTATGTTCTTTATACAGAGTAGGCACACAGGCATGCACACATAGTATGAATCCGTTTCTTTTAAAAAGTCTGGATGGCTTTCCTAGTTTCAATTTTTGTAGGGATTATACGAGACAGCAACACTAGGGAAAGCCGAGAGAAACATACATGGTATTTAGGGTTTCTCGGTGCTAATGTACAGTTCTCCTATAAACATGTAACTTTTTTTTAAAACAAGATGATCTCTTCCCACCTGACAAATTTCTCTGTAACTCTCTCCCCTTCAAGGTATCATCCAACACTATCAAGTATTTAAGCTCTTTGCACAGTCCAGCAGCCTTGTAATCAGTCTTGAATGGGCAACAGGAATTCCAGTAAATGGGGCCCTTACCACATCCCTCTTTACTGGCTCACATAACCAGCTAGCCTTTGATAAACAGTAGTCATCCTCAAATCTTCCCCTTGGAAATAATGGCCTTCTAAAAAAATCTGTCCCCGAAACAAATATATTTTCCCTAAACCATTAAAATCTCTGTAGAATCCAATTAAAACATCTTGACTCTTACTACTTAAAACCATTTCTTCAGCAGTCATATTCAAGTTAAGCTCAAAAAGATCTTTAGGGATGGGGGAGATGACTCAATGGAATAAGTACTTCCCTGGCAAGTGCAAGAGCCTGAGTTCAATCCCCAGTTCCATTAAAAAAAAAAAAAGAAAAAAAGATCTTTAATGTATGACACATCATGATTACCATGAAAATCTTTAAAATATATACACTTTAAAATTTTTATATCTAGGCTGATTGGTTTTTAAATTAGGCAAATAAGACTTTAGGGAAATGATGAATTTTATTTGCAATTTTTCAAGTTCCAACTTTCACTATTGAGCAATGAAATCATGAGAATTCTGCTAAAATTTTGTCAAAGAGCCAGGGAGATAGTTCAGTGACACCTGCCTGGCAAGCGCAAGGTCCTGAGTTTGATCCCTGGTAACAAAAACAAAATATAAAATTTTGTCAAAGATATACTAAAATGCTTAGAAATATAGTATCTTTCTTCTAAATACTTCTATAGCTTTTATAGTACATTAAAGAACTTTTTTCAGGGATCAACTATTTTTCAAAAACTTGGCTTTGTATTTCAGAACATTACTACAGAATCAGCACTATGAACAGGAGTGCTATTGTCAAAGAATTGATCCAATAATAAAAAGAGCTAAGGCCACTTGTCTTATAAAAAAATTATTGCCAAATGCTGCCAGGCCCGGCTTTCCTTCGTCTGGGCCAATAGCCAGATACTAATCATTTTCAGAATCTTTCTAATTTTTAATACACAGTATAGTACATGATACCACATCTAAGCCACAAAGTATTTTAATGAACATTCTCCACAATGCAGCTATATGTGCAGGCATGCATGCTCTTTATATACACACATTTACACACGCATATAAACACAGCTAGCCTTCTGTGATCTGTTGGTTTCACACCTCTGGATTCAAGAGTGGAATGAATATATTTGGGAAAAAATAATTATGCCTGTACTGAACAGGTAGACCTTTTTCCTAATCATTATTCCCTAAACAACAACAAGTAAGAACTATTTACTTAGCTTTTAGTTGTGTTACATATGATAAGTAATACTGAAGCACCTAGAGGATATGCATCAGTTATATGCAAATACTGTACCATTTCATGTTAGGGACCTGAGCATTTGTGGAGTTGGGTATCTGTGGAGGGTTCAGAAGCAATGTATTGTACACATAAGTATACACATGATCTATAATGCCTTTAGAAGTAAACAGAAGACATTGATAAACAGAAGTGGTTGATCTAGGACAATTATTTAGGTCTTTGAATTTTGAAGTTTTTTGTAATAAGCACTCAAAAATGTATATTAAAGGAAAAAACAAAGTAAAACATACCTTATGAAAGAATGCATGAAATGTTTTAACATCTGGTTGCTTATAAAATATAAGATAGGCCCAGTGACACTTATAATCCCAGCAATTCAAGAATCTAAGGCAGGAAGATCACAAGTTTAAGGCCAGCCAAGGGATCTTAGTAGGACCCTGTCTCAAAATCAAATAAGGTTGGGATGCAGCTCAGCAATAGAATACATGCCTAGCAGGCACAATCCAAAGTACTACACAGAAATTTAAAAAAATCATAATGCTCATCTTCATTTATAATTAAGGAAAGTAAAGAACTTTCTGCTTATCAAATTGGAAGGTTTTAAAAATCAACACTCAATACATGCATCTTTCTATAGAGCTCTAGTGGGGAGCTGGCCTCTTTTTCCTTTAAGTCAGTGATGAGAAGCTGGGATGGGAGCAGCAAAGGCCCAAAGGACAACACCTCTTCCTATTGATGGACAAGGTCTGAATACCACAGGAGACCTTGGTAGTGGTACTGAGGCGATAGTCTTGCATATGTCTGTCCTGGGGGGGGGGGTGCTGAGAAATACGTGCGTGTATGGGACAGATATACATGGGCTCCTAGTTATTATTCAAGAAATGAATTTTTATGTCCACCAAAATACAAGTACAAAACTATTCAGAACAGTTTTATTTCTAAGACCTAGAAACTGACAACAGCAATGGAAAAGAACAAGCTTTTGCTAACTCAAAACATGGATGAATAACACCGACATCATATCAGAGGAAATGTAAAACAATGACCAGATTTCACCACATAAAGTTCAGGAATAAGTACTAATCTAGAGTAATAGAGGGTCAGTGAGATAGCTCAGTGGACCAAGTGCCTGCTTAGGCAAATGCAGGAACCTGGACTCAGTCCCTCACACCACATGCTGCCAGGGGCCAGCCCCGCCTCTGGGCGTGATGAGTGGCCATGAAGACCGGGTGTGGTGGCACATGACTATAAACCCAGTGCTTGGAGGCTGAAAACAGGATCTCTAGGAGTCGGAGCTGCCCTGTATCAAATACATTAACAACAACAACAAAATAATGGAGACCAGCAAGGTGGTTATCTTTAGGAAGTAACAAGTAGGAGAGATTATGAGGGAGTTTTCTTTTTTTTGTCTTTTTGAGACAGGGTCTCACTATGCAGTTCAGGCTGGCCTAGAGCTCACTTTGTAGCCCAGGCTGGTCTCGCACTCAGAGCAATTCTCCTGCCTCAGCCTCCCGAGTGCTGGAATTACAGGCATGCGCCACCACACCCGGCATGAGGGAGTTTTCTAAAGCCCTAGGAATGTCTATTCCTTGATCTGGTTAGTGGTTACCTATTTCCATGTGTCAATATTCATTACAAGCAGGTGTGGTGGTACAGGCCTATAATCCTAGCATTCTGAGAGGCTGAGGCAGTGGGTAGCAAGTGTGTGCCCACTCTAGGCAATTTCATGGGACCTCCCCCATCTCAAAACTAAAGATTAAAGAGTGCTAGGGATATAGTTTCATGCAGGCCCTGTGTTTAATCCGTAGTACCCACCCTTAATCCCCCAAACCCCACAAATACTGACAGTTATTTTCCAAGTAACAAAACATCCAAGGTAAAACATCTACCGAAGTGTGGATAGCCAAGGCTTGAAATGCTAAAATTAGTATCTCTCCTAGTAATTTTAACAACAGAGACTAGTAGCTACCTTGAAAATTCTGTAAGACTTAACTTCCATTCAACTTCCATTGTAAAGGAAGTCTCCTAAATATGAGACTAGGGACCACAATTCTAACATCAAGTTTGTGGTCACAGGGGCAACAAAATAGTTCAGAAACCTTATAAAGTTTCAGAAAATAGGACATGGCTATTAATTTATCTCCAGCATTATGAAGACATTAATCTTGGTATGGAGAGGTCAAACATGTAATGAAACAACCATGTGCAAACAAACAAATGAAGACTGAAAAAGTAATAGGACACATATGAACCTGGCTTCAAATTCAGGAAGCAAGAGATAATTACAGCACACTAAGGAACATAATGCACTAAATGAACTAGATGAAACACAGCGTGCCTAACCCAGAGAGGTGGGAGAAAAGTGGACGCGAGGACACAGGAAACCTATAAAGCAGAACGATGTTTTCTGAAAAATATCAGTCAACTTTGCAGGAAGATGTAAGAAGAAAAGGGGCCAGGCACAGTGGCACACTCCTGTGATCTCAGCACTCGGAAGGCTGAGGCAGGAGGAGTGCTGTAAGCTGAAGGTCAGCCTGTGCTACGCTGTATTCAAGCCCAAACTGAAGTATATAGCAAGACTCTGTCAACAAAAAATAAAAAGAGAGAAAGTCAGAGACAGAGATAGAGACAAAGAGACCAACGACCAATCCCACCCCCCCCCACACACACACACAGAGGAAAAAGGGATATGAGGCGTGAGAACACAGCAAAGGCTGAGCTAGAGAATAGTATGTTTCATTTAGTAAACTGTTATTAGTAAAATTGATGCTTAAGGTTTATAGTGGGGGAAAAACAGACAAGCCAGTGATGAAAGGCCTCGGAAAGGCAAGTTAACACTATAGGTAAAGGATAAGAATGGGTTTTCAGAAGGAAACAATGAATAACACCTGAGCACTCCAGAAGGCTGAAGGTCGACTACAAATTTGAGCCCTGAGCAACTTAGCAAGACTCTTATCTCTCAAAATAAAAACCAAGAAAGAGCTGAAGATTAGCTCAGTGGGAAAAGCCCTTGGTTCAATCCCCAATACTGAGAGAAAACAAACCAAAGTAATGAGCAGATCTGCATCTCACAAAAATTACCTTGGTAGTAGTATAAAAGACTAAGGAGCCGGGCGTGGTGGCGCATGCCTGTAATCCCAGCACTCGGGAGGCTGAGGCAGGAGGATTGTTGTGAGTTCGAGACCAGCCTGAGCTACAAAGTGAGCTTAAGGCCAGCCTGAACTGCATAGTGAGACCTTAAGAGAGACTAAGGAGTTATCTAAAGTCACACTGTTAAAGAGTATAGATAAGACTGGAATTCATATCATGATTTCCACTCTAGAAATTGCTTTACTGCACCACACTTATGAATGTAGTATTCTGAATAATAATTCTGAAGACATTTTTGGAGTTAGGCATGGTGGTGCACCCCTATAGTCCCAGCAACTCAGGAGACTGAGAAAGGAAGACTGATGTGAGTTCGAAGCCAGCCCAGGCTACACGGTGAGTGCAAGGCCAGCCTGAACTACACAGTGAAACCCTGTTTTGTTTTTTAAAACTTCTAGCAAAACTCTATACTAGAGTAAGAACACATACTACCCCACCACAAAAACACATACAAACTTCTCCATGGGTCTAAAATCTTCCTTTCTCAAATTCAGGAACCAAATCTGACAGAAGAGCTAAGATTAATTTAACTTTATATAACGACACACTCAACATCTTTTTTTAGCATGTTTTAATACCTTCCTTCGGCCTGTATCTTTTCTTATTTTGTTGTGTTCCCCACCTCCCCTTACTTTTCTCCTTCATTACTACAGTAACAGGCGGCAATGGCAACATTGACAAAACGACTTAAAAATAGTGTACATGTCACAATACTGCAGTGTTGAAAATATTTTATTATTTGGACTTCTCTGTTTTGCACTGGTCATGTCTACCCACTAAAACTGCTTTAAGTAGCATAAAAATATAAATCAAATGGCTCTATGAGGCCTCTGCAGCTCCTTCCTAAACAGTCCTCCAAACATGGATAAGTGTGACGCACATTCTTTTTTAATGCATTTGGTACAAGGTCTCACTACGCAGCTCAGACTCACAGTGATCCTCCTGTTTTCAGCCTCCCCAGCGCTGGGACTACAGGCCCCATCTCTGTAACAGGCTCAGCTTGCTCCGGGATTGGGGCCAGTGTAGCACATGGTGCCCAGGATAGAACAGACAGCTTGGTGCAGTGAGCTATCTTGCTGGCCTTTGATGCACATTTATTAAAAACCTTGCTATGTGTATATAACACAAGCATTCTCAAAGAGCCAACATACAGTTGACAACCAAACAAACACTATTGGTTTCTACTTAATCTTTCATTAATAACACAGAAAGTAGAGTACTACCTTGCTTAGTTCCTGGTTATCGCAACACATCAATTATATTATCATTTGGGAGTTAAGGGAAAAAAAGTGCCAAGTCCCAAGAACTCTGTATTTCTTCCTTAGCACCATTATACTTTGTTTTCTGCTCCATCTCCATGTAGGGTATGTACACCTCCAACACAGTGACACCCACCAGATAATTATATATTTGTTCACCAATCTATGCTTGCTTAAGAAATCACAAAAGCTCTTTTAGAAAAATTTCTGAAACTGAAATAATTTATCATTTGTCTACCTACAATAGAGGAGAAAAAAATATCCATCGAGGTTTCTGGGCTCTACTTTTAAAACACCTGCTCAACTGATCGGTTTTAATGAAGAGAAAAGCCAAGCAGGCAGGGTGCAACGGTGGGTGAGGCCTTTAATCCCCACTCAGGAGAGTGAGGCAGGAGGTGGGTCAAGTTTCAGGCCAGCACTGGGCAACCTGGGGAGCGTCTGTCTCAAAACAAGTCAAAAGGCTGCAGCTCAGTGGTACAGTGCTTGCTTACCATACATACACAAGACCGGGTGCAATGTGTCCTACCAAGAACATAAAAACAAAATAAAAAATAGGCCAACCATGTATTTTGGTTTGAACTATCACAAACCTACTTTAAGCCCCCTAAAGAGTTACATATCCCTACACTACACCACATTCCTTGTTTGTAAAAAATTATTGCAAAATTCAAAAATCAGTATATTATTCCTAATTTTCAGATGAAAAGAAATATATTTATTATAAGTAACTGTCGACATGAAAAAACTGTGGCAGGCACAACTCTTTACTTCAGTGTACTCAAATCTGTCTGTTTACTGCAGATTATAAATTTACATAACTATGATAAACATAGGAGCCAGGGCTTGTCACACTGGGATTCCTAAAGGAGACCAGTACTGTCAGGCAAACACGCAGGCTTTCTGACATAAAAAAACAAATACACATACATACATACAGGTCATTTTACTTAAATTACACCTAAGTTCGGGGTAGACACTCAGAACTGTGAAAGATCAAACTGATTAGCAAGATTCTCTAAAACAACTCTAATACTATCAACACCGTCAGACACACCTCCCCCATCCTACCCTTCCCCCGTGCCCCCTTCCCCGTAGCAGAAATTGAATCCAAAGCCTTTGAAGCGAAATACATTCCCAACCCTCTTTCAAAATTTTATTTAGAGACAAGGTCTAGATAAATTGCCCAAGCTGGGCTAGAACTTTCAACCCTCCTTCCTCAGTCTCCTAAATCTGTTAGCTTTATATATATATTTATTTATTTATTTTATTTATTTATTTATTTATTTATTTTTGTCTTTTTGAGACAGGGTCTCACTATACAGTTCAGGCTGGCCTTAAGCTCACTTTGTAGCTCAGGCTGGTCTCGAACTCACAACAATCCTCCTGCCTCAGCCTCCCGAGTGCTGGGATTATAGGCATGCGCCACCACGCCCGGCTTTTATATATATATATTTATTAGCCATATTTAACTGTTTGCAAAGGACGCGCTGTTGCTGAGATTTTGCTCTGGGGCTTTCAATTCCAATACTTTTTTTTAGCAGTTAAACGGAAAGTTATAGTTCTCCAAAAACGCTTTTCAAAGGAGGGAGAAGCGAGCACACACTTTCCAGCTCTCCTTGACTGCCCAACAGTTGGGCAGGAAGACTTCGCGGCTGATCTGGCCACGCTGATCCTCAAAGCAGACCACCTAGGGGAAGCCGAATCCACAGATCTCCTCAGCCTCACAGCGAGCAGCTGCGGCGGGCGCTCGCCTCCTCCAGGACCTCGGCCCACGCGCCCGCGTTCCGAGCTCCGCCGCGCCCCCACGACGATCCCCGGGCGGAAACGAAAACTGCTGCACAAACCCACGATTTTTCCAACCAGGCAGCAATACGGTTCAATCCCCCTACTAAGCACTACTGAGGCAACCGCATCTGAAAGAGTAGGAGACCAGACTCAAAGCGACGCAGGACGGCCCAAGACTCCGGAAGCCACTAAGGCCCCCTCCCACCGCCAGGGGACCCACGCCGGCCGAGCCGCGCCCACACCGCGAGATCACGGAGTGGGAGCGACCCTAACTCGCCCTGTCGCCCTCAAAACAAATAGGGACCATGCCTGGGTACTGCCCTCCTCTGGGCAAAGCGGAAAGCCCAGAACAGACTTTGATCTCCGCGATACCCCTCTCCGCGACACCCCCTTCCGCTTCCAACGACCCCAGGACAGCCCCAGCCCCTGGGGGCAGACACTTCTCCCTAAGACCACGAGACTCCCACCGCGAGACCCCTGTCCCTGGAGCCCCGACACTCCTCTGCTTTATCCTACGCATGCGGAACGGACGCCCACTCCCGCTCAGAGGAACCCCAGGAGCCTGAGGCTCGGTCCCTTGCTCAGCTGCTCCTCGGCCCCCCGGCAGCCAAACCCTGGTATGAAGCCCCCTGGTCCCACCTCCAAAAGCCCACCTCAAGATATCGCGGGACCCTGGCACAGCCTCCTAGACCCCGAAACCCTGAGGTCCCCTCTGCGGCCACCGAAGTGCGGAGAGCCTCGGGACCCCTGCACACCGCCCCCGCCCCAGACCTCTCAGCGTTCCCCGAACCTCGCACCCTGAGCCCGCGCAGCCCCGGAGCCGCCCCCGCCCGGATCCCGCCCTCCCTACCGCGGAACCGCGCGCCGGGCTTCCACACCTGGGCAGCGGTGGAGGGCGAGCAGACCCAGAGCCCCAAAGACGAGGGCAAGGCGGCGCACAAGCGATGGCCCAGGCCTGCGGTGCAGCAGCTCCGACCCCCGCGCGGCGAAGCGCAGCTGTGAGAAGAGCCCTCCCGCTCCGCGCGCAGCCTGGAGACTGAGCGCCGCCGAGCCCGCCTCTTCCCGCGAGATCCCAGCCACGGCGAGGGCGGGGCCGCGGCGGCTCCTCGAGTGACAGCCCCGGCAGCCTATCGACGGCGGTGGAGGAGGCGGGACTCGGAGCCCACGATGACCACTTGTAAATGAGGAACGAGGTTTCGCCCCGCCCCTCATCAATAATCTGTGAGAGGAGGAGTAGTGACCTGAAGGAGTAAGAGGCAATGGACGTTCCCCAAGGTAGTTCGGGAATGCGGCTTGGCTGGTGTTTGGTCCTGGCCGGCTGCCGTACATGCACCAAGTTTGGGGAGGAGGTCGGCCTTACAATATTGTCAACTGAAGCTTTCCTACCTTTGATCACAGTACTCCCCGTAGCTCCCTGGGGGATCCCATCTTCCAGGTTAGGCGCACCCGCGTCGGGTTACCCGCATCTACACCTTCGTTTGACACAGATGCTCGCTGTCCCCTTTCGGCCTCACTCCCCTCTGCGCTTCCAACACAGAGACTTTGTTAAGTTGCCTGTGTGTCCCAAGCCCCCAACCCGGGACATCTGGCCCCGCAAAGGACTCTTCTGATTCGTCCAAGCTTTCTCTAAGAGTAAAAAGTGAATCGCACTTGAGTCACCAACGGAGCAAATTCCAGAACAACGTGGAGAGACATATCCTTGCGGTGGTGTCCAGTGGTGCTCAACACACTCAGGGTGTGGAATAAATGGGAAATGAATGAACAGAGACTGTGGTGTTGGAACACACGAAACCTAGGCTTTCCTAGCTCTTCCTGTAGAGTGACAGCAATCCTTTATTCAAGCCCGGTCTCTTCATTATTATGCCTACGCTGTAGCCTTCATTCATCTTCCCTTCCTCTCCTTAGCCACAGCAGGAAGTGCCCTTTCTTCTCGCCAAGGTTAACCCCTGCACCTGTGCATTGACTTGATCGCTGCCTGCCCAGATTTAGTTTAGTCAGCCTTCCCCCATTATCGGCGGCTTTCCCTCAGTCCTTTCTTTCCCCCCCCAACTCCCAACGCACTGACTCCCCCCCACCTTGGAACCAAACACAACCACTGCCTCTTCACAACCTCTGCCCTATCTTCCTTCTGAGAATCGCGTTGCTTGAAAAACATTAAAGTCTATTTTCAGTGTCTACTTTCTAATCCTTACCCCCACCTACAGTGTTGTTTTTGCCCCACACAAACTGGGGCTCTTTCAGTAGTTACAAAAGGCCTCTTTCCTAATGGACAAATAGTGTATTTCAGGATGTTTTCCCCAGTGACCTCTGCAGCTTGTTGACAGTGCTGTCTGTGCCTTCCTTTAGTACCTGCCTAACTCCATTCCCAGCTACTCTTCTGAATTTTTTCTTTCAGCCTCCTTTCCTGGCTTGAAAACTGTTGCATATTGATGTCTCCTTATCTTCTAGCCACACCTTGTGCATAATAAGAAAAATATCCACACATGGTTGCACATTTTGAGTGCCAATAATTGGCTCAGACAAAAGCTGCTAGAGAAGCCCAGAGGGAGGAAATGCCGCTGTAAGGTTTGAGCTGGGTGGCAATAGTAGATTGCCCACATAAATGCAGGGCAGAAACAGAGGCCTTTCAAAGAGAAATAATGTGAGCCTGAGCACAGAGAAAGACACATGGGCTGAGCCTGGCTCTGAGTTGGGTAGTTCGGTAGATATATCCTAGCAGAAGAGTAGCTGAGAGGTAAGATCAGACAGGAACGAAACAATGAAAGGCCTTTAACTGATTGAGGGCGATTTTGCATTAAGTGGTGTGCCAGGAACAATCCTAACCTCGTAAGACCCAGGAGGAAGCTACCTATGGAGGCCCACCTCTCAACTGTCTAAGTATGTAAGTTATAAAACAAACTGTGGAATTATAAAATCATGCCCTTTCACCTTGGAAAATATACTTTGTAAGACCAGATTTGGGTTTAGCATTCTAGGATAAGACTACTTGAGAGTTCCCAGATGGGTGAAGCAAGCAAGTCAGGAAGAGGGGCTCACCTACCACCACCTCCCCCACCGCCACCCTTACCTCCACCCCCACACCAGAGCAGCTTCTGGGCAGTGACTTTCTACAGCCAGTTCAGCCCACACTGCAAGGTGACTCCAGTCCAGGCATAGAGCCTCCAGCCCACTAGTCAGGCTCCATTCCCACTCCCCCCCATCCCTGCCTTCAGGAATGCACAACCGAGAATGCAAGGGAACACCACACAGGCCTTGGAACAGGGCTCAGAGCCTTGTGGGGGAGCCAGCTCTGAAGCAGCAACATCAGCTGAGGTTGGCTCAGGGGCTCAGTGGACTCCTATCCGGTATGTAAGAGTGTGGCAGAAGGGCCGGGGCAGAACCTTTTGAGAGCATCCGTATAGTTGATATGCCTTGAAATAAAAAATCAGACGTGTTTCTTATGATTCCCAACTCCTTGGCTCTTGTACTGGTGTCATAATGGCAGGAATGTACTGGAAAGAAACCATTCTTGGCTCTTTATCCTTGTGTGGCATCTCCTCAAACTGAATGCTCAGTTTCATAAATAAGATCATTCCCTAATTCCTTTATTAATTTGTATATCAAAAACCTGGGTATTTGTAAATGTAGAAAAGCCATGAAATGCTCTCAGCTTGGACTACAGCTTGAAACATTTACATTTGACTTCTAAATCAAAATGCTTTGGAAAAAGGGCTCTCAAAAAGGACCCACGTAGTAGACACACAGGCAATGTAAATGTGAAAAGGCAGGAGGACACCGTTGCTCACAGGGCTGCCCTCTCACCATCTGTCATTGTGGCATGACACACTGTTCTGTGGCCTGACAGTCACACTCTGTTCCTGCAACCTCTCCATCTGCTACCAAGTGCTTCCTTCTTCATAGCTTGCACCAAGGAGCCTGAGCCACCTTGGCCTTTGTTTTGGAGATTTAAGATTGGCATTGCACTGGTGGGTCCTGCACATTTCTTGGTGGCAGATGATTTTAGCATGAGGTATTGATGCCTGCTTGCTCCTAGTACCAAGGGCTACCCAAAGCCTCACTGTCACCATCTGTGGCTGGTCTGTGCCAACAAACAGCAGATCAGAGCCAGCCTGCTTCTTACTCGGGTTCAGCATCTGCTGCATATATCTGGACTATTCTAGGTGAGGTATAATCACATGGTTATACCTGATAAGGTCTGACCAGTGACTCCTTTCCTCAGCACACCATGGGTATAGCTATTTCCTGGCCACAGAAGACAGTACTGGTTGCAGAGCTAGAAGAAGAAATCTGGTTTGGTCAGATTCAACTTACACTGCATCCTCTTAGAGTTGAGGGGAGTGCCTATTTGGTTAGGTTGAGAGGCTGAAATTCTATGTGAATTTCCCCAAGACTGAGGGAACAGAATTCATCAGTCCACCTGATGACCCCTAGCTAAACTCTTGACTTTGTTTTTTGCAGTGAGCTAGCCACAAAGGCAAGAAATCAATAGAATCATGAGATGGCTTTGAAATGTGTCCAAACATTGTTTGATATGCTTTGTCCCAAGAACGGGAGCTTAATACCCCCTCCCTTCCCATGCCTGGCTACTCCTAGTGACTCAGTACTAGCAAATGACACATGGCAAAAATGACAGCATGTGACTTCTGAGACTGAGTTAAAGGCGCAGTGCTGCTTCTCTCACAGTATCCCTTTGATTACACCCTCCTGAGGAGCGAGCTGCCATCCTAAGGCCATTCACACAGAGCTCCACATGGCAGGAAATAGGCTGCCAGCCAACACTATCTTGGACACCCAAGTCCAACACCAGTGAAGCCTTCAGGTGGCAATAGCCCAGGCAAACACCATGACAAACCCCCCTGAGAGACCTTGAACCAGAGCCACCATCTCTCGAAGATTCTACACAGCTGTGGTGAAGGTTGTTTATTTGAGGGTCATTTGTTGATAGCTGATACAAGAATATCAAGAATAGTCCACCCGCAACTCCCAGGGGAAAAAAACCTAAAAACTCACAGCCTATTCTTTATTAGGTATTAACACTATCTAAAGAGCAAAGGGCAACTGATCAGTAGCTGTAACTTTCTAGGTAAAACTGTAAAAGAGGGCTGAGGAGATAGCTCAGCATTCTAAGTGCCTGCCTGGCAAGTGCAAGGCCCTGGGTTTGATTGCTGGTACCACATGCCTTGCCATTTTGCCAGCCACTGAAACCAGGTGTGGTGGTGCGCACCTGCAGTCCCAGAGCTGGGGAGGCTGAGGCAGGAAGATTCCTATGAGTCCAAGCTGCATAGCAAGACCTTGTATCAAATAAATAAACAAAAGATTAAAAATGTAAGGAAACTGCACCAAAAGAAAGCAGAAGTCCTCTCTTGGTGGAAAACAAAGATCTCAGTGCTGTATAATTCAGGTCCTTTGGAACAGCATTACAGCAACTGGAGACAACTGTGGAGCCATTTAGAGGCAGTTAATAGCAGGCCTAGAGCTGCAGGGGAACCTTTCCCTTCCTGAGGCTTAAACCACCTCACAAACACACTACTTTTAGCCAATCTTGAGTGAAAGTATATGTTTTCATGAAAGCAAAGGGGGAGGGCCTTGTCAAAAATAAGATTGACATCCTGACAGCATAGAGAGCCCCTCGCAAAGCAGGGTGTATTTGACAATAAGATTGAAATTCTCTCTGAGTATGATAGTCAATTTCTTGCCATCATGAATTAAGGTTCAGTGGGAGAGCAATTTCCCCATTATACTAAAGAAAACTAAGGAAATCCATATACAAAGACAGCTAGTGTGCTAAGGCAGGGGGGGCCTTGTATGTCTAATTTCATTGAGCTGTATAGGTGAGATCTATATAGTCAAATAATTTACAAGTTAAGCAGGAGATAATTTACAGCTAAGAAAATATATTTACGATACATTTGCCTCTGTGTGGCCCAAATCACCATAACGTGGATATGTTGTAGGTGTCCTACCTCATTTAATACTCAGGGCAGAATTTTAAGGTTTTTGAACCACATTATCCAAGAGAATACCTTCGTTCACCACCTTTCCCTCAATCCCTGCCTGACAAATATAACCAACAAGTAGATATTGGGTGGCTATCAGTGTTGGGCATTGTGAAGAATGCAAACATAAACCCTGGTTTCTGCTATAAACTGAAGAAAAATAAAGTCACTAGAAAGAGGATTTTTCCCCAGAGAGAAAAACTTCCACTCCTGAAACTCTTGGTGGGTCAGCTCTCAAAACTGCATGGAAGTAAGGCCAGAAAAAAACAACCAAATACCAAAATGAACTAAATTCAGTAAGCTGAGGGCCAGGAGGACATGAGCCTTGAGGAAAGCTAGAGCTTCAAAAGACACAACTGATCAAACGGACTGGTCAAGGGAAGCCTGGCACAGTAGTAGCCAGATGCAAACCTGCCCCAAAAGGCTTGTAGATCCAGGACCTTGTTGATGTCCTCACCCCATCATCTAGTGAGGGCTTTTTCTGTTTTTTATTTTTTGTAATAAACCACATACCCAGTCTTTCCCATTTGCCATGCTCTCCTGTATCACAGAAACCCAGAGTAGGAGAGAGCTGGTTACAAAAAGTGAGAATTGTGAGATCCAGAAACGTACAGCTGAGCTACAGTTACCCGAAGTCAGGGACCAGCTATAACCCAGATGAACCATCAAAGCCAGACAGACTCAGAGAGAATCCGAAATGCACATCACTTGGCATGTAGTAGCCTTTTTTACTTAAACCACTTTGGATCTGGAAGAATTCTAGCACTAGCAGCTAGAATAGTGATACACGCCAGGCTCTGAGCAATAGGTCGGAGTCTGATACACAGAAGAGCACACTATACTTCCAGATGGAGCCGGCAATGTGTGCAAAGCTGAAGGTCATGATTAGAAACATCTGGCTGGCGAAAGCAACACTTCACTGTAGCCAGTTGATGCAAAATTATAGGCCAGATCTGATTACAGGAGGGCTTAAAGGCCAGGAAGCCTTAGACTCTGTTCTGTACCCAACTCAAAAGTGACTTTGTCCTTGTTAGAGGAAGATTAATCCAAAATTGCTTCCCAAGTCAAAGTGGGGAGAGCCCAGGTATGAGACAAGGCAAAACGCACAGACAGATTCCACCCAAGATGAGCAACCTTAACAGTACATGACCACTTGGCAGGGCAGAGCAAATCCATGCTTGCTACTGAAAAGCAAAGGAGTTCTTGATAAAGTGTTGATTCAGGAATGCAGTACTTAAGCTGGAATTGGTGGTTCACACCTGTAAACCCAGTGCTCGGGAGGCAGAGGCAGGAGGACTGCCACAAGTTTGAGTCCAGTTGGGCTATACAGTGAGTTCAAGGCCAGGCTGGACTACATACAGAATATCCATGTCTAAAAACCAAACCAAACAAAAGAAATATAGTACTTAAGATTGGTGATGTACATATTCCACAGACCTGTACTATGATGCCAGCACTGTTGGATGCTTTATTGAACAGTTGATAAGACTACTATATAGACTGAATTCAAACAGGTATATTTCTCTGGAACTAGTGATGAAGCATCTCCATGGTAACATGAACATGATCAGGTGCAATGAAGCCATGTATCAGGAGTCCATCCCAGTCCTCTTAGTCCTTGATAGTCGGGGAAGACTTCTAGAAGAAGTAACATCTAGTACGAGTTCTGATGCAGGAGTAGGAGTGAACGTGGTGGAGGCAATTGGTGAGCAGTTCATGCCAAGTGGAAGGATACTTTGGTTAGGAGGCATTTTGATGAAAAAGCTGATACAATTTCAGTGTGGCTTTCCTCCAGTGTGATGTGGAGTCTGAAGTGTTGGGTAGGCAACAGGACATGCAGGCTTCCACGTGTTCTTGTCTTTTGTGTTGTTGCTGCTGGTAGTTTTTAGGAGACAGGGCCTCCTGATCTATTGCTGGCTCACTTCAAACTCACCGTGTAGCTTTGTCTGGCTTTGAACTTACAGTCCTTGCTCAGCCTCCCAAGTGTACCACCACGCCAGCTGCACCCTTATCCTGAGAGCCATGTTAGCACTTTATCCTGAGGTTGATCCATTCCTTCCCCTGATTTGATCGCCAAAAGGGGCCAACATCATGACCATCCCAAGAGGCTGGTCAGCAGGTGGTGAGACTGTGAGGTACTAGAGAAGGCCTACTTTGAAAATATCCCTTCTGCATGCAGATCAATGTCTACGCTTTTTGAAGCAGAGAATCATTTCCTACAACAATGAGGCTCAAATGTCAAATGGTGGCTGGGGTCCTACAGAGATGAGGAGCAGGAAGAAGAAAAGTCACAGAGAGGGGTAAGAAGTCCATAAATGAAAGGCTACCTAATGCATGCTGTATGGTTGACAGATACTTGTAGGAAGAAAGAAGAAAGCAGGCTCATAAATTTGTCAAGGCTTGGCTTCTATTTTAGGCAAGCAATTTAGCTCTTTTCTCGCTAAGCCCACACATACTATGTGTTGTAGGACCTCCACATTCTGTATCTGTGGATTCAATGGTCCTTGGATTTAACAATTACAACAAAAAAATTGTGTCTGTCCTGAACATGTATACACTAATTTTTTCTTGTTAAACAAAGCCCTATACAGACCAATGATAGCTTTCATATTCTATTATGTATTATAAGTAATCTCGGGGTTATCTGAAGAATCTGGAGGTTGTGCTAAGGTCAGTGGTGGTGACCGAGGGCACACACACTGCAAGGGGCTGTTTGTGTTGTTACTGAAAGCTCTAAATGGTTTGCACAGGTCATATGCAAACATCACGAAATTTTATAGAAGAGACTTGAGCATCCATGGATTTTGGTAGCCACAGGGGCTCCCGGAAAAAAAAAAAATCCCCATGGATACCAAGCATCGACTGCTGTCTTCCTCAAGTTCTTCTCTCTAGGATGCGAGAACTGATGTTCCACAGCTTGCAGAGGGGAAGATTTGCTTTAGTATACATGAGGCAGAAGGAGCACAGGAGAGGTTAATCTGGAGGTTAACCCCTCACAGTGTGTAGAGGTTTCAGTCTGTAGTCCACTGGCACCAGGACAGGGTGGCATGGCAGGGGACACAGTGGAGGAAAAGCTGCTCATGGAGTGGTGGACAGGAAGCAGAGCGAGAGAGCAGGAGGCATGGAGGGTGATAAGCCCTTCTGAGTCTGACCCCAGGGGCCCAGCTCTTTCAATCAGATCCCACCTCCTCACTCCAATTCACTCATGAGCCCCCATACTCCCATTGCCTTTCAAAAGCCCTGCCTTAAGCCGGGCGTGGTGGCGCATGCCTGTAATCCCAGCACTTGGGAGGCTGAGGCAGGAGGATTGTTGTGAGTTCGAGACCAGCCTGAGCTACAAAGTGAGCTTAAAGCCAGCCTGAACTGCATAGCGAGACCCTGTCTCAAAAAGACAAAAAAAAAAAAAAAAAAAAAAAAAAAAAAAAGCCCTGCCTTCGAGCACATGAGAGTTTGAAGATGGCCAGGGAAAGCAGGAAACAGCGCAGATTCCCTTTCCAGAAATCTTCAGGGTGCATAGTTCATAACGTGATTCTGGGGGTTTTGCCTTCCATTGAAGAAGATGCTCCACTTTTTCCCAGGAGTCCTGGGAGGCTGGTGGGCAGGGAACCATGGGCAGACACTACATTTTTATGTTTCCGGGGTTGAGGCCCAGTATCTTCTGACATTCCATTAAAAGCCCCTAAAACAAAGTCTTCATAGCAACCTCCAGAGGTTCTGCTCTAGCAACCATATGGAATCATTATTATTGACCAAGAATCGCCTGGACTTCTAGACATTTTCATGTAGGTTAGGGCAGAAAAGCCTAAGAAAAACTTTTTATGTAGTGAAGAAGAAGAGTTCCTCTTTTTTCTTTCCATGTTGTACAAAAGACAAGCCTCCTGTTTTCCCTGTGCACATTTCAACTAAATATGCATTGCTGCCATATTCTTATAAGCCTCTACTGGCAGAATAAAAATACTTCTGGATTCACTGAGTAAATCTGCTGTGTTAATTGTAACTTGACCTTTCACTGATTTCAAATTACCAACTGGGAAACAGTAAGTTGCCTTCATTAAAGCATTATCTTCATTAAAGATTGTTAGATGGGAAAGAGAAGGGCTCCCCGAAAATCAGCAGGGGCCCCGTGGTGGTATCAACCCTAGCATTGTGAAGGGTTTGTGATTGAAAGATCTAAAATTGAGTTCAGTGATTGGATATCTCTGCAAAATACGAACCATGTTAACAATGATTCCTTTCCCCTGGTGTGTTCAGAAAGATTGTTTCCATGGTGATCTACATTGTTTTGTCTAAATTTTCCCTTGCACTGTTTTTTTTTTTTTTTTTTTTCTTTTTTCCCTCCTCCATCTAGGTATTTGCCAAGCACCTATCACTTGGGTATCTCTTCGTTGAACAAGTCCCCAGGAGGGGAAACAGAATATTTCTTGCAAGAAATGAAAGACTGTCACTTGTCAAAAAAAAAATCTAATTTGCAAGAGCATGAAGGGCTCGAGGTTCTCCCCAGAGGCCTCCCTTGGGATCCAGGAAACGGGAAGACAGCAGCCCAAGTTCACAAAGCCTGGCCCTTCTAAGCTGTCATCTCAGGAGTCCAAATCTTTCTAGACCAGAAAGAATTAAACTGGAATGGGGGATGTGGACAGGGCCTGGAGGAGGTGGCCCTTAGGAAGCAAATGTGCTGCTGGGCAAGTGGTACCCACCTATAATGCCAGCCCTCGGGAGGCCAAGGTGGGAGGACTGCCACAAGTTTGAGGCCAGCCTAGATTACACGGCAAGACTGAGTCCCAAGACGAAACAAAACCCCTCCACCCCACAGCAGAGACAAAGTTGCTTGTACCCCAGAGCATTTCTTTTTCTCCTGGTGTTGGCAAGGATCACTTTTTCTCCTGGTGGTCACTCTTCAGTTCAAGCCAGTAATAACGACAGAAGCAATGGCTGGCACTTCCTGGCAAGACCCTAAAACCTTCTGGGACATCCTTCACGACTTATCTACCCACTGCCCCCTCATCTACTGATTGGCTGGAGACTGAAGAACCAGTTAAGGCTTCCAAGGTCCTACAAGATAGAGGAACCACTGTAGGTATGGAAGGACTATGTCCACAAATAACCAGGGAGTAGATCTGTACCTTGGAACTGAGGCAAATGAGACAGAAACCTAGTATGCATTGCCAGGTTTAATGGTTGGTACACCATGTCAACTTGAGAAATCTAGAAGCGTAATTCATCAGCTCTACATCCTAGCGTGTAGAGGACTGCCCTAGGGCAGCTGTTTATTCTGTAGGATGTTGGGATGGTTGAGCCATTATATCAATTTGAGAAGTTTAGAAGTTTAACTATGTGACTAAGCTGGGTGCAAGGGTCCTAACTTTGTAAACATTCCTGAGCCTGTGCAAGAGGTGGGCATGGGGGGGTGAGCACTATACCTACCCTGCATACAATATAAGGGAAAGAGCCTTACCCCTCTTTGCTGCCACAATGAACTGTTGCCCCTCTGCCATGTCACCCTGGCTTGGAGCCAGCTGATTACAGACTGAAACCTCCATAAACTGTGAGGTAAATAAGCCCTTACTTCCTTAACTTTGGGTATCAGGTATTTTGTCTCAGAGATGAGAGAAAAGTAACCCAGGCAGCAGGTCTCTAGGTGGACCCAGCAGCACTAAATGGCAACAGGAAGTCCATGCAAGAAAGCAAAGAACAACAGGAAGTCAGGGTCTCTAAAGTGATCTAGGAAGCCCTCGCCTGATGTTAGCTGAGAATGAAGACAGGGAATCTTGAGGTCCAAGACTCGGGGCTCTCATTTGGTTCCAGCTATACCAGGAGCTAAGCACACACTGCCAATAAAGGCTAAAGCTGTATTCTAAAGGAAACAAATAGAACATGCAGGAAGGGATTGAGCAGGGCAGGAGTTCAAGCAAAAGGATCAAACATAATGCACCAGGGCACAGGCAGAGGCCTGCACACTGCAGAATAAGACAAGGGCTTCTTCCCTGGGCCAGGGACCGTGTCAGGGAACAGAAGTCAGGAAATAGAACAGTGACTCTGTGTCAATCCTCTGGGGAAACAGTACTCAAGGAAGGGTTGATTTATGGCACATCTGAGAAGTTACAAAGTGGCGTTGGCAATCATGCTGGAAGGACAGCAAGGCTGGGAGCAGAGCCAGTCAGCAGAGTGGAGCGTGGGAAACCAAAGCTCGGGAAGGTGACAGGGCCAGGGGGCCATCTGTGGGTCAGGTGGCGAGAAGTGTGGGGTAAGATTTTAGAGGCGTGAGAACCAGCGAGACGGGCAGAGTAGGCAGGAGTGTTCTGATGCCCAGCAGGCTGCACTCTCTTCCCAGTCAGGTGGACCTCAAGGATGGCCGTGAAGGGAGACAAGACACAGCTTTGATGAGCGGTGGGGTCAGGCCTTGCTTGGAACCAGTCTTCAAGAAAAAACACCAGCCACCCTGTCCTCCCGCCTCCCTGGCAGCAGTGTGAATGAACCGTGTGCATTAAGGCCTGGCTTTCCCTGAATGCTGTTCTGTTCTCTATCTTCCCACTCGGATAGGAGGAGATGGAATTGCACTGGACAGTTGCCTGCTCTTTAGGTATCCATAAAAGAGTTTTTACAGGCAATGAGCTATGACGTTGTTCACATTTACATTCTGCCCCCGTGCCTAAGAGTCTGGCTTCTCTGTACAGAGGCTAAGGGTTCTGCAGGTTGATTCGTCACGCAATGTACTCTATTTTATGGGGAGAGGTAGTTAGTAGCTATTGGGATAATTAAGTTCTCATCCAGAGATCAAAGTGACCAGGGATGATACAGACATATAGGGTTGAACCAAATGGTTAGTTAATCCCAGGATTTGGGTACATTTTCCTCCTGAAGGCTCTCCCTCTCCCTGGGCTGGGATTTCATCAATTATGGGAACAATCTACACCATATTCTTTCAAGTAAGAGAGCTAAGGGCTTTTGTTGTATAAGTTGAAACAAAATTTCTGGTTAAAAAAAAAAATGCCCCGCAAGAAAGAACACATTCACTTATAGGCTCTATAGATAAACCTCACTGAAGCTATAGTACGAATGCCTGCTCTCCGGCACTTTGCTAAGAAGGTCTGACTTGTGAAGTGGTAGGCAGTGGGGTCTCGGAAGGGAAGGGCAGTGGAGCTTTGAGGAAGGGAACGTCCACAGAAAGGAGGAAGCTGAGGATGCCGTGTGACCCCTTCACAATCAGACCTCAGCTTTTCCAGGCTCTGCCCCTGCTCGTCTGCCTGCCAACCCTTCCCACCTGCCCAGCCCACACGGACCACATGTGTACCTTCCTCAGAACATGTTGTGTCCCTGTGTCTCCCCACTTCATTCTTCCCCCGTGTATCTCTCTCTCCTGCCAGGTTCGATGTTTTCTCCTCTGTGAAGCCATGCACCTCCCAGCTTGCCCTCTGCTGCTTCCTCCGTGCCCACATCACCTTTCCAGCCCTGATCACGTGGCTTATCTTTCTCCAGATGTAGGTCTTCAGTGGCAAGGGCCACAGCTCCCTTGCCATGGATTCTGGGTCAAGCTCAGGCCTACACATTGTGGCTTCCTTTACCCAAACCCATGCTGTATCCCTGGCTCTTCGCTCCCATATTTCTGGTTGGCAAACTGGAAATCTGCCCACTCAGGTGCTGTTGAGATAAAAGATGACTCCACATAGGAACTACCCAAGCATCCAGAAAACCTCAGAAATGACTTAGAAGCCTTTGATGTTGGAAAAGGTTTCAAATGGGCTGTTGATTCTTAAAGCAAAGGCCAGACCCCAAACAAACATATACCTCCACCCTCCAGAGTACTCAATATGTTCCTGGTGCTGGCTGGAGGCTAGAGAGAGACTAAATGCACAGCCGTGCCTTTCTGTTAGTTTTAATGGACGCTACATACATTTGCCTCTCGGGTCTTCAGAGGGTGGATGAGTGCACAGTGTTTCATCTGCAGGAAGACATTGTTCTCCTGGCTGGTCATGTGCTGCTATGATAGAGACTAATATTTGAATCAATATGTTTACTAAGTTGATGACTAAACTCAGAAAGACAAAGTGAGAGCCCAAAGCAACATGGGAAAGAAGAGCTCTGAGCTGAAGGAGTTGTTCGGAGTCCCAGCTCTGCTCCTACTCCATGTGTGCTAATTCTCTTTCACCTGTTTCCTCTTCCTTGGCAGCTCTACCACAGAGCTCTTTCTTGGCAGCTTGGGTTTTCCTACATTGGCCACATCATTGTCTCCTACTCCACAGGTTCTTCATGCCCTAGAACATGGATTCCTCTTCCTCCTCCTCTTCCTCTCCCTGAGACCTGCATGGGGCTTTGGGGCATCCTGGATCAGTGGAGTACAGCAGGTCAGTGGTCCACGATTTCCGAATTAGATCATGAAAGTTTAGGACACATGGGCGCTGCACCGCCCCAGCTCTTGAGCTCACCCAGCTAAATTCCAGACATCACAAACAAGTCATTTCATGTTGTGTCTGTATGAATCCTTGTCCCAAAGGATACAAGACCATAAAGGAATGGAGTCTGACACCATCAAGTTTCGGGTTGCTTTGTTACATTGCAATAGTAGAAGAAATAGACAACTACATCTGTCCTTGTTATGGAATAGGTGAGTAGGTAGCATTGAATGAGATGTGTAGGTAAGACTATGTCCTGTGTGTGTGTGTGTGTGTGTGTGTGTGTGCACGCGCGCGCGTACTTTGAGGGATCAAACACAGGACCCTGAACATACTAAGCAAGCCTTCTACCACTGAGCTGCCCTCAGCCCTTTTTGTTCTTTATTTTGAGATATGATCTTGCTCCTTTTCCCAGGCTGGCCTTGAACTTGCCATCCTCCTGCCTCAGGCTCACAAGTAGCTGGGATCATAGGATGCTCCAGCATGCCCAGCCCCTGCACACTTTATAGTGATCTACAAATAATGTTCAGGAAGCCACGTTCCCACATAGCAGCTGTGCTGGTGTTTACTTGTCTCCCAGTCCTGTCTGTGCAGGGTCTGAAGCTTCTGGGTGGAATTTAAGGTCGTGAGGACTCCAGCAGGCAACTGCTGTTCTCCTCCACCCCTTTATTCTGTGGGTGAGAACACATAGGCTTGAGGGTCTTGTCCAGGGTCGCACACTTGGCTAGGTGCTGGCTTTTATTTTCTAGGACCAAGAGCCAGAGAGTTGCAAGCAGGAACAAGCAAGATTATTGTGCAATCTCTGTCTTTGAGTCTCAGACAGAGCCTTGGAGCTGTTGTCCAAAACCGTTTCATTTCCCTGGTTCCCTCCCTGGCTCCTCTCCCCTTGGTCCTAACAGCATAGATCATTTCACTTGGGAGAACAGAAAGACTGAGCCGCGCTCCACCACGAGCTCAGCAGCTGTCAGCCGTGATAGATGGAAGCCTTGAGCTCATGCACAGGTCCGCCAGCTTGGGAAGAGCTCAGTTTGATCACTAGTCATTGGCATTCACGGAGGATTACTCATTGTCCCCTGGCGATAGGGTGCAGCACTGTGGGGAAGAGTACAGGGACCTCTCTCAGTAATTAACCTTTATGTTGCCCCTGTAGCAGCCCAGTCACAGGCAGGCTGGGGTCCTGGTCAAGTCTCCTACACTCAGCCCACACTCCAGCTATTTCAGTAAAAGGAAGAAAAAGCCCTATACTAAGCCCAGCAGGAAGGAGGAAGGCGAAAACCCTTGACCTAGTGCAGCGACATCTTCCTACCATGGTGCATTCCTGTATCTGGGAAAGCCTGGCGCACGCCACTGACGTCCTGAAAACCACCTACATTATTGGGTTTGAAAGAGGCTTTGGAGCCTGTCCCCTGAAATAGGGCATCATGTATTTAGGATTTATGGCTTTGGGGAAGACAATTTATCTAAATGGCAACAGAGAACATTAATGGGAGACTTTAGCGGTTCTAATCCAGTGGGAGCCACACAGCCGGAAGCTTTGAATGAACACCCAGAAAAACAGGTTTCTCTGAACTTACTAACTCCCTAGGGAACCAGTGAAGGCTGAGCTACATTCGTGTGGCATACTGGAGGAGGGGATAATGAACAGTCTTTAAAGACGAAGCAAGATATTTATAACAGCGCTTCACTATGGCACACAGGGATCTTACATTTTAAAAAGAGAGGAAAACAAGCACTTTTTGTTACTATAAAAGTGTGTGCTCACTGAACAAAACTTGGTAAATCTTGAATAGCCTAAGCAAAAAAACTAAATGACCAGGCAGGTGCGGTGGCCCTGCCTCTAATTGAAGCTCTTGGAAGGCTGAGGCCAGAGAATCAGGAAAAGGGTGAGCCCAGCCTGCGTTGCATAGGAAGTTCAAAACCACCCTGAGCTGGTGAGACATCATCTCCAAACAACACATAAAAGATTTATTCCTACCTTGTGATATTAACCGCAGGAAATAAGCTGAGTGTCTTTTATTTTGATCTTTTTTTTTCCATGTACTCCCACACACGTGATTTTATGTCATACAGACATATTTTTTAAGACTAAATCTCTACTACAGTTTTGCGTGCTGCTTCTCCATTTGACATTATGTGCTATAATTACACATTCTTCAAAAGTAGCTTCTGAAAAGCTACCCAACGTTTAGTCATGCGCCTATGCTGTCCTGAATTCAGCAATCTCCCTATTATTAGACATTCTGTCATTTCCAGTTTGCACTCTGAAATTTCCTTTGGGTTAAGTCCTAGAAGTAAGATTCCTAGATGAGAGGCTGCCCTGTAAGGCCTTCTAGAGGTCCCCAGTCATTTTCTTGTCTCTTTGGCAGAAGGCCATGGTGAGGCCTGGCATGTGCACTGATGTGTCTCTTCTTAAGAGTGAGAGTTGAGGGCTGGGGAGATAGCTCAGAGGTCTAAGCACCTGCCTGGCAAGCGCAAGGATCCGGATTCAATCCCATGCCAGTCCAGGAACCCTGGGTACTCCCTACTGGCCTTGAAATTGGGTGTGGTGGTGCATGCCTGTGATCCCAGCACTGGGGAGGCTGAGACAGGAGGATCCCTATGAGTCTGAGCTGCATAGTGAGACCCTATATCAAATAAATAAAACATTTTTTTTTTTTTAAGAGTGAAAATCGGCTATGTCCTAGCCTTCACCACTCCCTGGTCCCTCGGTCCGTCTTTGCCCCTAGCTTTACACCTGTACTTCCTCTGGGGATGCATCTTCCCTGTGCTTGAGTGGTCCTGCTGTCTGCAGCCTTGTCCTCTCCCCAGGTCCACAATGCCCACCGAACCCCAGCTGCAGCAGCTTCCCTCTGCTCCCCCTGCAGAGCCTTCCCAGACCACTCCACGCCCAGGCTTTTCTTCTTCCCAACTCCTCCATAATTTATGTTCTTCACACCACTCCTCTGACAATTAATCACCACTTACCAGCTGTATGACCTTCAGTAATCCCAGAAGCCTGTCGTGAGAATTTAATGAGATCAAGCCCATAAAATAAATACCTATCACAGCGCGGGGCACATACTGCAGTGGAGCAATAAACAGGAGCTGCCATTACCAAGATGGCCAGTTTGCCTTGCCACATTTCCTCCGTTGACTGCTGCCCATGCCCTTCTCCATTGTTACCTGGCTATGTGGGACCTGGATTCTAAGTGGCCTCAGGCACCATAGCACCTGGCACGGTGGAAGAACTCCCAGGGACTATTCCTGCTCCTGTCCAGTTAGTAGGATCGTCGGTGTCTCTTTTCTTCACCTAATTTTGCTTCCTGGTTGACTCTGGAACCCAAAACTCTGACCTAGCAGATGCAACAGTTGGCCCAGGTTTGGAAATTATTCCAGTTTTGTATTTTATTTGTTTGAGAGGTGGAAAGACTATGAACATGTGCCACAGTTTCTGTGTTAGAAGGAGACTTTAAGATCACCTTGTCCAGGAGCCGGGGAGATGGCTCAGTGGTACAAGGGCTTCCCTAGAAGAGCAAGGGCCTGAGTTCAATCCCCGGTTCTTCCAAAAACAAAAAAAAAGATTACCTTGTCCCTTAAACCTATTTTGAGATATGGGACAATGCCATCCTGCCATACCTTGAGTGGCTCCCAGGAGGCCTGGGCTCTAGTGCAAAGCTTACACTGGGTGTGGTGTCACACACATGCCTGTTATCCCAGCACTGAGGAAGATGAAAACAGGAGGATCGCTATGGGTCCCAGCTGTGTAGTGAGACCCTGTACCAAATGCATGCACACACACACACACACACACGAAGTAGAAAGAAAGAAAAGAGAAGAAAAACTAAGACACCTTTTCCGGTTACCGGGTCCATCTGCAAAGTGAGAGTATTGGACTAGAGAGTCTTTTTTTTTTTTTTTTGGCGGAACTGGTGATTGAACTCAGGCCTTTGTGCTTGCCAGGGAAGCGCTTATTCCACTGAGCTATCTCCCCGGCCCCTAGAGAGTCTCTAAGATGCCTTCTAACTAAATTTTGATGTTTTTGTGAATGAAACCCAGAGAGGTTAAGAAACTTTCCCTAAATTGTAGACAAGGAATGACACAAAACTTGGATACATTCCAGGGCTTTGTGCATCACTCTAGTGCCTCTTTCCAACCAGTGGCCCTCACTTGCTGTCTCCCATACAGTAGACACCAAAGAGGCTCCCAGACAGGTAAAGAAAGAGGCGCAGGCATGTCTAACTAGGAACCCAGACACGAGTCACAAAAGACAAAGGGACAGAGAAGTCACCAGCCAATAACCACCCTCTCCTTCTGCTAGTGCAATGAAGAGACTCTATTCTGGGAAGAAGGAAATCCATCCTCCCAGCCTTGCTGCAGCTCTGCGTGGCACTGTGATGATGGTGTAGACAGTGAAGAGGCTGGAGATGTTCTGTGTGACCCCTGGTCATTCCTGTCCCATATCTCTCTTCCCTTCGAAGCTCCCTGCCTGGAAGGTGAGGGTTGTAGTTGGGGTTTGCAGTGGAAACAATATCAGACATAATTTATAGGATTATTTTACAATAGTTACCCAAAGAGTCAGATACAAACAGTGAAGGAAATTTGTGCATGCACTAAAGGCCCAGAGAATCTATTAGCCAAGGACCTGATTCCATGGCAGTGTCCTCTGTGAGTCCAGCTGGAGGCCTAGAGCCCAAGACAATGTTTCACATGAGTCTGTTTCACAGATCTACACTGGGAAGGCCCTAAGGTCAGTGAAGGAAGCCAGGAAGTCTGTGTCAGTGGGATGAAGGATCTGGGGCAGCAGGCTGAGGGATCTTCCCTGGAGCCAGGGAGCAATGATCAAGGTGAGGACCAGAGAGCCCCTCCAACCCTGGAAAAGTACCATCCTCAGCGACAGCTAGGACCCAAGCTCCTCCAACGATAATGAGAAGAGCCAGGCAGGTCCATGAGGTCAGGAAAGCCAGTGTGACCAGCTTCACCAAGAGACTGAATGATATACCATCTTTCCCTCCAGAGCCAGGAAGCAATGCTCAAGATAAAAACCAGAGCTCCCCTGAAAGGACCACAGCCATCCTCAACAACAAAAAGGTTCCAATTTCCTCCGACAAAGAGAACAGCCGAATCCGGATTAGCAAAGCCAGCCTAACAAGCTCTTCCAGGGGAACCAGCAGCCTCAAAGGAACCAGCAGCACACATTCCTCCTCTCCACTTCTCCTTTTTATGCTGTTGGCGACCGTCCTCAGGCGGGCCTCCCACAACCAGCACCACAACTACTCAGTTCATCTGGGTGTTACAGGGGCCTATCAGGTGGCCGTCGGCTGCCGTGGGCTACTGGATGAGCTGCCTCGGACCACCACCTAAACAAAGGCACTGCCCCCTGGAGGTGGCTGGGGCCTGGCTCCCGGAAGCCCTGTAGCCTCCACCTGAGTGAGTGTTCCTGCGCTGAGAGAGAAGACAGAGACCTGTCTCTAGGGAAGGCAAAACTGCTACTTTGCGTCTTACATATTCCAAGCTCACATCCCCAACAATATATGTGCCACATTTTCCTGTCAGCTATGGTGGTCAAAGATCCCTGGAGAGGTGACAGAATGGAAACTCCATCCTCTAGAGGAATAATGGGTGGAAGAGGAGGAAACTAGACTAAGTAAGTCCTCCCAGAAAACTGGGCAGAGTCCCAGATGCAGGAACAGAGGCCGGAATTTGGAAAGGGACAGAAGAGCAAACTTGCCTGAGGTGACGGTTTCCAAACTGGCCTGTGATCACAGTCATACAGGAAGCTTGAAAATACCAGTTCCTAAAAAGACAGAAACAACAGTTCGTGGCCCAAGCACCAATGTTAGGAATAGCAGAAACAGAGATGGCACCTTAGATTCTGTCTGGATCATTTCAACACACATTGTTCCGGAACTCGTTGTGTGACACAAAACCAGAACAGAACCAGATCCTGGCCTGCTGTACTCACCAGGCCAAGACGTCCCTGCTCCCTAAGGCTGTGCTTGGTGTCCTCTAACCTTCGGGGATTATGCATGTAAGGACAAATGTCTGGGGAGAGGGATGCTAGGAGAAAGTCCACATGGTGTTCTAGCAATACCAGACCCGGGGAGCACGTCCCAGCTCTGCTGTGTGCCAGGGCAAAAGCCTGGGGCATAAGCCTCAATTTCTTTACCAGGAAAAATAGGCAAAATAAGGTTGCTGTGGAGAGGAAGTGGAGAAACATGAGCGAGAGTCTGGTTTAGTATAAAGGCCCAGTGATGTGAGGTGCCCACCAGGCGGGGTTCTCTGGCTGAGCTTGTGTGTTCCTCTGCGATGATTCTGAAGTTACAGGGGGAGGCGGCAGGACAGGCGACCTGGAGATGCAGAGTGTAGTACCCCCGACACCCACCTACTTTAGGCCCTGCGATGCTGTCCCTCAGCTGGAAGTGGACTGCACCATCCTGAGTCCTTGGCTCCTGGACAAGTGACACAACCCTGTTGTCATTTAGCACACCAAGGTCAAGCCTGGAGCCCTGCCCAAGTCAGGCCAGGCCTTGGTGACACCAAAGCGCTCTGGTGGACTCCCCGGCAAGCACAGCCTTCAACCTTGATTTCCATTAGTTCAGGGTGGAAGAGAAAGGGCACATTCTGGAGGTGCCTGGGGTTCTGCGTTGTGGCTTGCAGAAAATAAAAGAGCTTAATTACTTGGGGCTAAAGTACACAGGCATTTGACATTTTTGAAAAATGGTTTTATGACATTTCTTTGATAGGTCTGGACCAAAGGTGTCTGTGTACACTTCAGCAAGGGGACGGAAAAGGAGAAGGAGAGGGAGCAAGTGAGGAATGCCAGCCAGCTTTTCAGTAATTTTTCCTTATATTTGCAGAGTGCTTTATCCTTTTCAAAGCAGCTTCACATTCATTACTGAATTATTTGGGTTTTACAATAATTCAACAAGGAAGGGCAGGGGGTAAAGAAACTCCACCACTTACCAGCTGGATAATCCTCAGCAAATTAACTTCTCTGACATCAGTTCTTCTCTTCTTTGAAATAGGGATGCTGCCTGTGAGGCCGGCTGCTGGTGACAGATGAGAGGCAAATGCAGACGAAGCCACTGGCCTATCCCTGGGCCTGCAGAGCTTGCGCACCCTGCCTGGGAGTTCCTGGCTCCTCCCATTGTATGAGTGAGAACCTGGAGGAGAGAAGCAGTGTGATCCAAGATGGTGCTAGGACCCGGTGTCTGGGTGTGTCGTCGGGTGTCTGGGTGCATCTGGTCCCAGGCTATTTCCTGCCATAACATACAAATTCTCAGGAAAGTCTGTTTCCCAGAATAAGCTCCCATTTGGTTTGTCGTGTTCACTACATTTGCATTCTGATGGTAGCAAGTAAAGTGGACATGGGACTTCTAATGAGCAGGACAGAAGGCAGCAGGAGAGGGACTAGTGGGTGAGTGGAGGAGGAAGCGGCCCTCTCTGGCAGCTGTGGGTGTCCACCTGCTGGGGCTGTGGTGGAAGCTGGCATGGGCACAGAATGAAGACCAACAGGAGCTGGAGGGTGTGTGCCTGGCTCAAAGTGCCTCGTGAAGCTAAAGTCAAAGATGCTCTGGACAGGCCAAGAGCAGAGGTAACTCGGGTTCAATGCTGAGTTCAAATGCCCAGCAGCCAGCAGGCTGGGGATGTGGCTTAGTGGCAGAGAACTTGAAGGAAAGGCCAAGCCCTAAACAAATAAACAGAAAGCACAACAAGCTGGGCATAATGGTGCAGGCCTGTGACCACAGCACCCTGGAAGGCTGAGGCGTGAAAGTCCCAAGTTTGAGCCCAGCCTGGGCAATTGAGCTCCTTAGTGTGATCCTATTTTGAAAGAAAGAAAGAAAAAATAAAGCTACTTAAAAAAAATAAAAATAAAAAAGGGTGAGGATGTAACTCAGGGCAAGGGCCTTAATTTCTACCCCCAGCACAAGGACACAAAACAAACTGAACAAACAAACAAATAAAAAAAAAAAATCCAACTGCACAAAATTATGTACAAGAAAAACTAACTTGAAAGTAGAAGTTATGTTCCACTTCCTCTCTGAAATTCCCACCAGCCAGGAGGCAGTGTGACCCAGCGGAAAGAACCAGGGTGACCTCTGGAGTTAGGAGTCCCAACCCTGCCCCAGTCTGCATAAACCATGACCTTTACCCTTTCCAAACCATGGTTTCCTGTCCCCTACATCTAGGAAACCGGACTACTGGGACATCCACATGGTTTGCTCAAATCTACCATAGACCTCGCTGATTCATCCAAGTCAAGAAGAGCTGATGGTCTCACTGGCTATCAGCTCAACAAGAGCTGAGAGTATATAATAGTAGTCAGCGCAGACTTGGGTGCAGGAATATAATAATGCAACCAGACATCAGCCGGGCTGAGCTCAATCCCTGGGCAGCCTGCTTTGTTGGAGTTCACTATGAGGACAGGGTACATTTTGAACAGAGTATAGGAAAGTTAGAGTCTGCCTAGAAACAGCTCTTCAGAACTGTGGGAGGCCATATTTGAATTTGCAAAAGTTGCGGTTTGGTAAATATTTATTATCAAGAAGAAAATCTTGAAAAAAAGAAGACAATGAGTGTAATGCTATTATCAGAAAGGCTGTGGCTTAAAAGATGAATTGGTATTACCTTGCTTCCCTCTCAGTTACCTCTGGACAGGACACAAGGCACCACTAGTGTTCGATAAACTTCTTAACAAGTGACCTCACGAATGGACCAAGGAACAGCTGGAGCCCAATAAACAGTTATTGACTCCATGAATGAATGAATGAATGAATGATGAATGAATGAATGAAAAACAGACCCAGCCTTTCATTCTGATCTCAGAAGGTAACTTCTAAAAAGAAAGTTCATAGTGGAGAGAAGGGAGTCATGAGAAAAAGGGTTCCAGAGCTGTGTTGAAGGAAGGAAAGGAGACTAGGATGGGAGGAAAATCAAACATAAATGGAGCTTGGCTAGAGAAAGCATCAAGCTGGCTGTGGCAGCGCACATCTGCTCCCCAGCTACACTGGAGGCTGAGGAAGGAAGACGGAACGTTCAAGACCAGCCTAGGCAACCGTGTTGGTTGATACGTTGTGTCAACTTGGCTGAATCAGCTTCGGCAGTTCTCAGCGTGGGGGCCCAGCCTTGCAGGTCCGCAGGGCCCAGGAACTGAGGAAGGCTTCTGGCCACTCTGCCCGGCTTGCGTTGGGAAGGCCCTGTCTTCAAAAGCGTGACCTTCGCAGCTGCGCCACTTTGGAGAAGCTCGGATCTGTGCCGTGGAGCGCCGCTTTTCGCTTTTCGCAGTCAACGTAGGAGAGAGGCTTGCTGGAAGCCGCGGCTGCCGCTCCTCCTCTGCTCTTCATTGTTTTCTGAGGCATGAACAGCTGTTGTTCGCCTTGGCGCCAGCGGAATATGGAGGGGCCCCTCCAGTAACTGTGAGCTAAATAAACCTTTTCTTCCTTCATTTTGGGCGTCGGGTATTTGTCCCAGCAACGAGTAAAAGTACCTAAGACAGCAATTTAGTGAGACCCTGTCTCAAAAATGAAACAAAAAGGATTTAAGATATGGCTCAGCGCTCCATGGGTTCTATACCCAGAACTGAAAAAACAAAAAGAAGGCGAAGGGGAGGGAAGGGGGAGAGAGAGGAGCGGGGGAGGGGAGGGGAAAAGAGTATTGGTTCTACTGGCTTGGTGCTCCACCTCTCCATCCACCCATAGACCCATCCATCCACCCATCACTCACCTATCCCCCTTTTTTCCTTCCTTCCTTCCTTCCTTCCTTCCCATAATTTATCCCTCCACCGGCCTTTTTTGAAGGACTATCACGTTAGCTTATACTGAAGACTGGAAAGCAATGCAGCAAAGTCTTATTGGGTCTAACCTTTTATATACAGAAAGCCAAAGTGTTTTTCTGCTTGCTACTCACTACACTAAACAGACTACTTTTGCGACTCCAGATACATGGGGATATTTTCCCACACACCAAGCCGCTGACCCTGTAGCAGATAGCTGGGTTTTTTTTTTGTTGTTGTTTGTTTTTGTTTTTTTAATTCACTTAATTCTGACTCTGGAGAGGAGATAGCACAGGGTGCTTCAGGTTAGGCTCAGTCCCGCAACACCCCCTTCGGCCCTCAGACACCACTCCCAAGCAGGCGTGTGGGCTGCACTCCTGATGGCTGGCTGTATGTCTGGACTCCCACTGCCCTCTCGTTGGCTGTTTTAATTTGCTAAAGTAGCTTGCAAAACGTCTGGAAACACTTCACTTACATTTACCAGTGTATTAGAAAGGATCATAAAGGACACAGATGAGTAATAAGATGGAAGAGATGCAAAAGGCACGCCGCCCCCCCAGAGACTGTCACCAATCAGCTGTCAGGAAGCTTGCAGGATCCAGAGAGGCTTTGGGGGGGGGGGTGTTCTGCCTTGTGTCTAGGTGTGCCCCCGCAAAGCTGCATGTAGCCATAGGTAGGGAGAGGTAGCTGGATCTAGAGTGTGTGATGGTAGGATTGTTCATGGTTGGATGCTAGGATCAAGGGTGCTAGGATTAAGGGTGTGAGTACTACCCACCCTAAGTAGCCCGGATGAGACATGAGGGCTAGAAAGAGCTGTGGTTGGCCCTCGTTGCTTTGTTATCTTCTGCCTGGCATGAACTACCTTCTCCTGTATGATGACCCTCTGCCATGCCACCCTCCCCTGCAGCCAGCTTGGTATAGACTGAAACCTTTACAAACTGTGAGCTGAATAAAGCTTTTCCTCTTTAGCTTTGGGTGCTGGGTATTTTGTCTCAACAACAAGAAAAGTAACTGAGGCAGGGGGCTTATGTGAGCTTTGTTGTGTAGGGATGTGTCTCAACTACTTTTGTTCTCATTTGCTGGGACAAATACTCAACACCCAAAACTAAGGAAGGAAGGGTTTATTTTGTTCACAGTTAGTTCATGCTTGGCTGGCTCCATGGCAGAGTGGCACAGGGCAGAGGGCAGCAGTTCACGCTGGTGGGAAACAGCAAATTGAGGAGCAGCCGCTGAGGCAGCTAGCTCGTCTCTTTGCCCTCCTTAGATTTGCGTGCAGATAACTGCCTCAGGCTGGGTGCGGCACTCATACCTATAATTCTAGCACTGGATCAAGAATTAACCACAAATGCTAGAAGCTGCCGCATGACTGCAGGAGGTTTTGGGGGGACCACTAGGCACAAACCACACCAGGATGCATGATTAAACTGTTGGTAACTAGGGATCAGCTCCACTTCCAGGGCTTCTCCCCTCTGCAGGGGTTTTGGGCAGGGCTGCTCTGACTTTGTTCCTGGCCCCTTCCTACAGCCAACCTCATCCTATAGCTACTACGGGGTGCCAGAGATGGGTCACCTCATTGGCCCTCAAGAGATTCTGAGGGCTTGCTCAATTGCGTGTCAGGAACTGGAAGAGACCAAATGTATATCTTATAATATCATAATAACAGAGATGACTTACAAAATAATGCTTTGCAAAACGTAATATAAGCTGCCAGGGAGCTCAAGGTGGTATACCAACTCAGTGATTTCCAAGGTCACCAGGGCTGGGACTTGCCAGGGAGCTCCAGGAATTCTGTTTAAAAAGCAGAGCTCTGACTGCCTTCTGTCCCCCATGTGCACCTCAGAAGTGGGTGGTCTGTTGTTCGTGGGGGGCCTCAGGGCACCCAATGCCACTGAACCCGCCTGCTCTGCCTTGCTGTGTTGGTCTTCAGTCACCACCAAAGGGGCAAGCAGCAACCGCAGAAGGGACCCAGGGGCTCACCGCTGCTGCTGCTGCTCCCTGGGGCTTCTGCTGAAGCTTCACTGCGCATACCTACCATGCCCATCTGCCCATGCCCACACTCCCCCATGCCCAGCACGTGATGAAGGTACTTAGGCTAAGGCTCAATCTCTTCTCCCACGGTGGCAGAAATTGCTTGGGCCACCACTATCTCTGGCCATCACTGTGATAAATTTTTGTGGCCCTTCCCACAAGCAAAAGGCTTGGGCACCAGTCCCGTGGGCTAGGCAGAGGCCGCCCTGAGTGGCACAACCTGCATCCTTATACCCTGCACCATACACGGTTCATCCTGAATCTCCCCACTATTATTTAGGATAGTTCTTTGCCATGAAGTTCCTTTGTTCCTCATCTAAACAAACACCTGGATATCCTGTCTCAAAACCCACAAAACATTCTTGACCATACCGGCTATGAACTGACTGAGTTGTACAGAGCCTGATCTAGGTCCTAATTGTTTGTGGGGCCTGGAACACTGTGTTGGAGGCCCTGGGGTCTCGTCAAAGTTTGGTGGGATGGTGTACGGCGATTACTGACACTTGCCACCTGCGCTGAGGTGGCAAGGGCTAGCATGTGTGCCACATCTGTGCCTTCTGAGACCAGGCTACCAGGTTGTCTTTGGAGCTTTACATGTGGGCAGGAAGAGACTTCAGAGCCACAGATATTTATGAAGAGTTCACAACCACTGCCTCACCGTATTGTATGGCCACCTCCGTGGAAGGGTGTGCTGTTGGCAATCCCTTCCATAGATCAAGTCTGGGGCTCAGAGAACCTAGGTGATTTTCTTAAGGACAGACAAGTACTAGGCATAACTAGAGTCCAAATTAGCTTACCAGATGCTGCGGCCATGTGCCATCCACTGCCCGCATGGTCTTATTGTGTTTTCTGGAAAGAGCTAGACCAGAATATGGCCAAGGGCTGTGAAGAGGTCACTCTCAGGCCAGGCGACACCCAAGCGCTATGCACAAGCAGGCTTTTTAGTCCCTTCCTGGTGATCGCACTGGCTGATAATGATGATAAATCCTGTGCTGACGTGGCCAGGCTCCTTGCCTCATAAGGGATAGTCATCGCAGCAGCGACAAAGGGGTTAGTTGCTCCCAAAGGCATCTTTACATGTGATAGACTATCAGAAGGCTCCAGTCCCTCTCAAAACACACAGATTCATCAGCGCTGCCGAAGTTCCACAGGAGCGTCAGCAGGAGCTTCCCTTACATGCTTCTCCGAAATGCAGACTCTGGTTTTGTGGTCCATTCTGACACCAACCATAGAGGGCTGCCACCCCCCACTGCTGGCTGTCCTTGCCCACGGGGGTTGCGTACAGAACAACAGTGTTCCTGAAGCCCACTCCAGCCTGGCAAAACAGGACACCCAGCCTCAGATACGCATGCCATAGCTCACACTGAGCTGCTCTACAGGAACAGTGTCAAGTTTTCCCCCAACAAATAGAGCTTCATTTCCATGTCTTCCCTGCACCTCCCCCCCTTCCTTTATTCAGTACTCTGCTGGAAGAGTGGAGTCACAGCATCTAATCTTTTTTTTTTTTTTTTTCCGGAAGCGGAACTGGGCCCTTACGGTTGTCAGGGAAGTGCTTATTCCACCAAGCCATCTCCCCAGCTCGCATCTAATCATTTAGACCCTGTCTTTAATCAGCAATGGATCTTTGCCCATATACATAGCCCTTGGCCCTGGAGAGAAAGATGGGGAAAAGTGACATTTCTAGGGCTTTGTCCTCGAAGAACCTAAAAGGCCACTGAGACATAAGGACACCGGGATTTTATGGTGAAAAAGATAAAATGTTGGAAAAGTCAGGGGTGAGTGTAGACTTCTGCTCTCAGGGAAAGTTCATGGGAGGTGGCAGAGGGATGAGAGACTGAATTTGGAGACAAATCTGGGTCCTGCTCTTCGCTAACCTCAGCCCTGCACCATGGCTCTCAGCTTTCTACTCTACCAAGCAGGAGGCTCAGGTCACTGCTAGAAGCTTATTCTTTTGTGGTCACTACAGTGACTCCTGTAACTCATTTGGCATCTGCGTTGGACTTGACATGAGTACATTTAGTGGCAGGAGCTGGCCCGAATCAATGGGAATCTATTTATGGTTTTATTTGTCCAATAAAGTAGGCATAGTTGCAATTTCATGATAGAAAAATTAATGTCTTGGATCATGGCCTGTGGTCCCAGACCTTGCCAGGGGTGATATGTAATATATCACACATCCTGTGTACATAAGCTGAGCTCCAAACAGTGGTGAATTCAGAAACACACTCTCCCCAAGAAACCTCAGCTAAAAGGCATGACTAGGGACATAGCTATGCAGAGCAGGCCTTGGCAGGCTTTTCTGCAAAGGGGCAGATAGTAAATATTTTAGCTTTGTGGGCCACATATGGCCTCTGTTATAACAGTTCAGCTCTGCCACACACAAGCAGCTACAACCAATGGGCATGGCTGCGTTCCAATAAAACTTTATAAAAACAAGCAGCTGGTAGGCTTGAGCCTGTGGGCTGCGATGTGTCAAGCTCGAAGTAGAGAAATGGGTTTGAGAGCTGGAAAGAACCCCAGAAGTCACCTACTCTGCCCCACCTAGATTTTACATTTAGGTCTCTCAGGCTAGGAAAAGGTAGAACAGGAGTAGTCTGGCCTGTGAGTTTAGTACCTGTTTTATGGTACATAATCTCCCCCAGCCAGGGCTGTGTTCTGGTGCCTTCTGACCAACAGGAGAGGGCAGATGGCCAGGAAGCCTCTTTGATTCCTGAACCTGTGCCAAAGAGCATTGGGAGCAGAAGAAGCTCTCAACTTCCGTAGCCAACAAGAAGGGAATGCCAACCCAAAAAGCCAGAAGCAAGAAGAAGCAGAGAAACAAGTTTCAGGGTCCTGGTCTCTAAAGGCCACTTGGCTGACCCAGGAGGCTGTAAACAACTGCTCCCAGCTGAGCAAGGCTGCAGCCAAAGGGAGGTGGCAGGTGACCTGGGGGCTGAGGCCTGGGGCAGCTCTGTTCACCATCTGCCATTCTCCTCACTCCACCAACAGATGAGGGAGGAGCTTGGCCTTCTGGCCAGGCACTGCAGGGAGCCATCCCCCCCCCCCATTGTCCCCAAGTTCCTGCCATGAAGCAGGAAGCAATGGCAGATACTCACGGAAGAACCTGGAGCGACACAGCTTTGGGTGGAAGCCACAACCTGGGCCTGCTAGGCCAGGGGCAGCGGGAGCAGGGGCCGAGCCAACCTAGGCTCAAGCAGGCAACAAAAGCACAAGGCCCTGGGGCAGTAACAGAGTCCTGGCATCTGGCAGAAAGCAGCTTTCGCTCCCATTTTCCAGGTGAGAAGCCCAAGATCATCAGGTACCTGTAAGCAGCCAAGTAGGGGCCAAATGCCACGGGCACTGATGTTCATCTCAGGCTTCTTTCCACCAACAAATACACAACTTGCCTATGTGGTTTTGTGCACAGGGAACATGCCCGTATGTAAAAGTCCTATAACCATAGTATCCAAATCACGGGAAGTTTTCCTTTTTGTTATTTATATTTTTGGTACCGGGAATTTAGCTCACAATCTCTTGCTTGCCAGGCAGTGCGGTGCCACCTTCACACCCTGGTGTGAAGGTTAAATGAAGAACCACACAGTCTGAGCTTTCCCAGAAGTGGGATCCATCAGCTCAACCACCCTGCTCCTCCTCTTTGTTGATTTGAACTAATCGATTTTTCTTTTTTGTGGATGAAAAGAGCGCCTGGGCTGATCATTGATCTGCTCATCCGAAAGACTCCCTTCTGTTAGCCAAGAAAGAAGAGTTGATATGCTGCTGACTGTGTATATGTAACTTTGTCCTGGAGCCCAGCTCAGAAATGAAACAGCAGTGGGCAGGCCAGATAGCTCAGTGGACTAGAGCACCTGCATAGGCAGACGCAGTGGACCAGAGTTCAATCCCCAGCATGCCATGCTGGCCCTGCCCTTCAGGGCACACGGAGGCCATCGATTGAGACTGGGCCGTGGTGGCATGTGCCCGTAATCCCAACACTTGAGAGGCTGAACATAGGAGAATCACGTTGAGTCCGATCAGTGTAGTGAGACCCTGTAGACCCTGTACTAAATATATTTAAAAAAAGAAAGAAAGAAATGAAATAAAACAGCCAACTTCCCAGGTCCTCTCCTCCCAAAGCGTGGAAGGCAAACAGCACAGAAAAGCTTTTCAAGCACCCAGCCTCTGAGGAGCCCTTGCTCACAAGCGTGCTGGGAAGAACCACTGATTCCTGGAAGATGCTTCCGCCTGAGAGCCCCAAGTTCCAACTGGAAGTATCAGACTCTTTGTACCCTGGCTATCTGCCCCCATTGTGCTGATGGAGATGGGGAGGGTGGAAGAGCAGCCCAGCCTCCAGGGTCTGTGAGCCAAGGCGCTGGGTCACATTTTGGTCATATCGCTTATGATGGTGACCTGGGGCCAGTGGGTGGGATTCAGTTTTCCACCAGGGGATGAGCTCTCCTAATAAGGTCATTCATGGCAGACACCAACCCCTTGTCCCTCTTTCTTTCCTTTAGTGTTGAGGATTCAGAGGAGATAGCTCAGTAGAATAAATGCTTGCCTTGCAAACACAAGGGCCTGAGTTCAATCCCCAGTTCTGCCAAAAAAGAACTTATAACTTTTAGTATTTAGGGGCATGGACCAGCTGCCAAGAGCAGTTCTTTTTAAACAGTGGAGTATTTCCACCCTACAAATGCCTGTAGGGCAGTGACTAGCACAAGTACCTCCCTTAGAAACCCTAAGAAGTGCTCAATAAGACCGATCTGTTGGCCAACTGACTGGCTGGTTGACAGTCCTTCCTATGGGCTGATGCACACATCCCCAGCCAGCTTCTAGGGCATCAGGCTTGGTGCCAGGGCTGCAGCATCCAGAAGAAGCAAATCCCAGCTGCCCTGAGCCCTCCGCCCAGTTTCTGAGCTCTACCTCAATTGCCTCTTCTGTGGGGTACATTTAGGCCCAATCTGGCTCCCGCCTGGAGTCTACTGGGATCCAGCTCCAGCAAGGCAGAAATCTGTCTCTTATAAGAGCTGGTGCAGCCTTGATGGATTCCGCTTGGCAGAGAAACAGCGGCCCGGTTCTCCAATCGATATTGCTCAGCAGAGGCCTTTTGAGAACAGAGCCAAAGGAAAATAGAAAGGGCTGTTTGCTTAATAAATGGACCCTTGCTGGACAGGGCTGTATTTCCTTTCTTTTTCTTTCTCTTGGTGACTTGTCGGTTGTTTCAGTGTCTCTTGCCTCTTCTTTGATTGTGGCTGTAGGCAGTATTGTCTTCTATGGCAGCAAAGCAAGAGCTTTAGCCTAGCTGCACCTGCTGCAAGTAATCCTTCAAAGAAGATGAGCTGCATAGGGGATGGGCACCAATGAACTGAGCTTGTGGCCCTTGACCTTGTGACCCTTGGGCATTTCCCTTGGAAGGATGTTTTATCTGGTTTCCCAAAGTCATTAGGACACAGACAAATTAAATGTTGGTGAAAGTCTTTTCTAACAAAGCTGGGGGTTTTGTTTAGTTGTTGTTGTTGCATCTTTTTTTAATTCAAGATTTCCTCTCTGGTGCCCTTCAGTTGGCTCTACCAGGCTCTTCCTGTTCAGATGCCTGGGAAGCCAATGACCTCTGACTGTGTTCAACAGATCATAGGATTAGGTGATTGGTCTGAGCTTGTGCAGTGGGTTAATGACAGAGCCAAAGGTAAGGGAGACAAACAACCTGAGTTGTCCAGAGCCCAGAGCAGGGTTATGTGGGGCTCAAGTCAGTCTTGGCCTGGGCAGGTAGTGGAAATCCCAGGGATGAGAATCTCAAAGGAACCCCTATCCTTAAGCCACCTAACACCTAAGGTTGAGGAGAATGGTTTCTCCTTTTGGACATACTTTTTGAAGGCTGAAAGGAAAAGAACCTGAAGAGGAAAAGGACTAGGAAGACTCTTCAGACACCACCCCTGCAGCTGCTTTGTAGAAACCGGAAGGAAGAGATGCTGACAGGAGCAGGCCACAGGTGTCCACTGTGGTCACAGAGGGCTTGCACCTGAGTTGTCAAGAAGATGAGGCTGGGTCTGTGCCCAGAATGGAACATTCTAGGCCTGAGTCAGGGGTCTTCCTGGGTCCCTCAAATCCACCCCACCCAGCAGAAGGTCATTATGTGGGGCTTCAGTTCAGCCTCTTGTTTTATGTTTTTGAGGCAGGGTCTCGCTATGCAGTTCAGGCTGGCCTTGAACTCAGAGCTGTCCTCCTGCCTCAGCCTCCTGAATGCTGCGATTACAGGCATGTGCCACCATGCCCAGTCCCTGTTCAACTTCTTCAGTAGCCCCTGACTTCTCTCTTAGAGTAGGACAGACTACTCAAAAAACCCAGGGAACCCACCTATAAAACCATCTTGCATTCTGAAAATTTGCCATTTGGGATCTATCCACTCCTTTGCTTAAAACAGACTCTATCATAGACATTGCCCAGATGGGGTCAAATGTGGATGGCTCCTCAACTCTAATCCGGTCAGGGCCTGAGAATGTGCATTTCTTCCAGGTCTACAGATAACACGCTGCTGCAAATCCACACAAAGAGAACCCCTGACAAAATGATTGCCCTTCCCAGTGGCTCCTTCTTTCTGTAGAAATGGAGGACTCAGATTTGAAGACTGGGCTAGGAGTGAGGAACGAGTTAGGCCTGCCACTTCGTAGGTGTCCCCAGACAAATCACTTGACCTTTTCAATTCTCAGCTTTCTTCCCTATGAACTGAGGGTCTCGTTTGAATATTTTAACATTGATGGGGCCAGAGAGATGGCTCAGTGAAAGAAGCGCTTCCCTGAATATTTTAACATTGAATTTTGACTTCAATATGTTGTGTGATCATTTTGTTTTTTTCAGGGTTCCTGGCCCTACCGCACCTGGGAGCTTGTTAGAAATGCATATTTTGCTCAGTCATCATTGTGAACAGACAGCAAAGCTGTTTCTTGTAAAGATCATTCTCCCCTTTTGTGTTAGATTTGCTGAATCCAGCTGGTCTCATGGTATCCTGAACAAAGATGACTTTTCCCAGGAGCCTTTGCGGGCAGTCATGACCATCTGAGGAATTCTAGCTACTGGGAGGCGATTGGATATGATATTTCAATTTCCAGTTCATACTCTTACAAGGAAAGAGTGTTTTACACTGTACCTTTTGTTTTTTCTCCTTCTTACCAGTGTGAACAATTATTGAGTAAATTCACTCAATCAAAAAAGAAAAAAACAGTGATGAAACATCTGCTGTGTGACTGGCTGTTCTAGACACTTGGGATAAAAATCCCTGTCCTGGCAGTTTATAGTGGGACAGGATATAAGCAACAAACACGGTGAACACACATGTAGTGTCTTAGTCACTGTCCTTGTTGTTGAGACGCATTACCCAACACCAGTAAATTAAGAGAGATGCATTTTGGTCCACACTTCAGTACCTAACTCCAAGGCACGCCAGTGGGGCAGAGTGCTGCATAGCATGGCAGATGGGAAGCAGAGAGCGTCAAGGGAGAAGACCAGAAAAAAGATAAACCCTTTCAGGTCACACCCCCAGGGACCTGCCTCTTCTTTCTTTGCCGGCACAGCACTTAGCACCGGGGATCAAACTCGGGTCCTTGTGTTTGTCGGGCAGGTTCTTATACCACTGAGCTATCTCCCCAGCCCCCACGACTTGCCTCTTCCGACAGATCCAACCTCCTATCGGCATGTCAGCTACAGCTCCCCACCAAATCAATCACCTTCTGAAAGTCCCACCCATGGCTATGTGAGCCTTTGAGGGGGAGGGGGAAGTAGACAGAAGCCATAACATATGTTAACATGTGTGCTTTGGGGAGAAAGAAACAGAGCTGAGAACAGCAAAGGGAGCAGTGGTGGGGAGGGGCAGGTCACTATATATATATATATATATATATATATATATATATATATATTTTTTTTTTTTTTTTTTTTTTTTTTTTTTTTGTTTTTTCGAAAGCCTTTGCGCTTGCCAGGGAAGCACTTTTTCTACTGAGCCATCTCCTTGGCCCCAGCAGGTCACAATATTAGCCACCTTCGTGGCCAAGATCATCACTCTAGGTCATCACAGAGCTGCAGGTCCCGACACCCGGAAGCCACCCTCTCAGCCCTCTCTGCTTGGGCTCAGCCGGGGCATGAGACAGCGATGAACATCCAATTCCTCTAAGCTGTGGCTGGTCAGGATCTTTGTTTTAGTGGCTGATCCTGCATCGTGAACTCGCACTTGCTCGTTGCACCCAAGCCAGGAGCCCGCAGTGGTTTTCAGAGGCTGCCTTAGCAAACTACTGTGACCTTGGAGACCTAAAAGAACTAAAAGAACAGAGGTCGGGTCTCTTTCAGTTCCAGAGCTGGAAGCCTGGGCTCAAAGCTGTGGAGGAGCAGGGCTCCCCATGAAGGCTCCCAGGAACAATCCTTCTGGCCTCCGCCAGCTTTTGGCGGCCACTGCTCTCTCTGTGGCTGCGTCACTCCAGTCTCTGCAGCCTCTCTGCTCTGTGCATCTCCTGGAAGGGCTGTGATTTGAGAACTTAAACTTAGACGCTCAGTGCAGAGGATAGCTCTGGGTCTCCCTTGCCTCTGCCAAATGGATTCTCCCCTTATCTATCTTTTTTTTTTTTTTTTTTTTTTTTTTGTCTTTTTGAGACAGGATCTCACTATGCAGTTCAGGCTGGCCTTGAGCTCACTTTGTAGCTCAGGCTGGGCTCAAACTCACAACAATCCTCCTGCCTCAGCCTCCCGAGTGCTGGGATTACAGGCATGCATATCTATCTATTTTTTGTGAAACCGGGAATTGAACTCAGGGCCTTGCACTTACCAGGCAAATGCTTATTCTACTGAGCTATCTCCCTGGCCCCCTGCTATCTCCCTGGCCCCCAGCTATCTTCCCGGCCCTCTTAATTTTTAACAAATTTATTTATTTGGTAAAGGGTCTTGCTATGTAGCTCAGACTTGTAGTGATCCTCCTGTCTCAGCCTCCCCAGCACTGAGATTACAGGCATGTGCCACCATGCCTGATTTCAGTGACTGGCACTGCATGCCTTGGCTTCTGAGGCTGGCATGGCATGCAGTAACGGGAATTGAACCTGGGTCCTTGAGCTTTGCCAGGCAGGTGTTTAGACCACCAAGCTTCCCCTCTTTTTGTCTCACCATGGCCAGAAACAACCCGCAAAAAAAAAAAAGGCTTAAAACCACATGGTGAGCCAAGCATATTTAAAAAGCTCCACATGAACAGAGCAGTAACCTTTGTGCCTTGGCTCCCAATAGAGGAAACTTCCTGGCAGAGGTGACATGAGGGAGAAGAGGCCAAGAAGCAGCTGGGCATTGACTGAGGGACATGAACTTAGAAATTCCAACTGTGTGCAGGGTGAAGATCATACAAATTATTGTTTCTTGGGCTCCCAGAGCTATTGGGCTGCGTGGACAATGGAAAGAATCCTGCACCACCTTCCCTCAGGGAAGGGCTGGATGTTAGCAACACTGAGGCCCAGGATCCCCTGCCAGACCTGAGCTGGGTCATAGCACCAGAACTGGGTTTGATGTGACTCTGAGGCTGCCACCTCTGTAAGCATGTGAACTTCCACTTATGGGTGGCTGGGCTGTGGGTGGTGAAGCAGATCGAGGGGCTCATGGATTTGAGCACTCTAATGACTGTGGCATCACCCTGATGACACTGGCGGGACAGTAGGTGTGAACAGCCCCTTATCACAGACAAGGCACTTAGCCTCAGGGGGTGGTGAGATTGTCTTGCAGTTCATGGCTAAGAAGGGAGGTTGGGCAGGAAGTCATGCTTGGGCTACAGCCTTGGAGGGAGAGAAGGATTTCAGCCAGGAAATCTCCCTGGCAGGCTTTATCCTAGGAGCTTAGAGAAAAGCAACCACTCATCAGAGAGCTTACCAGGGGGATCTCAGAGCATCTTTCTCCTCCCCAGGGCCTCAGGTCTGACGGTAAATATCCATGAAGATGCCTCAGGCTCCTTTCCTGGTAGAGACAGAGTAGGCCTTTCGGCCAGCTGCTTTTTTTTTCAAAGAATGGGATAACATGGGATGGGATGACATGGGATGGGATGGGATGGCATGGGATAGATGGCATGGGATGGGATGGCATGGGATGGGATAGGATTTGATGGGATGGGATGGATGGCATGGGATGGGATGGGATGGATGGCATGGGATGGGATGGGATAGATGGCATGGGAGGGGATAGGATGGGATGGATGGCATGGGATGGGATGAGATGGCATGGAATGGTGTGGGATAGAGTGAGATGGGATGGCATAGGATGGCATGGGATGGGATGGGACAGGATGGCATAGCATGGGATGGGATGGGATGGCATAGGATGGCATGGGATGGGACAGGATGGCATAGCATGGGATGGGATGGGATGGAATAGGATGGCATGGGATGGGACAAGATGACATAGCATGGGATGGGATGGGATGGGATACGATGGAATGGAATGTCCAGATGCTTCTAGGCTGGGGACACAGCCAGAGCATTTCAGTTTGGCACAGGAACCGCCTGGCAGAAGTCAAGCCAACTGGTCGCTGCTCATTAGTGGGTGTAGGTGGTCAACCCAGGTCAGCTGAGGCCCCACCCTGCTGCAGCCACGGCACTTCTCATCTGGTTTGTCCATTAGGACACTGATTCAAATAGGGAAAAATACTTCTGTGGTTTAAAGAAAAGCTGGCAAATCACTGATTCCATTCACTTCTTGTATTTTACTGATGAGGAAACTGCAACACAAAATAGAAGTGATGGTTGTTATCTGGAGGGATGGTGTAAGCTGTGAATGGTCAGCCCTACACTCTGTCCTCTCACTTCCTCCCTGCTCTGCTGGGCTGGGGTAGAAAAGAGAAACCAGTGTTCATAGTGTGTATCTGTGGCTGGAAAACATGGTGAATATTTAAATTTTAATAATGTGCTGGGCGTGGTGGCGCAGGCCTGTAATCCCAGCACTCGGGAGGCTGAGGCAGGAGGATTGTTGTGAGTTTGAGACCAGCCTGAGCTACAAAGTGAGCTTAAGGCCAGCCTGAACTGCATAGTGAGACCCTGTCTCAAAAAGATTAAAAAAAAAAAAATTAATAATGCATTACTATAAAAGACGTTGCCATTAATCCTCCCAAAATATTTCCCTTGCTTCAAACTCTCCTCCCCATCTTTCTTGCCCCTTTCTGCAGCAGTGCTAGAAGACCTCTTTCTGAAGTATATTAAGCTGCACTGTCCCAAACATTCTGGACTGACTCAAAATGCTTACTTTTCATGATCATTTTGGCTTTAGAAAAGAGGCATGTCTTAGTTACCCTTCTCTCCTTGCTGGGACAAATACCCGACACCCAAATTGAAGGAAGGAAAGGTTTATTTTGCTCGCAGTTACTGGTGGTTTTCTGTCCATATTCAGCTGGCTCCAAGGCAGAGCAGCACATGGAAGAAAGCAATCCCTCATGGCAGAGGCAGGAACAAGAGTGCAAAGGGAGGGGTAGCAGCAGCTCAAGCAGCCGGCTTCTCTTCCCTCCTTACACTGTAATGCAGATCGCCTGCCCCAGGGTGGGTGCAGCACCCACACCCACAGTAATCATCAGTCACTTACAGAAGCTGCCCAAGACTGCATGAAGCTTTGGGGGCACAACTAGACATGAACTGTAACATGGCAGCAGTTACCTGGTGCTAGATCCTGGGACTAGGCAGACGGGGCATACTGGGATGTTTTTGTGAACCTGTCTTTCCACAGCAGCATTCGCTATAGTTTTTATCCCAACACATAAAGATACTCACGAGAGAGGACTCCCAGACCTGCTTCAGAAAGTACCAAGAACAACGGGCTAAGCATGTTCAAAGCAAGGGAAATTGTTTTTTGGGTATGGGGGGGGGGGTCAATGACACTATCTTTTATGTAATAAGTCCAAAATATAAACACTGTATATTTTATTTATTTATTTCTTAATGTATTTAGTGCGGGGTCTACACGTTCTTGCTACACAGGTGAGACTCATAGTGATCCACCTGTTTTCAGCCTCTCAAGTGCTGGGCTTCCAGGCCCTCCCCACCACACCCAGTCTCAGTTGCCATCTCAGGACACCCTGGGGGCGGGCCAACACACCGTGCTGGGGATCAAATCCAGTCCCTGAGTCTGCCTAAGCAGGGGCTCTAATCCACTGAGCTGTCTGGCCGGCCCTACTCACTGAATATCTTAATTCCTGCCCACAGGATTGTGTGGGAGCCTTCCTCCAAGCCACCATCAGTAGGTCACTTCTATGAATTCCTAACCAGTCTCTGCTTCAGTGCCTGCCTCTGAATTCATTCTCTACCCTTGGCCAAAGTGTTTATTTAAAACTATCACTCCACCCACATCACATATCTGCTTGACAGCTACTACCCTCTAGTAGCTGTCACAGAACTTAAACCCCAAACTCCATGAGGGCCCTGAGGGTCCTTTTCTTTTCCTGCTTCCTTCTCTGACAGGACTGTCTCCATGCTTCCCCACATGGTCTGTTCGTAATGACTCATCTTTCTTCTTTAGGATCTCTCTACTCCCTTGCCCCTGGAAGTTGATCTCCGGGAGCAGAGGGACTGTGTCTCTGGTGTATTCCTCTTCTGAGTTGGTTGATTCGCATCAGCAGCAGAATGAGATGTCACAGGAGTAACAGAGGGTGGCTTCTGAGGCTGGGTTGTGACAGGCCATCTTTGTCTTGCTGTCTGGGGTCACTTGCTCTGGGGGAAGCCAGCTGCCATGTCAGGAGGAAGCTCAAGCCGCTGTGTGGAAATCTCCACATGGCGAGACACTGAGGTCTACCAATAGCCTCTAGCGAGCCATCTGCAGGGCATATGCCCTGGCCCTGAAAGCTTCAGATCCCTGCAGCCACAGCTGATCTTTTGGTGACAACCTCATGAGGGGCTGTGAGCCAGAAGCCACTTCTGAATTCCTGAAGCACAACAACTGTGAGTAATAAATGTTTCAGGTACTAAGTGGAGAGATAATTTGTTATGAAATCTGGATAACTAATACACAGCTTTCTCTAAAAGATGGGATCATAATACACATACTATTCAGAAACCAACCTTTTTACTTAAACAGTATATCATGAACATTTTTCATGTCAAGACACCTCTGTACATCATTTTAAACAGGCATTTAGAATATCAGTGAATAAATGTACCACAAGCTATTTAAGCACTCTTCTAAGTCATGAATTTTCCACCACTACAAGTAAAAATTATGATGGCCACTGTTTGTGGCTGTTGTTTTATGACATAGATGATTTTCTTGGGATATATTCTTAGAGGTGGAACCACTGGGGCAAGGGATATTTGGGGTTACAGATTTCTTTTAAATTATTCAATGTTTTATTACTTGACCTACCATTAAGACAATTGATAACAAAAAGAATAGCATATCTTAGCACACATAGTATAATCAGACTGATGACCAGGAAACAATACAAAATGGTCCCGTGGACATCTGTACTTAAGCAGATCTCAAAAATGGGGCTACAAATTCTAAATCATGTCTCCAGGAAGCACACAAGACTCTTTCCTTAGGGTTTCAGAACACCTGTGTGGTAGGCGTTCTTCAAAAACATTTACTATTGTGCCCATCTGATAAACTTAAAAATGGCCTTTGATTATTTCTGAATGTATATTTCTTTGATTCTTAATTATAGCAGCTTGGACTGAAGGCCCTGCGTGGGAGGACTCCTGGGTAGAGAGAGTTCTGCCTGCCCAGCAACCCTCCCCCCCGTCACAGCCACGGGGACTCCCACACCCTTTCCTTTAAGCCATACTCCTCACCCACACCAGCAGGGTGGGCACAGTAGCAGCCGGGGCTTCTTACCCGAGGCCAGGCTGTGTCCGTGGCTTGCTCCTGCAGATGAAGGTACAGACTGGCCTGCTGGAGGGTGAGGTCCGTCTGTCTGACTTCTCTGTGGCTGGCTGTGGTGCCCATCTGGACAGCTGTTCTCAAGACAGGAGGAAAAGCCATGCCTCCATTTCCTGACCGCTCGTCCATCCTGCCACGGTGCAGAGGAACGGAAAGGGAGTAGGCAGCTAACGCCATGGGCAAATGCGGGGTGGCCCCATGCTCTTGCCAGCCCAGTTCACAGAGATGACACAGTGGCCTCTGAAGGCTTCCTGACTTGTGGACTCAGGGTCCCAGTCACTCACTTTCCTCCACTTTGGGGAGAAGAAGAGGGATGGAAGGGGTTAGAGGAGAGAGAAACAGGGAAGAGGAGAGGCTCTGAGGAGAGGCAAAGGGAAGAACAAGAGGAGAGAAAGAAAGAGAAAGCAGTAAAACAAGAATACTGAGATAGGCTGGTTTTCGAAACATACACTGGATTTGTTTGTCAGCAACAATTCCAAACCCACAATTCAGCGTCCGCCAGCACTGCATTGAGAAATGCTGAATTTAAGGTGGCTTTAATGGCACTTCCAGTGGGTCTCCCCCTAAATTGTACTTCCAGAAGGCTGTGTGTGGCAGCACAGGATTGGAATCCCAGGACCAGGGAGGCTGAGGCAAAGGGATCTATTCAAGTTCAAGGCCAGACTGGGCTATATAGTGACTTAAAGGACAGCCTGAACTACACAGTGAAACTTGTCTCAAAAGAAATAGAAAAAAAAAAAAATCACATGGTGTGTCTAGCCCTAAATCACACTTACTGTGTGTCCTCTTCTAACTCTCTCACAGCTTTTCATTTTGTTTTGAGACAAGATCTTATTATGTAGCCCAGGCTGGCCTCGAATTCACAGTGATCCTCCTGCCTCAGCCTCCCTAGTACTGGAATGACCCTAGAGCCTAATTTCCAGGTGGCTGCAGTTCTTCGCTGTTCCTGAGGTTCCACAGAGCCCTTGACACCTGGTGCTACCCCATCCCAGGCGCCCTCTCCAGAAGGCCCCATTCAGAAGCAGGTGCAGCATCCTGGCTAGGGGGTATGTGGGTCTCTAACCTTTCCGGTTCCCTGGAGGCCCCACAATTCCTCCTGGCCCTGCTCACTCAGCAGTCTTCCCCTACCTTCTTTTCCTTTAGAACCAGATGGATGGCAGATGTTGATGCCATGAGAACATTCTCAGGTCCTCGGGGGCACACCTCCTTCTCCTTCCAGGTCATCGGATCCTGACCTCTTGCCTGCTTTGCATGCTTACATGTTTCAGTTTACCAAAGTGGCAAAGTAACTCAGTCCTCTCCTGCACTTGTAGGACATTGGACCACAGAGAAAACGGCAACCTGGAGTGACTGATTTGTTCTGGGTCACAGGGCTACCAGCGTGTGTGGGGGGACCACTTGTTCATCTTCAGATCCCACTCAAGTCTCCAACCCCTCCTCAGGACTGAATGATGGTCCTCTGGTAGCCTTAGCACCAATCGCCTTCGTGGGTCTCCTCTCCCGCAACAAAATATTAAACATTTGGCTTTGGGAATGCATTGCTACCAACACAAATAATGCAGGATGTGTTTGTTGGTCCATATCTGATGTTATTATATGGCTTCATTCCTGTGCATTTTGAAAGAAATCAAGGTGTAAACATCTTCCTGGCCCCTGAAAGTCCCATGGGCCACAGGCACGGGGCCTGCTGTGCTCAAACAACTGAGGGACACTGGGAGACCCTGCCCAGCTGTCCACATCAAACACATAGGCGGCATTACCTGTTTGTCCAAGCGCTTCCCAGATATAGATGGAGGCTAGATTATTAGGAAGAAAAAAGATGGCGCTGATTAATAATGTAAAACACCTGCCAGCCTCACGCCCTCCAGCTGGGGACACACAAAAGCTACCCTTGATCTCAGGAGGCTGAAAGAAGCTGGAGTTCAGGTTTCCCTTGGTGTCTAATTGCTCCGAGTCTCAGCCCTCCCCCTGGTCCCCAACTCCCATCTCACCCTGATGAAATCAGCCTGGAGAGGTTTCTGGTGTACGAACATGTGCCTGGCGTGGTGACGGAGAGTCCTCTCTTTTCTTGCGAGGACACATGAAAGGCATCCCGGGTGGAACAGCATTCCAAAATGGGGAGACTGCTTTCAATTAAGAGGCTGAGTAGCTCTGTGTGGGAGCCTTTGAAGATTCTGTGTAATGGCTCCTGTAATTCCCTGAAGGTCATCTTTCCTCCTCCAGGGAGGGAGCAGCCAGAGCAGAGGGTGAATGTGGTTCACACACGAGACCAGGCAGGCCCCTGTGCCTGGGGGCAGAGAACCCCGCTCTGTCCTGCCGGCCATCTACCAAGGAGCCCTTCTGCCTTCCTGGGCCTCTCCTGCTGCAACAAAATACTAAACCTTACATTTTACAATTGCACTGGGGTAGAAAAACAAATCCTCTAAGGAGGCCTTACCTGACCCTGATGGCCTGCTGTTCTGCAAGGCTCTGAGATCCCTCCCACCAAGCTGGTAGCTGAAACTCTACTTCCCTTACTCTTTAGTAACTTTTAGGCAAAATATTTATAAGAAACCCACATGGCATCACTTAATTCTCGAAATAATAATAACTAAACACAAGTGCTCCTGCACATAAAACAGTCTCTGTTTTGCAAAAGCAGACAGTGAGGCTTAAAGAGATTAAGTATTCAAACCAGAGCATAAGGGCTAATAAATGGTACAACTGAGATTCAAATCTGGACAGACTAACCGAAGCCCAGGCCATAGCTCAATGGAGATGCGAACTCTAGCAGGAATGAAACCCTTGAATTTATGACGGTTCCTTGACCCTGAAATTGTGAGCAGAAGGGAGCCAGAGAAAGGGTGTGGCACGGTCTCACAGCTGCGTTCCATGGGCTTGCCTGAGAGGCTGAGATCTCACCTGCTGTCCCCATTAAAGCCTGGGACATGCCTCGTGACGATGTGACAAGGGGAAGCGGGTGGTGGAGGACCGCACACTTTCCCCAGGGGTTGGTTTCTCTCTCAGCAGATGCTGTCCACAACCCACCTGAGAGACCCTGGCAGAGCCTAAGCAGGAGCCAGGTCTCAACTGCGGCCTCCCTCCTTCGCCGAACACATAGACAGTTGGGGGGGAAGCCGGCACTTCCGTATTCCCACTAAGCACCTCCCTGGGGGAAGTCTTTACACGTGCAACTCAACTCGTGTGACCAAGAGAGCTCGGAATGGGTCGGGGGCAAACTGGGACAAAGACTCAGCCCAGCCCTCCTGTGGGAAGAAGGATGGGGGCAGCCCCGGGGAACAGAGGAAGACAGAGGGGCGGGGTTTGAACTGACCCCTCATCTTTGCTTCTCCTGCTCTTCTCCGTCTCAGCATCTCATCTGCTTCTGCCCCGTCTCTCCTGCTCCACACTTTGAGGGCACCCGAGCCCCTATCGCCCGTCCCTCGCTCCATCTCCTCTCTGTAGACAGGAAGTGAGGTGCACTGTGGGAGTGGCGGCTCCCTCAGGAAGCACTGATGGCCTACCAAGGGCCACCTTGATCCTTCACCTCCAGCCCGATGAATCGGCTGCAGTCTGGATTCTATCTTGGAGGAAAGAAAAGCTGAAGAGGTGAAATAATTTGCCCCAGGTCACACAGAGAGGAGGAAGGCGCAAGACTTCTCTTGCTCCATCCCTGTCCGACACTTCCCCAGTCCGTAAGCTGAGTAGAAGTCATAGCTGTGGCCCTGGTGAGGGCCCTTTCTTGGGTAAACTGCCCTACCCTTTCCTGGGGTCACCAGGACACAAGACCACCTGCTAGGCATGTTAAACACAAGTAAGCCTTCCCTGAGATGCCTGCTAGTGCTTAAGAATTTGCATGCATGGGTGTGTGTTTGAGGAGGGGGGCTTCAACCCAGGGCCTTTGCCCTGAGGGTAAACCATCCAGGCACAGGGACAAGGGGTGTGGAAGAAGAAGAAAGAGGAAGAGGAGGAGGAGGAGGAGGACAAAGAGGAGTTCGGTGACCAGGGCTGCAAGGTAGGAAGGCTCAGGCACAGGCCCCTTGCCAGCAGCAGACAATATGTGTTGCTGGGCTGGGCTGTGGCTCATGGTTGGCCCCTAATAAGCATTCACATCTCGGCCACTGGCAGAACCAGGATTTGAACCCACTCTCCAAAGCTCTTCCCTGAGGGACTGTGTGGCTTACTCTGAACATAGGTAGTGTCAGTGGAAGCATGGAAAGGGCAGAGAGAAGTGTTTTTCCCCTCTGATACTGGGGATTGAACTCAGGGCCTTTGTACTGAGTCACATCCCTAGGCACTTCTTAAAAGTTTTTCTTATTTAGAGACAGGGTCTTGCTAAGTTACCCAGGCTGGACTCCAGTGTGCTATCCTCCTGTCTAAGCCTCCCAAGCGCCAGCATTACAGGTGTGTGCTACCACACTAGGCAGGCTGAGAGAATTTTAGCTTAACAATGAAGAAGCATGAAAGGAAGCCGTATAGACAGCAGGCCAGGCCCTGGGGAAGCCTCTCATCAATTTTTCTAAATGATCATTTCTTCCTGCAGACATGCAGAGCAGTCACTCCTCCCTCTCAAAGGCTCTCCTTTGCCTCCACCACCCCCAAGGGTCCCTGCCCTTTCCTCTGCAGAGATCCATAGCTATTTATGCTCTGAAGATGGGTGCAAGGGGGCACCAGGGGCACCTTGGGGAGAGAGGGTCTCCAGGCAGAAGGAGGGCTCTGCATCACTGACTGTGGCATGTTCTCACCCCTTTCTGTTGCTCTCTTGGCCTCCCCAGCAAGGACCAGGGCAGGCAAGACTGGGAGCTGGTTCCGGGCAACACAGGTGCGGCTGCTCACTCGCACACTCCCTAGCCCTGCTGTGCTATGTGGGTTATCTCTTCGGACTCCAGAAGAAACTGACATTTGTGGAAACCCACCATGTGTGAATGCTGTACTGCACCACGGACTTTATCTTGTTTGCTTTTCAAGAAATGCAGGAGAGAAGAGGGAGGATGGCTACAATTTACATGGGAGGAAAGGCAGACACAGAGAAGCCACACGTTGAACCAGCATTTAATCCAAGAAAGGGTCTGGGTGTGTGTCTGTGAGGGGGTCCCTGGCTGCTTTGTCTCAGGGCGTCCCAAGGTGTATGGAGGATGGGAGAGCAGCTCACTGCGGAAACCTGAGACCCATTAGGCCTGCGTTTTGTGTCTCCCTGGCACAAAACACCTGACACCTGCTGCTGGAGCGAGGCGGGCTTTACCTCACAGTTTGTAGAGGTCTTAGCCCATAGCTAGCTGACTGTGAGGCAGGACAGCACAGAAAAGGAGGATGGCAGAGAAAAACCGCCCAGGAAAGCAGAGAGAGGGGGGAGGAGCCAGGGAGGGAGGGAGATCCTTGCAGGCCACGCCCCCAGCGGGTCTCTTCCAGCCAGATCCCAGCTCCTGACAGCTGGCCAGGGATGAACCCCATGATCCAGTCACCTGATAGCCCCACCTAGGACCCCTGAGGCTCTTGGGGCACGTAAACAGGAGCAGTAACAATGTCGGGGAGACAGATTGGCCAGGTGGCTTTGGAGCTGACTGGCTTGGCTCTGGCCTGAATGTAGGCAGGGCCAGCTGGTGGGGTTCCTGACACAGTGATCACCAAATCCACACTTTTCAGAGCCACGTGTCAGGAGAAACCCTTGCTGTCTTCATCTTCTGGCAGGCTGGAGAGAACCTGGGAGGGCGGTTGGGGCAAGCAGGGTGGGACCACCGGGGAGATAGGATTTCAGGGCCCTCGGCTAGGAGCTGGGCAGTGGAGTCTTGGGAATAGGGGCTTTGGACCCAACTTGGGGTCTAACCTGCTGGTTTTTGGTGGCATCCCCTAACTAACTCCAGGGCCTGTGTTCTGTCTCTGAAATGGAGATCACCTTTCTCCATGGGCTACTGTGACCTCTAAGTGAAACAAGATGCAGGGGCATTGGCATAGCTAGGGGCACTCTGGTGGGGGTCCCTAGTAATGCTAGTCTGCCAGAAGAGAGGGTCAAAGTGCCGGGCGTGGTGGCGTATGCCTGTAATCCCAGCACTCGGGAGGCTGAGGCAGGAGGATTGTTGTGAGTTCGAGACCAGCCTGAGCTACAAAGTGAGCTTAAAGCCAGCCTGAACTGCATAGCGAGACCCTGTCTCAAAAAGACAAAAAAAAAAAAAAAAAACAGAAGAGAGGGTCAGTGGGCTGGCTCTGGGGAGCCCCAGCGCGGGGACATCCCTGCGGCCCTTGCTGGAGAAGCCCTAAACTCGCAGTGATTGCTTAGCATTCAGGGCAGCTACTGCTGCCAGCCTACTGAAGGAAGAATCACACTTTCCTGGTGGCTAAGTGGGCTCCTCCTGGAGAGAGGAGAGTTTGCATCCATGCACAGACCTTGGGACCTCCACCTGAGTCATCTCCCCACCACGGTGGCAGCTCTGGGGGACAGGGCATGTGGGTCAGAGCCCCCCAGCCCTCCTGCCACATCTTTTCCAGGAGTGTGCTTTCTTGTGACCTTGATTCCACCCTTAGCCACCCTGAACACAAGAGAGAGAAGGAGTGTATCATTTGCAGAGAAGGCCAAGAAATGCCTCACCCACAAAGCAAGACCATCTGCAAGACCCAGGGCCACAAAGCCTGTCCTCGCCTTCCAAGTCTGTGCAAGTGTGCTGAGGGTGCAGGATCAGAAGGAACGTCTCAGACACGCTCTCACAGTGTTGGCTGGAGCCAGGGGTGCTGTAGGGGAGGCTCCAGGCAGAGGTGAAGTTTGAGGAGGGCACTAGAAAGAAGGGTTTTCCTCAGAGAGTAGTGGGAGAGGTTTGTTTTCCAAGTGAAAGATTAGCAGGGGAAGAGGTGAGGGGGTGGGGCGGGGAGGGCAATGGAAAATGGGCAGCAGTGGGCGAGGCTGTACCTAGCAGGGGGTGAGGCTTGGGGGTCCATCTCCTGGGCCATGGGGAGCCATGGCAGGGTCTGCAGCATGGGTGTGGCTTGTGACAGGTTGGCAGAAGGATGCAGGGTGGATTTCTGGGCAGAGTAGAGCAGTATCCGTGCTGTGATCAGTGGAGTAGGGACCCAGACCCATGATAGCCCTGGAACACGAAGGAGGAGACAGGGCCTGGGTTCAACCACGAGGGGCCTGGGAAGGGCAGCACTGCTCACTGGGGAGGAGGGTGGGAGTCCGAGGGGAGTCAAGCCCTGCAGTGGAAACACTGGACACAAAGTGTCAGAGAGCTGGGAGTGCTGGTGCACACCCACAATTCCAACAGTCTGGGAGGCTGAGGCAGGAGGATCACAAGTTTTGAGTTTAGAGACTCAAAAAGACCCTGTCTCAAAATAAGAAACGCAAAGGGCCTGGTATGCAACTGAAGGGAAAGTTCCTGGGTTTAATCACAAGACTGAGGGGGAAAAGGCATCAGTGAAACCTGCAGGATTCTGATGACACGGCAGGAGGCAGGATGCACTGCATGAAAGCCACTAGGTGTGGAGCGCTCTTGAGAAGGGCTAGGGACACAGCTCAGGGGCGCAGAGCCTGCCTGGCAAGCGCAAGGTCATGAGTTTGATTCCCAGTGGTGAACAAAAAGGAAAGGGAAAAAAGGGTGGCCAGAGCAGAGGCCCACTGGGGGCATATTGACACCAGCGCTCCCACCCCTCCTCTGTACCCTCCTTGTCCCCTGCTTTGGTAAGGAGGGGACACGCAGACCTAGCCTGCAAGTTCTCTGCTGCCTCCTTTAATGATTTTTACCTCCCAGGAGCAGGGACCACAGCCTACTGCTGTTGTTACCCTTGACAGCCACTGGACAGCAAGAAAAGGTTAATTCTGTTTAGTTTTTTATTTAAAAAAAAAAAAAAAAAAGCACTAGGAAGATGTTCCTGGTTAGGCAGACCAATAGAAAGCTAATGCCATCGATTGAATTTCAGATGCATTTCACATCCATCCCTCATTTTGTTAATGTCACTCTCTGCATCCTGTAATTTGTCGACAGTGACTGATTATTTAAGTGAATAATATCTGAGTTCCAGGATCATTTGGTAAAAGAAAATGGCACACGTGATCATGATGTTAATAAATGTGATTTATTAACATTCTCACCGCCTGCTTGGCTTGGGGAGGACACTGGGTTGATGGAATTTGCCCCAGATTGGGAGCACCTGGGTCAGAGTGACTGGGGACCTGGGGACCCTGGGGTCCTTCACAGCCGGAGGCTGGGGCAGTTTCCATGCCCCTGAGACACAGGCCGCTGATGCTCACCTTGCATGGGTCCTCCACCACTGAGAATATTTTTCAAGCAAAAAGAAAACAGAAGTACACTGTTCCTCTCTGCATTTCTATCTACTTGAGGCTGAGATCTAAGAACCTGTTTGATCAGGGGTGGTGGTGCACACCTAAAATCCTAACACTCAGAAGGCTGAGGCAGGAGGGTCACCAAGGTCAAGGTCAGCCTGGGCTGCATCTTGTCTAAAAACTTAAAAATCTGTTGGGATAGACTGCAGGATTAAGCTAGCACCAGGGAAATTACGATTCGTGTGTGAGAAGTAACGCAGAAGAGGAAGAGAGGCCTATGACATAGCCAGAGGAGCGCTGCTGTCTAGACAGAGTTAGCAGTTAAAAAATATACAGAAATAAAAGATATTTATGAAATATATAAAAATATATATATGTGGCTTAAAGCTCTCAAACTTCATGGTATTTCAAAACTACCTAGAGACTCTTTGTTATTGTTGCTGATGTTATTTTTTATTTTCTGAGACAGAGTCTCACTGTGGAGTCCACACCCTGGCCTTGCACACACTGTGGAGCTCAGGCTGGCCTGCAACGCACATCAGTCCTCCTGCCTGGGCCTCCTAGAGTCCTGGGGCTGTAAGCATGCACCACCTCCAAGCCTGGCTCCTTGTAAAATTTATAATTATTGTGATTTTTTTGGACACAGGGCTCCAAGTGCTGGGGTTTTAGGCATGGACAAATGAGTCTGCCCTTGGGGAAACCCCTTACAGTCTCCAGAAAGCACCTGCAGTACAACACCCCAATATCCTCTCCCCCACAGCACTGGGTCCCTATTTCTGGTTTTTCTTGCCAAACTGCTCAGATGCAGATTGCGCCAAGGGGCATGGGCTCACCAACTCGTTTTCCTCAGCCTTCAATTCCCACTCCTATTTGTTGAGAGATGAGAAACCAAACAAATAGGCAGGCTGTCTTGAAATAGCTCCTCCCCAATTCCATGGTAGGCAACTGGGCTCTATTTCTAGTCTTAAAGCATTAAGGGGCCAGTGAGATAGCTCAGCAGACTAAGCACCTGCTTAAGCAAGAGCAGGGACCGGGGTTCGATCCCAGGCACCACATGCTGTGCCAGCCCCACCTCGAGGTACACCGAGCTGGCCACAGAGACCAGGCATGGTGGTGCATGGCCATAATCCCAGCACTGGGGAGGCTGAAACAGAAGGATTACTACGAGTCCGAGCAGTGTAGTTAGACCCTGTACCAAATATATCAGAACAAAACAACCATTAAAACCAATGCTTCTATTTGGAGCAAAGTCACTTGTTCTTATGCAGTTTGCTTTCGAAATGGTCAGAGCCCCCTCTTTTCAGAAGAGTGCAGTGGTGCTGCAGGGGGCTGGGGGCCAGGGGGCCAGCATGGGCAGGAAGAGGCAAGAGGGTCTGCAAGAACAGTTCTGAGTCCATGGCCACAGAATATATATCTCTTTGAAGCTAGGCTTTGGAGTGATAGGGAGGCAGGAAGCTGCCTACATTACTAGAATTTCAGTCGGTGCAACTAATTCACATATCTTCAGAACACTTGTATCCTTCAGTCTGGCCATGAATCATGGGAAAAGATCCTATAATATCCTCATGTACCTGTTCAGTCTAACACAGAGGTAGTTCCAACAGCACTCTTAGGCATGGCATCAGACTAAAAACAATCTGAAAGCCTATCAACAAACATAGTTTTTGTTATCTTCCATTCCATGAAGTGGGATAGTGCAGGCATTATGAAAGGCTGGCTGTATTTCTTTGCTACAGCTGCCATGGCAACTCTCACAGACTGGGGGATTTAAACCTCTCAACTTTATTTCCTCACCATTCTGGAGATTAGAAGCCCAAGGTCAGCAGGGCTGGTTGCTTCGGGGCCTCCCTCACTGCCTTGTGGAGGGCTGTGTGTGTCTGTACGCCCGCACATCTGGTGATACTTGCGTTCTGAAAAATAACAGCCACACGATGTTTTTAATCTCTGTTTTGAAGATTTGATGGGAAAACAAGAAAGCAGCTCTTGCTCCCCAGGAAGGTCTTCTGATGGTCTCAGTGTTGTCACCTCCAGCTCCAGTGCCCACGAGGTGCCAGGCATCGCACGATCGGCCACCTCTGACCCCCCCAATTCTGCACATTCTACATCACAACCCTGTTTTACTTAACTGACTCAAAATTGCAGCCTGGGTCATGGAGAGAAAATCCACGGGGCCACCCGGGTGGCACCACCAAGCCTTTCTCTTGGACAGCAGGACAACTTGAGGTGCTCACGGCTACGCTGGTTGAAGGCAGGGATGGGGGACAGTTGTACAAAAACAGTTTGGCTAATGCGGGCTAGCCCAGGAGGTGATCCTGGTGAGTTCTGCAGTCGCTGTTGCTTCAAGCTGACACTCCCAAGGGCCCACAGCACGCCTGGCTCTGTCATAAGCACTTTGGCGCTGTACAGTGGCTATTCATGACAACCCCATTTGTAGATGGAAATACTGAGGCACAAAGGATTCCTGAGCAGGAAAGGCCAGTGGAGCCACCGCTGCTGGCCTTATGTGAGCAACCTCACACCATGGGGCCTCGTTCTCTGTTACAATAACGGGAGACAGGAGAGACGTCAATAATATAATATTTTTAGTGATCAAAAAGGCTCAGTTAAAACTTGTGGGCCAGCGGAGGGAGACCATCGCAAAGTGAGGTAAGAGGGCTGCAGGGCCTTGGCAGGGACAGGCATTCCTGGACTAGTGGGACTTTAATCTCAGATGGCAGACAATGGGTCAGCTGCCTGAGACAGGCCCTAGGTGGGGTGGGGAGGTGGGCACCCAGTCCCTGGGGCTGCAGAGTGTGAGGCTGATCCAGAGGCGAAACAGATGCGGAGCCAAACATACAGTTCAACCAGAATCGGGGCGGGGCTTCCAGACCAGAGCAAGAGCAGGATTTCACTGGGGCAGAGCAGGGGTGGGCATGGGCACTGTGGGGGCTGGGCTCGGATGCATTAGTGGCGGGTGCTGAACACAGGCTGCTTCCCTTTTGTGCTGCAGTCCAGTGTTCCTTGGGTGCGCTAGTTATTGGGGAACCTCCAGGTTGCCTATTTCTAAGCTAATATTTTTGTTCATGTCCTTAGGGCCAGCCCTACTCCAGTCCAGTCGGTGATTTCATGGAGGAGGTGGTGTACAAAGCTGTGTAGAAAAGCAGTTTGGGGGAGTGAAAGCCCCATGCTCCCCTAGGCAGAAAGCAGAGCGTGTGCTGGGTTCCCGATGTCACGGCACACGGGGGTTGGAGAAGTCAAGCTGGCTTGAAGACTTGAACTCGGTCACTTGGCCTCAAGTTCCATATCCTCTTAAAGCATGACGTGCTCCCGCTGTTGGCAACAATGTGGCAGGCAGAGCTGTGTTCCTAGAGGGGGGCTGAGCAGGGTAAGGGATCCCCTGCCCTTGGATTTCATCCGGGGGTTGCAGTCAGCTGAGGAACAGCACAGGCAGCTGTAACCCGCTGCCTGCACACTCATTTGGTTTGGCCTGCAGGATGTAAAGGTCCAAAAACTGAAAGAAAGAAATAAAAAGACCCACTACAAATCAAAGGTTTTCATACAAAAACACACATTTCCAGCAACTTTTAGAAAGTTCAGACAATCTGCCGGGCCTTTTGGGGGCAGCGCCTGGCAGGATCTGAGGTGCATCCGCTGCCCTTAGATCAAGCATTTGCTCTGCAGGTCGCCTGTGCTTCCCACCATCTGGAGTCCCCCGGAGTGAGGGGGCCCAGTGCGGGTTGCCTTTTATCATGGGATTGGAAGAGGAAAACCTCTCTATCCATATAGCAATAAAGAAGGGGAAAGGAGTCCTGCAGTGACCTGTTCCTCATTTGCACTGAGCCTGCCTTACAGAGTGAGTTCAAGGCCAGTCAGAATTGTATTCTGAGACCACACCTCAAAAAAATTAGCAAACAAAACTATTGAGGGAGAGGACTACACTTTTGCTAGGAATTCTGGGGCCCCGCCCACCATCCACACTTAAGTTGACATCAGAGGACATTAAAATCATGCTATTTTACTGGACTAAAGCGCCTGCTTACTCAGAGGGGAGCATCCGGCTTGATCCCCAGCATGCTGTGCCGGCCCCACCCCCAGGGCGCTCTGAGACAGCACTTGAGACTGGGCATGGTGGCCTGCACCTGTAATCCCAGTGTTTGGAAGGCTGAAAACAGGAGGATCACTCACTACAAGTCCCACCTGTTTAGTGAGACCCTATAGACCGTGTACTAAATAAATAAATAATCATGCTATCTTTTAGAGATGCAGTGAAGGTAAAATTAAAAACAAATTGTGCAAGGCTGGGCGTGATGGCGCATGCCTGTAATCCCAGCACTGGGGAGGCTGAGGCAGGAGGATTGTTGTGAGTTCGAGACCAGCCTGAGCTACAAAGTGAGCTTAAGGCCAGCCTGAATTGCATAGTGAGACCCTGTCTCAAAAAGACAAAAAAAGTTGTGCAAACCAATTATTCTGTATAACATTTGGCAGGAGGTAAGCATCGCTGGCAACAGGGTGAGAAGCAGGACCCCCTACCTCTAAGAGCCTATCTATGTTCTGCGATTTTGTGGCTCACTCATGGCCATTTCCTCCCTCCAAGAAGTTACTGAAAGAGCACAACCAAGTGGAATTCAGCCTCGCTTTCTTTTCTTGTTTCTCTCCTATCCCCACCAAGGCCCTACTCAGGCAGACACAGCCCCTGGCTAACTCTGCGAGTGGCAAACTTTATGTTTAGTTCCCTCTGTCACCCTTATAGCAGATTTCTTGGACGTCTGCTAAAGTGGCCATAGGCGGGCTGTTCAGAACTGGTGGGCCATCCCCCTCAATGTAAATGCAAAGCTGGGTGCCCTAGGACCTTTCGTTGGTAGTGATGACATCCAGGGACCCAGAGTGCTAGATCAATCAGCTTCTCAGGCAGTGAACCTGGCCAGAGCAGACAGATGAATACAAAATGCCAGCCACTATGTCGAGACAAAGAGCTCTTCTTTCAGTCAGACGTGACGTGAACGTGTCCTGGCTGGCTGGGCTGCCTGGCTTGTGGCTTTATGACTAAATTTGATAGAGGAAGAAAAATCATCAGAGGAACATGAACTTATCCTTTGTCTAGCAGAAGCTGGTGGAGACAGATGTTGCAGAATATATATCTGATCTCCTTCCTCTTTCAAAAACCCTGCGTGGGTCAGAATATCAACGTGCCCAGCTAATCAAACCTTCTTTCCCCTCTCAGCAGCTGGTTCTGACCAAGCAACAGGGGAAGACTCTTGGTTAATGAGAATGAGAAGGGGGCTGGGGAGATAGCTCAGTAGAATAAGAGCTTGCCTGGCAAGTGCAAGGGCCTGAGTTCAATCCCTGGCTACACACACACAACAGAGAGAGAGAGAGAGAGAGAGAGAGAGAGAGAGAGAGAGAGAGAGAGAGAGAGAGAGAGAGAATGAGAAGATCCTTGTTACTTCAGGCCCTACCGGATCCACCTTTTGCCTTTCCCTTGCCTGCTGACCAGCAAGCCTGTCCCTGTGGGAGGGGGCTCAGCTAGTGCCCTGCAGCAGTGCTGTTGTGGGACTTTCTCTCCCTGTGCAGGACAGCATTGCAAAAGCCACCTCTCAACAGCAAGATCTTTCTCCCAAAATCTTCTGGATTTCATTTTCCTACTCAGGCTTCTTTTTCCTCTGTCTTTAACCACCCTGTCCTCCAAAAGAAAGGGCACAAAGCTCTGGTTTGTTCTAAGAAGCATCTCGATGAATGGGGATGCAGAAAGGAGAATCGTCTTTCTTTCTTTCTTTCTTTCTTTCTTTCTTTCTTTCTTTCTTTCTTTCTTTCTTTCTTTCTTTCTTTTTTTCTTTCTTTCTTTTTTGCCAGCTCAGCCAGCCCTGAGGGCAGGGCTGGCATGGCAGGTGGTGCTGGGGATCAAACAGGTCCTTGTGCTGCCTAAGCTTGCTGAAGCAGGCACTTTAGACACTGAGCTATCTCGCCAGCCCAAAAGGAGAATCTTATAAACCCAGGCTGCCGAGTCGCCTCAGAGCAAGAGGTTAGCAATAGAAGGCAAGGACCTTCTGACTGCGGCTAGCATCTCTGATCTCTGGTTTTTAGACTGATCATTTTCCAACTAGGTCCTATTTTCAGGGAAATGGGGTAACAAATCTTAGTCCTTTCCTTCCCACTTCCTACTGTGTGCCCCCCCCGCCCTCCCTCTCTGGATCCTCTTCTACTTGCAAAAGATCTGTTTCATCTCCTTGTTCCTTGCTGCCTATGTTTTATTTTGTTTTAAAAAATAATTTATACCTTGAGGTTCTCGTATAAAAGATGTTGCATAATATTTAAGCATGTGTGTCTGACTTATTTTATGTAGCATGATGGTCTCTCTCAAGTGTCTGTTTTCCTACAGATAACTGAAGCTTATCCTTCTTTACAGCAGAGCAGTGCTCCTGGGTAGTGCCACGTCTTCCTTCTCCTCTTATCTGCTGATGGATATGCAGGCTGCTTTGCTTCCCTGAAATTTTTGAGTTGCAATTCCTGTTTTAAACTCTCTTTCTGGATTTCCTTCCTTTCTCCATTTCCCTTGCTTTCCATTTCATGCTTCTCCACAAAATGTACTTTTGGTTATATTTCCGTTGTCCACTGTTCTGTCTCATCCAGAACCTGTCCAGCTGCATCATATAACGCCTGGCCCTTTGTTTACACAGAGCTCAAAATCTACCTCCTTTCAAAAGCTTGGCTTGGCCCAAGGATGGTGGAACAGTAGCAGATTCACCCACATCTCCATGCAATCAGACTTGAACTCTACTCTTTCCTGACAAACAACATCAAAGCTTGATTTGCAATGCCACCATTTCTGCATTGCTAGAAAGGTCAGGTGTGGTGGTGTACATGTAATTCCAGCACTCAGGAGGCTGAGGCAGGAGGATCACTGTGAGTTTGAAGCTAGCCTGGACTACATCATGAGACATTGTCTAAAAAAGAAACAAAGAAGGAAAGCAAGCAAGCAAGCTACTCAGGATCCAGGACAGTCTTCACACGAAGTAATACCATGTGAGATCCAGACATGCCACCGAATCCCTCTCAAGTGACATATCTGGGCAACACCTGGCACACATCCAGGCATCAATTCTAACATGGCCCTCACAGCAGTTCCCCCATACACTTGTTTCCAAGGCACAGCTGTAGGCCCCACCCTGACCTAAGAGTCTCTGTGGGGGCTGGGACCAGCCGTCTATGTGCTGACTGCTGTACAGGGCAGGCTTAAGACACTGCCTCTTGATGGCCACAGCACAGAGCCAGCCCACCCTGGGAGGCCTGTGGCTCCAGTTCGAGCTAAACAGGGCTAGAAGACACCTCCCCAAGGAGCAGCTGCTTCTGCTGTGTCTTTTCCATTTTCTCAGGCCTTGGAGTTTGTGATTCCAAACAGAGTTGTCACCAGCACCACCTGGGGAGTGACTCCAGTCCCCTGACCCCAGTCCCAGTGGGCAGGTCCAGATGGGAGCCTGGACACCCGCAGCTCTAATGAACTCCCAGGTGATGCCGGTAACCAAGCAGGCCTGGCACCGTTGGTAGAAAGTACCTGTCAGCAGGCATGCTTCTCTCTGCCTCCAACCAAGCAGAGGATGAGCAATTTGGCATCTGTGTCTCTGGCAAAACCCACTTCAAGGGGCTGAAGAAATAGCTTAGTGGTCTAAGTGCCTGCCTGACAACTACAAGGAACTGGGTTGATCCCCAGTGCCACATGCCATGCCGGCCACCAAAACTGGGTGTGGTGGTGCACACCTGTAATCCCAGCCCAGGGAGGCTGAGACGGGAGGATCACTTACGAGTCCAAGGTGCCTAGTGAGACCCTGTAGCAAATAAATAAATTAGTAAATAAATACCCGCCTGAAAACCTGCGGATTCTGCCACACATGTCAGAGATACACCAGGAGGCAAGGGAGTGTTTTGGGGGAGGGGACACACCTGTCTGCAAATAGCCCTGTCCAACACTCAAAGAGCAATACTCCTTCCCCCATTTTCCTCTGTCCCTGATGCCCACGCAGCCGAGCTCTGTGGTGTGCCTGGCCTTTGGGGCTTTGTGTAATAGCGCTTGACCCATAATGCGTCTTCTGCCTGGACACAGGGGATTGTTTGCAAACCTTCGGCAGGGTTAATAAATAAATGATGGGCTTCTCTCTAGCCACGGGAAACCAGCTCAAGGTCAATGACATTGCAGAGCAGGGCTTTCTAGAGCTTGCTAAGATTAAAAAATCATCAGCTCCCCCTAACCACATCCCCTCTTTTCTGAAACTTTGAAGCTTCACTGCTGCAAAGAGGAACACAATTAAGCCTCGATAAAATTTTAATAGCGGGAATTATGCACTCTGCAACCAGCCTACAATTAGCCGTTGCTATGCTACGGGCAGAACCTAATCATGATAATGAGGCAAACAAAGGGAGGGAATTAATCAGGGCTATAAGGTTAGAGCACAGCCGGTTCCACCTCACAGCGCTGATTTCTGAAACACAGCAGTGGGGCCCCTGGGAAATCTCAGTACTGTGCAAGGTTAGATTAGCTGGTGTGTATATGGGGTTTGCGGGTGTGTGTGTGTGTGCATGCGTGCGTGTGCATGTGTGTGTGTGTGTGTGATCTCCTGAATCAGAGAGGCGACGTGCAATTCATGGCTACTGACACCCTAAATGCATACATTTAGAAAACGGTGATACCCCTTCTTCAGTAGGAAACCATGCTAGCATTTGCAAGAAAAGTGCTGCAGCCCAGGACACAAACCCTGTCCTGTAAGACTGCACTTTTAAGTGTGGTTCTTAGACTAAGAGTGCTTCCCGGGATCTTATTAAATATGCAGAATCTGCATTTAATTTAATCTGCCACCGGGGGTGGTGACCATTGTTACCATAGGACTTGGGACACTGAAGGGGTAGGGTTGCCGTTTCTTTGAAGCCAGCCTGAACTACACAGTGGGACCCTGTCTCAAACAAACTCCAAATAAATAAATATGCAAATTTTCAGGCCCACCTCAGACCTACTGATTCACACTGGATTCTCGCCAGATCAGTCGGTGATTTGGATTCATGCTGAAGTTGAGATACCTTGGTCTGGGAAATATGAACCTAGGAGTAGGAACCGCTGTTACCGTACCTAGCATTTCTGCCAGGTTCTGAGCAAGGCATCTGTCATGGCTTTTATCTAGATGTCCTGCCCCAAAGCCTCATGGGATCATAGGCGGGGTCTTCTCAGAGATGGCTGGATCTACAGTGTGTGATTCACTCACTGTACAATGCTAGGAGTAAGCATGGGTGATTTCTAAATTAATGGTACCACCCTAATCCAAGTCACCTGGGTACAATACAAGAGACAGAAAGAGACTTGCCTTTTGTTTGTGCTGTCTCCCGCCTGCCTGTCCACCTGCTCTGGGCTGTTTCTCCTCTTTGCTGCCCCTCTGTCATGCCACCCTACATTGGAAACAGCTGATCATGGACTGAAACCTCTAAAAAGTGATCAAAATAAACCTTTACCCCCTTTAACTTTGGGTGTTGAGTATTTTGTCTCAGCAATGAGAATAGTAACTAAGACAGCATCCAATGTGTCTCTTCTTTAATTCTTACTATGACTCCATGAGGCCTTCCCTATGGTGGACAAGAAATTGAGGTTCAGAGAGGTCAACAAAGTTTGTTTTTGTTTTGTTTTGTTTTTTCTTTTTGCGGAACCAGGGATTGAACTCAGGCCCTTACAGTTGCTAGGGAAGAGCTTATTACACTGAGCCATCTCCCCAGCCCCAACCAACAAAGTTGACCCAGGTCACCAAATTAGTAAGAGGAAGACACAGAATCATAATCCCCGGGCTTCCTGATTCCAAAGCCTTGGTTCCTAAGTACTGGTCTGCAACCGGTCCTGTTACACAGCACTCAAGAGGGAATAAAGGCAGCCATAACTCACTCCAGAATAATAGTCACAAGTGGGTGTGGAAAAGGGTAGTTTTAGGAGGTCACAAAGGGACAGTGTTCCCTCTTGGTTAGGTTGTTGAGAAGGAGGAATATCAGTCGGTGCTTACTAGAGAACCAGACATAACACAAGATATGCAGATGTGTAAGAAGTCACAGGCTGGCTTCCAGTGGCCACCCATGGAGCTGGGCATGGAACAATGCAAAAGGGCTGTCTGCTCTCTGGGGATCGGAAGGGTCCAGTGGAAGACCTGGAGCTCACTGTCCCCTGTGAGTCCTTATAAGGAGGCTGAAGCGTCTGCACCAGAAGCCAGGACAGGAAGTCTGTGGTGAAAGCAGAGGCTGGAGCTCCTCTGGAGATAACAGAAGCAACCCCTGCATCCTGGCGATAACCCTCCCCCTGGGGTGGTCTTCCCCACCCAGAACTGTGCTGAGCCAATTCATCCGGGTGTTTTTCACTTGAGTTGACACCATCAGCCATCCTAAGGAAGTAGCGCTGGAGGTACATTTCCATGATAAGCCAGACAGGGATTTCCTGGTGGCCGACCTTCTAGGCCCAGACAGGAAGGGCCCAAGCCATGCTCCATGGGTGGATCCTATGGCAGACATGGGGAAGAGTTTCCAACTCCAGCCTCTGCCTTGGAGGCTGGGAGAAAGCTGTCAGAGGGATGAACGGCCAGAGAGAGATGCAGGCATTGCCTGAGACAATTACATTAGGTACAACTTGTGCATCCTGTCAACGCTCAGACTCATTCAACAAAGGTACATCAGGGGCTGGGGATGTGGTTCAGTGGCTGAGAGCTTGCCTGGCATCTTCGAGATGCTAGATTCAATCTTAGCACTGCAAACAAACAACAACGAAAACCCTATTCAATCCCATTAGTAAAATCATATGTTTATTTACAGCAAAATGAATAAGGCACAGAAGCCTATGGCAGTGAGAGCTGCTCTTGCTGGGTGGGGCATCACATATTCATAATCCCACACTTTGGGTGGCTGAGGCAGGCAGATTTAGGTCACCAAGGCAGAATTGCAAGTCTGGGCAATTTAGTGACTTAGTGAGATTCTTAAAAAAAAAAAAAAAAAAGCTGGGGATGTAGTTCAGTGTGAAGCCCCAAGGTTCAATCTCTAATACTCTTTCCACCCCAGAGAGCTGACAGCTGCAAAGCTGATTTTGATTGGATACAAAGTGTGGGCCCCAAGCTCAGTGATTTATAGGCATTGCCCTCTGACTCCTGGATTCACTTGTCACCCGGGAACTCCCACCCAAAAATGATTATTAAAATGACTTAGGGAGCTTTAAAAACACCACTGCCTGCCACCCTTCAGGAGATGAGTGCAGAGCCGAGCAAGGGTCCTGGGTCAGAGTAGCGAGGGTCCCAGCTGAATCTCAGTGGAACCTCCATTTGCTCATGCCCTTTAGCCAGAGGTGAGCAGGAACAGGTCCCTACTGAAAGCGGGTAGGGTGCTTGTTTATTGAAGAGAAGACAAAGTACACTGTGGGGTCCCTGGGGGTGTGTCCTGTCCAGGAGGTGGGGTTAGGAGAACTGTTCATTTTGTTTGTGGCACTAGGGATTGCACCCAGGGCTTTCACACTGAGCTATATCCCTGGTTCTCTTTTTATTTTGGATTCTGGGGCAGGGGCTCACTAATTAGCCAAGTTGCCCAAGTTGGGCTCAAATTTAGGCTCAGCATACCGGAGAGAAAGAACCAGTTGTATGGTGTAGCTTTGATAGGATCACCAGGGAAAGAAAGTCGGGGTGCTTCCAGCTGGGTGCTACCCAAAAGCAAGAGCAGTTCAACAGTGATCTCAATAAACCTCACCCATAGGAAAAAGAGGCCACAGGGAAGATTTAAGCAGCATCTTGACCAAGAGAGGGGACAGCTGGGGTTTCCTGGGTGGCCAGATGACCTCGTTTTAGTCTACAAAGGGGCCTTGGCATGCCTCATTTCATCACGGTGTTAGAGCAAACTTGTCGGAGGCCTGTGCCCTGCCCTCCGCGTTGGCATCCAGAAAAGGAGTAGCTGGCAGATCAGCAAGTGACTTTTTGGCCACTTTCAAAGGTCGAAACCTCTATTTTCCTTTCTCACTGCCTGTAGCCCTCCTTGCTGGCCCCTAAGAAAAGAAGGCAGAACAGTGGGAAAGGAAAGAGTGGAAGGCTTACCGTGGAGAAGGCAAGAAGAGGAAAAGGGGATGGGGGGTAGACCTGTGGACTTGTTTCCTGGCTCCGAATGGGACTGTTTCTGCCAGGCCTCGGCGACAGGGCAGCAAGGAGACAGGGGAAGCCATTTGTCTGATTTGTGCTGCAGTGACCTTGCTGCTGCCACCTGTCCCTTGGAGCAAGAGCTCTTCACCATCTGTCTGGCTTTGGGTGATTGGTGGTGCTCTCTTGGTGTGGGAGGGAAGAAGGGGTGTGTGTGCACACCCGCACACCCACATTTCTGGCTTATAGAAATCTTGGCCGATCTGCCAGAGTAGGTTGTTACCTACAGTGCATATGGAGGGCCCCCCTTGAGTCTGGAATCCCAACTGCAGGACAGCCTGCCTGTGGAGCACTGGTGTCCTGTGGCTTCCCTGTCTGCACTCCAACTCCCCCCTCCCACCTGGCTCCAGGGGCTGCCACCAAAGGCACCTATGCCATCCTTCCCCATGGGGCAGCAAGGTCAGGTGGCGCTTGACATGCCAGGCCTCCCGAGCCCTTCTGAACTTGGCTCGGCTTCCCTGCTTCCAGGCTCCTGGGCCACCTGTGCCCGCTGTGCCCTGCCAGTCCTGCCAGCCTTGAGGTTTGATCCAGCCCCACCTCCCCCCTGCTACCAGTGCAAGGCCCTTGCCCTGCCCCTATGGAACCTCTTTGGTTGTTATTTTAGTTATGCATTCTTCACCTGGGGGTTTCTCCTAAGAGACAGGGGCTGGCTTGTTTAGCACTTGGCCTGCAGGCCCTGGAACTTCACCAGCTGCATAGAGTACATTTGGTAAGTGCTTGGAATGCAGTGGGGGATGGGAGCAGGGAGAAGGGGAGAGAGGGGAGCAGAGGGGGGAGGAGAACCAAGGAGAGGGGGAGGGGGAGGACTCTACAGCCATGCCTCCGGAGCTGCAGAAGACAATCCTCCAAGAGGCCAAGTGTACGCTTGACTGCTGAGTGCCCAACCGCAGACCTGCATCAGGGCCAGGCCACAGCTGGTCATGCTTGTCTTTCTCTCCCCATCTTACAGGAGCTTTCATGCAAGCAGACACAAATGAGTCAGACCCAGGAGCATCCCCCATGCAAGAAGAATGTGTGCCAGATAGGCAGCAGGTATCCCGGGGGTGGCTTAGGAAGCCCTCAAGGAACGCGTGATCAGCACGTGGCTCCCCTGTGAACTTGAGTTTTTTTTTTTTTTGTGGAACTGAGGATTAAACTCAGACCCTTACACTTACCAGGCAAGCACTTATTCTACTGAGCTATCTCCCTGGCCCCTGAACTTGAGGTTTTTTTTTTTGTGGAACTGAGGATTAAACTCAGACCCTTACACTTACCAGGCAAGCACTTATTCTACTGAGCTATCTCCCTGGCCCCTGAACTTGATTTTTAACCCTCCAACTTTTGCTCTCTGAAAGCAGCTATCCAATGATGCTATACAGAAAACACAACAGAAGCAAAACCCAAAGCAAAATTTGCAGAGAAATGAACTGGGGAACTGGGGACTAGGAAACACACCACCCATCCCTGAGCTTTCCTGGGGCGAAATCAGAGTGCGCTGAGCCCTCCTGTGGAGGGGGTGGGTGCCAGCCATGGTCCGTGCCCCAGCAGCAAGAACCACACTTGGGCAGGGTTCCAGTGCAGCCAGCTGTGTTCCCTGCCACACTTGGCTCACGCAGCTCTTCACCAGGCTCTTCAGCCCCCAGTGCCAGCAGCGACGCTCACTCATGACAGGGCAGAGCACGGCGCATGGCTGCACCAGGGAGGCACAGGCCAGGGATGGAGCTCGTGGCGGCCAGGACCCTGGGTGTCACCTCCAGACCCTGCCAGGATCCGCATAGAGGCCGCTTCTCAGAAGTTCAGAGAGTCAGACACAGGGAGGGGAGCCTTGGAAAGACACAGACATGTCCCGAGTCCACCCTCATGGGGCATCAAGGCACACAAAGGGCAAGATTTCGGCAGTCATGATTACAGAGGCTTTTTGGCATCCTACAGTGAACGATCAGAAGTCACATAGGCTAAGGTTCAGGTCCCAGTTTCACCACCTACAAATCCCGTGAGCAAACAAGATACGCTCCAACATCCTGGACCACCCACTTCCTCATCTGCAGCAAAGAGGCCACAGCTGGCTGTGAGGTTGGTGCGTTTCAGCATCAGAGTAAGGAACTGCACGTGGGCAGGAGCAGGCACAAGCCTGGCACCGTGGAGATGCCCAAGAGTGGAAATTCCTTCCCCCTCCACAGGAACTTGAACCCTCCCAAGAGAGGGACTCCTGCCAACACACCCAGGGGTCCCACTTCTCATCACAACTGATGACCCAGGGACCTCTCTGCACTCCACATGCAGAAGGAAGGCCCTCAGCTGCAGAGAGTACCCATGAAGTCCAAATGCCTGCTCTCCTTCCTGTGGGGTAGGATGATCTCACATGTCCCAGAGGTCATCCATCCAAATGTTGGCCAAGCTTCCTGCTAGAGAAGCTGTCCCCCACCTTGATGTCATCAGTTCTCATCGCCTCTCCTAGACTTCCGACCTCCCAAGGCTTCAGCTCCAACCAATCCATCTCCGAGGCCACCCCCACGAGCCCCTTGTCTGCTGTTTAACTCCACACAGGGGTGCTGGAGGCCCCCGTGCTTAACTGCATCTGTTAATGGCTTGCTCCTGTGCACTGCCAGGCAGACAGAAATGATTAAGGGGATCTTTCAAGTCCTGGCTCCCTGCAGCCCTCTCTTGCTAATTGAGCAGTAGAGGAAGTGAGATCGAACTCTCACGCCTTTTTCAACATTAATTCCTGGCTCCAAAGTCCTTCTGGAGCAGTGCATGGGCCACAGGGCCCAGAGCACTCATTTCCAGTCCTGGCCATCACCTGCTGCATAGGCACGGGGCCCAGCCATCTCCTGAGTGGGTCCATCCGTCACCCTCAGGCCTCTGGGGCCTGAGGGCTACACTGGGGAGGAGGAGCCTTTCACCCAACCCAACTGAACTGAGTCGTGGCCTGGAGGTGTCCTGCTGTCCTCCGAGCGTTGGCCACCTGTACTCAGGCTATTTTTTCCCCCTTACTATGTAGCTCAGACTGGCCTTGAGCTCACAGTGATCCTCCTGCCCCATACTTCCCCAGTGCTGGAATTGCAGATGTGCCCCGCCACACCGGACACACTCCCATTTTGAGTCACCGCAACTGCCTGCCGAGGCGTCTCCTGCCCTCTGATTGGATGTATCCCCTGCCTAGAAGCTGGCTCAATCAGCCTGGAATGCAAATGCAGTTCCACCCCTTCAATAATGTCCCCATTTATCTCACGGGCAACCCAAGCCAAGTAGCATCACCTACCAGGCTCGCATGCCCACCCACTCTTGACCTGTATTTGAGGCCTTGCTCACAAGGCCTGGCCACCCCAGTCCTCTCATTCCAGCTCCCCGAGCATCCCAAGCCCTTCCAACCCCAGGGCTCCTGCACCTGCTCTACTTGGAAGACTGCCTTCACCCCTCACACAGTCCGCCCCTTCTGACCCTTCAGGCCCCACTGCCCTGTTACTCCCATATCTGCTGTAATTTATTGACTCTTTGTTTTCAAAATGCTCTATACTTCCTGCAAAGTAAACACAACAGGGCCGGGGAGATAGCTCAGTGGCCTAAGTGCCTGCCTGGCAAGCACAAGGACCCCAGTTCAATCCCTGGTACCTGCATGCCATGCCAGCCCCATGATAAGCTGGCCACCAAAACCCAGTGTGGTGGCACATGTGTATAATCCCAGTGCTGGGGAAGCTGAGACAGGAGAATCATCGTGAGTCCAAGCTGCATAGCAAGACCCTGTACCAGGTATACAAATTTTTAAAAAATGATTTTTAAAAATCACAACAAAGTAAACATGACAGTATTTTGTCACTTTAGCTTTTCTCTTTTGCTTTGTCTCTGTTGTTTTGACCTCCCTAGACCATGAGCTCCACAAGGTCAGGATGCCTCCTGTATTTTGTCACCTCATCTCAATCACTGCTGGAGAGACTGGCCCTTCTTCACTCATTCATTCAGCAAATACTAAGCACCTACTATGTGCTAAGGCACCTATTAGGTGCTAGGTGTTCCCTCAGGAAGTAGGGAGACAACACTGAATGTTAGAAGATAACCAAGGCTTTTTAAAAAGAATTTTCTTCTTTTTAAAGAGAATAAAAAATAGTAAAAAAAAAAAAAACAAAAAAACCCCAGAATTTCAGAAAACAAAATAATAGGAATTCAACATTGTTTATTATATTGCACATTTTTGTCTTCAAATTGTTCAGATTACCAGCATGCAAAATTGGTCAACATCAGTGGCCATGCAAGAGATGCAAATTAAAACAACAATGAGATCCCATCTCACCCCAGGAAGAATGGCTGTCACCAAGAAGTCAGCCAAATGCTGGAGGGGCTGCGGGGGGTGGAGGGGGGGAACCCTTCTCCACTATTGGTGGGAACGTAGTCTGGTACAAGCACTGTGGAAATCAGTGTGGGGATTTCTCAAAAAAAAAAAAAAAAAAACAACAACCACCAGGATTAGAGGTCCTAGTAGACTCAGCTGTTCCCCTCCTGGGTATTTTTCCAGAAGAATTGAAGACATCATGCCACAGCAATATACATGCACCCATGTTTATAGCAGCACACTTTGGCACAGCTAGATCTTGGAAACAATCCAAATGCCCATCAACTGAGGAATGGATGAAAAAGATTTTGTGTTAGGTTTTGCCTGTCTTAATCAGGCCCTTTTTCACCCAGCAGCGCTGACCTGGGGCTGGGGAGAGGACTGGGATATGACATTCCAGTTAACAGTGGGAACGACACTAAGACACAGGCGTCGCTTCAGCTTCGTGAAAATGACTGACCCTTCTTCCCCGTCCGTTTTCCAGCTGCTGCCCCCTGCAGTGGACCTCGCCTCTCTGGGTGGCACCCACTCTGAGTCTACACGTCTTCTTCTCCCAGGAATTCACCCTGGGTGACCTGTGGGATCCCAGGACAGCTTGGGAGTGCGGAGCCTGGCCTGTCCGGGATTCAGCCCCGTTTCTTCCGGAAAGAGCACCCTAATTCTTCTTAGCCCGGTGGACACGGACTTAGAGGGATTGTCATCAGTGTCTCCCCTCTCCCAGCCACCGAGGCCCAGGCCCTTTTCCTGAAACCTGTGTTCTCAACGGCGGGACAGAAGCATTAAAGCTGGAAGCTCATTCCTTCTGAATGATCTTCTACTCCTGGTAGCTAGACTTCGGGCCCTTCCCCAGAACGTCTTTGATGTTTCGTTTCCTTCTGGTCCTCCGCAGCTTCTAATACACCTTCCTTCCTTTCCACCGCGGGAACTGGTTTCAGTTGCTCATCGCCAGAGATGTGTGGCAGGTACCACGTCATTGTAGATCAGAGAGGGTGGACCCATCCTCTTGGCTTAGCTGGTAGATTTGGGCTAGCTGGGTCCTCTGGGTGTGTTTTGGGGCCTCCATGTCCGTGTTAACTAAACGAAGACAATCTAGCAAGCTGCGCCCCCATGACTGCGGGTAGGAACCCTAGACGCGTTTGCCTTATGATCCCTTCCCTCCCCTCCCCTTCTCTTCCCCACCTCTCCCAGCCTCCTGGAGGGGATGTGGTGAGGCAGGGACAGGCAGGCCCGCAGAGGTTGCCATGGGAACCCAGCCACATCTGCAGCATCCCCGGGGTGCCGGAGGGGCTCAGCAGCTGCCGGGGCTGGCAGCAACGGCTCTGTCTTTTGGAGCAGGAAAAAGCCTCATCTGTTCCGTTCCCTCCGGTTCCCACCGCACTAGGTTCGCAGAACTCCAAACAGAGCAGCTGTTCAGTCCTGGAGAGCGGAAGGGCTCGGGCGGGCGGCTCTGAGCTTCCAGGCTCCCCGGAGGCTGGTGGGGCGGGGAAGCTTCACTCAGAGCTTGGCCTCAGCCAGGGACAAGCGCGCGAGAAGCCATTCAGCCCATCAATCCCATAGCGAACCTCCAACAAACCGGGACGGCAGGGCAGAGGCCAGAGAACCAGGGACATCAGCGGCAGGACCTCAGTAAAAATAAATATTGAAATGGAAAGGAATGGCTGGGGAGATGGCTTAACAGAATAAGCGCTTCCCTGGCAAGCGCAAGGGTCTGAGTTCAATCCCTGGTTCTGACAATAAAAAAAAGAAAAAGAAAAAGAAAAGAAAGAAAGAAATTGAAAGGAGTAAGCGCAGCCCTCGCTGTGGAGCATCAGGCAGCGTGTGGCGGAGACTCTGCTAAGTTCTTTGCCAGTCTGTACCGTAGGCCCTGCCAAGAGGCTCGAGAGTGCCTGCTTTATAGATGAGAGGCTGAGCTCAGTGAAGCTGCAGAGTGTGGGTGCGGGTGACCTCGCCAGGAGGGACCACACCCAGGGGAAGCCTACTGGTAGAAGAATTTGCAGAGGTTGCTATGGACCTTGTGATCCCTTCTCACAGCCAGAAATGTGGGGAGCACCCAGTATGCTGTGGGCTCCGCCCTAGACAAGCTGGGGGGTTGAGTGGGGGAAGCTGATGGGCACAGGGTGACCGTGATCCTGGACAAGGCAATAACCGGGCCTTGAATGTCCAGGAGAAGGGGAGAGAGCCTGGCTCCCTGAGCCTTGAGGATAGACGGGTGGAAGGAAGTTCCGCACAGGGAACGGAGGGAAGGAAGGATGGGGGATTCTCACAGCGGGCCCTGCTCCTGCAAAGCCACAGGCCCTGGCAGGGCGCCATCCTCTTGGGGCCTCTGCTGTGTAAGGGGCACCATGCCAGGGGCAGGGCCCTACCCGGAGCTGGGCTTACAGGGGGTGCCTGGAGAGCTGAACCCCACCCTGCAGGAGGAAGAGCTTTGTGCAGGAGAGGGACTCTGGTGGATTCACCTAGTACCCAGTTCCCACCCCCTGTGCATGGGGCAAATTGAAAGGTGGGCAAGAAGAGGGTAAAATCCACCCAGATGCTATTCAGGGGTCCAGGTGGGGGCCGAGGGCTCTGGCCACTGGGGTGTGCACAGTGTCTATGGGCACAGGCCAGTGACTATCTACATACGCCACATGCAAACATGCCGCCCCAGGGCTGCTCCCCGATGTACACTGGTGGTCACCTCGAGCTTGTTACCAATTCCCTGTCCTAGCAGAGGGGTGACAAGCAGCAAGGGCCCTGGAGGGGAGGATAGGACCCCGCTCCTGGGATGCAGATGAAGCAGGAAAGTGAGCTGGGACCAGCCACAGAGGCAGCCGCATGCATCACCCTAACAGGGGTGGGATTCCTTCCTGCACGCTGTGCAAAACATTGCTGTTTTCAAACAAGACTGCATTTTAGAAAACCAGTATGGAAAATGGACTAGAGAGGAAAGAGGCCCGAGGATGTGCTCTTAATGCCACCAGTTCTGGATTAGGAGGATGCAGTCCAGCAGCGGTGCAGGCAGCCTTAGGACAAGGGCGCAGTCTTCCATGATGTGCATCTGTAGTCTCAGGTACTCGAGAGGCTGAAGCAGGCGGATCTCTTGAACCCAGAAGTTCAAAGCCAGACTAAGAAACATAGTGAGACCTGGCTCCTAATTGAAAAAAAAAGTTAAAAAAATTAAAGAAAAAAAACCAAAGAGAAGTCTAACCTATTTTCTAGCAATACTTTTTTCATGAATAAGCAGCTTTGACCTTTAGCAGCATGTTAATTGCCAAGGAGGGAAAAAAAAAGGCTGTAAAGATATATTGCAAAATAATAGAAGATGTGACTGCAGGTAAGAGTGAATCAGGAGACTAAATATGCAGTACTTTTGCATTAATCTATGAGAAGAAAGATTTGCACTAATAGTGTTTGGACAGGATATCCTGTCTGCTTCTTGTACTATGGATAGCCACTAGGAAGATAACAATGTAAAAAGTATTAGTCATTGAAACTGTACTATAATTCAGCTTTAAAAGAAAAAAAGATAGGTATGCAGCTCCATTCTCTTAATTCATTGGTTAGAGGCATCTGCTGTAATGGTGTCTGTAGACAGAGCATCATATATGCACCTTGTACAACAAAAAGCCACTACAAAAACAATGTGCAATGTATTAATTGTTGAATCTATCCTACTAAGTTGATTTGAAACTGTCTCATTGCTACTTGTTCTTCAATAAAATAAAATTAAAAAAACAAAAAGAGTGAATCAGGAACATGGAAGTGTCAGTTTTGAAATCCCCACATCTCCCTCTCGCCCTGGGTTCTCTCTGTGGACCCCAGGAGGTGTCATCCTTGCTTGTGAGTTAGCTAGGACTCCTCACGTTAAAAATAGTGAAACAAGCAAATATGGTATGGCTTCTGCTTAAACAGCTTGCACAGCCAAGGGACTGCGAAGCGTGATGGCAACGCCATGAGGTAGGGTTGGCTTTGGCCGCAGGTTGGTCCGGTGGTTCCAACCCCGTCTCCTGAACCTGGTTTCTCATCTTCCTGGCATCTACAGCTCAGGCCTTCCACACAGTGGCCCCAGCAGCCCAGGTGTCTCTTGTAGTTACCCAGGGCTGACTTCACATCTCTGCCTTACTTTTTCCAAGATGGTGGCAGGGGTGGAGTGGATGCTGCCCTTTTGGTGGGGAGAATTCCCCTTCTTCTCTTTGTTCCCATCCAAGTGTCCCATTGGCTCTGGGGTTCAAGCAGTCCACCCTCCTCTAACGAAAGGTGGTAGGCCCTGGCACATGAAAGGGCCTGAGGCTCCCCCATCTTCACTCAGGCTGCAGGCAGAAGAAGGAGGAGGGAAGTTTCCTAAGGGAAGGATGTGGACAAGGGTAACCATGGCAACCCATCTCCTTCCACTGGCTGGACCACTCCTGTAGACTTAGAGGCTCCTCCCCCCTTACTGCCCCCAGTACAGGGTCCTCCTGGTGCTATCGCTATCATTTTTCCCTGGAGATTGCATCCTCTCCTGTCTTCCCTGACCACCCATGTCTTGGTGAGTCCTGAATCCCAGCCTCTCTGACCACTCCTTGTCCTCTTTCACCAACCCTGATTACACCCCAGGCAGCCAAGCTTCTTTCCCTCCTCTCATCTCTATCCTCAGCAGCCAGCTCTTGATAGGTGCTCAGGAAGAGCTAAATGATGGGTTTTCTTAGCAGAAGCATCCTCCCCTGAGCTACAGAGCATCCCTGCTGCTTGCCTGGCACCACAGGGGCCTCCCCAGGGCAGAGATCACATCCTGGTCACTGCCGCACTGAGCGGTGCTTAGGACAATGCTGGTGCTTGTGGGCTTTCCCTGAAATGTGTGATGTGACAGAAGGACATGTGGCTGACACAACACAGAGGGTTCTTCCTGGGAAGAGGTCAGTCTCACTGGAGGAGGGGCCGGAAATGGCCTGGACACCGCGATCGCCCTGTGGGGTTTGAGCCACCCTCTTTGCAAACCATTTGGAAGGAGGAGTAGATGCCTGGGAGAGGAAGGATTCTTCAAGACCCTTCCACTCTGCATTCTATGGTACAGCGTGTCCTCAAGCCCAGTTAGGAGACTTAGCTCTACTTTCCAACTAGAGCAGCCTGAAGTTGAACTGCTCCATTTCTTGTTTAAACTCATCTAGCTAGGTATGGTGGTTCATGCCTGCAATCCCAGCACTTGGGAGGCTGAGGCAGGAGGCCTGTTGTGACTTCAAGACCAGCCTGGGCTACATAATGAGCTTCTCTGTCTCTCAAAAAAAGACAGGAACAAAAACAAACTCATCAGAAATCAGGTGCATCACAACAGGGACCTAGGGAGGGAAGGACTGCCACGGGTGGGAGGCCTGTGGGATAAGGACACCCACAGTTACAGCTGCCACAAGTGTTGATCACAAGTGTGTCTGGGAGAGCGGGACACAGCTGTCTGAAACAAGCTCTGGGAGCTCACAAAGTCCGGGTGCCCTCTGCGATCTGATAAGCGCACATGCTGGCAAAGCCCACATGTGGGAAGAGCTGCTCAGCCCTGGGTCTGGGTCCGTCCCACAGTGCTTCTCTTGCTAATGTCCTCTTACTGCCCCCCTAGCAGACAAGTGCCTCCTGCAGTCCTTGGTAGGAAAAAACTAAACAGCAGGACAGAGAAGGAAGCGTGGGGTTTTTATGTCCCTGCCTGGGATACCCGCTGTGCTGGGCCCGTTTCAAGCATTACCTCAGGTGAGCCTCCCAGTGACCCTGGAGACCCAGGTCCTCCTGTTCCCAAGCTCGCAGATGAAGAGACAAAAGCCCAGAGAAGTCCCCCTGTCAAATGGTAGGTGAGGGACAAAACTGGAATCGGTTCTTCTTAAAGCCCGGTTGTGCCATGGGCTGGTGACACCACCGAGCTTCCATCTCGGGGCCTTGGGAACTCGTGGGAGGGATTCCAGGAGCACAGGGCCCGGGACTGGTCACACTTCTTTGGGCTTTGGCCCTCGAGGACAGTGATGTGTAGTAAGTCTCACCTAACAGCCCAATCTTTTATGTGCAAGAATTCAAGTCTGTCTATATCATGACAGATGGTGATCGCAGCACTTGGGGAGACTGAAGCAGGACAGTCCATGACCGGGCACAGCCTGGGATGGAGCAAGACCTTGGTGTAAAATGAACCAAACTAAATTTTTTAAAATGTATGACTGTTATGGTTTGTGTCTAGGTGTCCCCCCAAAGCCTCCTGCAGTCCTGGGGCAGCTTCTGGAGTTTGTGATTGATTCCAGTGGGCGTGGGTGCTGCACCTGCCCTGAGGCAGGCAATTTGCAGTACAATGTAAGGAGGGCAGAGAGGCCAGCCGGCCGAGCTGCGGCCACTCCCTGTGCTTTCTGCCCTTTGCCGCTGCCAGGAATCGAATCGCTGCCCTCTGCCATGTGCTGCTCTGCCCCGGAGCCAGCTGGGTGTGGGCTGAAACCTGCGCTGTGAACTAAATAAACCTTTCCTTCCTCAATTTTGAGTGTTGGGCATTTGTCCCAGAAATGAGAGAAGAGGAACTGAGACACAAGCACTTTAAAAATTGAGAGGAGCAGGGCTGGGAGATGGCTCAATAGAATAAGCGCTTCCCTGGCAAGTGCAAGGGTCTGAGTTCAACCCTGGTTCTGCCAAAAACAAAAAATTGAGAGGAGAAAAAAAGGATTTGCTCACAAAATGGCCCCATGGAGTCCATTCTGTATTTCTTTAATGCTGGTTAGAACTTAAAAGATAATACAGAGAGGTACCAAGAAGAAAATTAAAAAATGAATCATAATTGCCCTGGTCAGAATGCCTTCTTGACATTTTAAAAATCCAAAACAGTTTAAAAATTCAAACAGCAAGAAAGTTTTAAAAATTAAATACCATTTCTCTCCCAAAATCTATCTTTGCCCACATTTTCTTGGGATTTCCTTCAACAAAAGGAAGGAGTAGAATCCTACATGTACAGTTAGATTTTATGTTTCACACGAATGGGGTTGCGTGGCTCCAGGTGTTCTGGGGCCTGCTCTTTTTCACTCAAACAATCTCCCTTTCTTTTTTTTTTTTGAATGCTGTATCAGTCATTCTGCAGTCCTGGGACAAAATGCCTGACATCCATGATTTAAAGGAGCAAACAGCTGGGGAGGTAGCTGAGTGGTCCAAGAGCCTACCTGGCAAGCACAAGGTCCCAAGTTCAATCCCTGGTACCACGTGCTGTGCCAGCTCCGAATCCACAGCGGGCTGTACTGGCCCAGAATCTGGGCTTGGTGCCACATGCCTGTAATCCCAGGGCTGGGGAGGCTGAAAACAGGAAGATCACTATGAGTCTGAACTGCATAGTGAGACCTTGTACCAAATAAATAAATAAATATGAAATTTAAAGAAGCATGGGTTTATTTTTGGTTCATGGTTTTGAGGGTCCAGTCCCCAGCTAGCTGGCTCTCAGGCAGAACACCATGGCAGAAGGATACAGTCGGGGAAAGCTGCTCCCTGAGGCTGGGAAGCAGAGAGGGTTGTCATGAAAGTTGTGGAGGAAGGGGCCGGGGACCCAGAGAGTCCCCAGGGGCACATCTCCACAGCCCACCACACACACATACACACACAACATGTGCTTTCTTAATCTCCTACACATCACTCCAGCCAATTCAGGTGACAATCGTGACAAACCATCACATTACACCCCTTGTCAATTTAATATTGCAACACCTCTGAAGCCTTCCCTTCCAAATAGAGGCAAGAGCTAGGCCCCTGCTCTACCTAACAATGTAGTTTTGCTCTCTGCAACTGAAAATGCACTAACCCTGTTCCCAAAGTCTCAAAGGTCTAGCCTTGCTCCAAGTCCAATTCTAAAGTCTCTGAAGGGCTAGACAAACAGCTCAGCAGATTAAAGTGCCTGCATGCAGGCACAGGGGCCAGGGGTTCGATCCATGGGCCTGCTGTGCTGGCCCTGTCCCTGGGATATACTGAGATGGCAATTGAGCCTGGGCATGGTGGCACATGCCTGTAATCACAGCTCTCAGGAAGCTGTAGACAGGTGGATCACTATAAGTCCGATCTATTAGTGAGACCCTGAACACCCTGTAGACTGTTCCCTAAAATACAAAATAATAGTAATAATAATAAAGTCTCCTCTGAGACTCAAAGCAAACTCTTACATTGTGAATACCTATAAAAAGCAAAAAACAGTTATATGTTTCTAAAATCCAGTGGTTTAGACCTAAGATCTAAAAATTCCCAGTCTAAAAGGAAAGAATGGGAGTTGGGGATAGGGTAGAAAATTATCAGACCAAAACAAGATCAAAACCTAACAGGGAAAATATTAAGTTGTAATTTCAAGTGATTGTTGTTATTTTTTTTTAATTTATTTATTTTCTTTTTGTGATACTGGGGATTGAACTCAGGACCTTGCACTTGCCAGGCAAATGCTTATTCTACTGAGCTGTCTCCCCAGCCCTGTTTTTATTTTATTTTTTATTTATTTTTTGTCTTTTTGAGACAGGGTCTCACTATGCAGTTCAGGCTGGCCTTAAGCTCACTTTGTAGCTCAGGCTGGTCTCGAACTCACAACAATCCTTCTGCCTCAGCCTCTGGAGTGCTGGGATTACAGGCATGTGCCACCATGCCTGGCATATTTTTTTTTTAGAGGTAGTGTATTAGTCTGCTTTGTGTAGCTATATCAGAATACCTGAGGCTGCTTCCTTTATAAAGAAAAGGGGTTTATTTAGCCTATAGTTTGGGGGCTGAAAGACTAAGCTTGGGTGGCTTCCTATTCCACTTTTGAGGCAGGCCTCCTTGGTGGTAGAGTGGGAAGGGAAATAGTTCTGTGCGCAAGAAAGCAAACACAGGGAGTAGCCCCACTTTGTAGCACCCTCCCTTGGGGACACAATCTAGTCCTAAAGCACTGCGTTGATTCCTTCCTCCATGATCTAAGTACCTCCCAACTGGCCCCTTCGTCACAGTAAGGACCAGGCTTGCAACTTAGGGACCTTAAGGTACACAGACACTGTGTGAACCACAGCAGGTAGTTACATCAAGACTCCAAAGGGGAAACAGATCGGATCAGTTTCCTCTACCTGCTGTGCTCAATTGACACAAATATAATGGTTTACAGCAACTCAGATTTGTTGTCATACAGCTCAGGAAATCTGAAGTCTAGAATGATCTGGAAGAGCTGGGTCCCCCTGGGGTGTCTGGGGGACCCTTGACCAAGTGGACACCACTTTGCCTCATGGTCCCTTCTTCTTCAGAACTGGCAGCCTCACATGTCTGGACCTCCTGACTTCCTCTTACCAGGACCTCTGTGATTACAGGGACCCTCTCAAATGGTCTAGCATAAGCTCTCCATCTTAGCCACAGAGACACTTTAACCACGTAAGGTCACATGTTCACAAATTCCAGGCACTAAGACAGGAAGATCTTTGGAGAGTCATTATCAAAGGGAAATGGAGAGGAGGGACAAGGGAGGGAGTGATAACATGGCTCCTAGGGGCAGCTGTCCCCCCACCTCAGCATTCTGGAACTTTCTACATTTCATGTGGCATCCTGGTTCTCCAGGGCTGGCACATCGCCATGTTTGTTTCTTATTCCTCTGTTTCTCCCCATCTCCAACACATACACAGACATCGAGCCTGGGCAATCTATGGGACTTAGGCATGTGTGCCAGGGGTCCACTCTCCCAGCTGGGCCTGTCCTCCTCAGTAGGCTCCTGAAAACCAGGAGCCAAGTATTAAGCTTGCTGTGATGGTGATGGTGGTAGTGCTGGTTATTATACCACAAGAAATACGGCTGACAGGGCACCTCATATCTGATCAGAGAGGGAAGCGAGGAAGGAAGGAAGGAAAGGAAGAGCCTAGAAGAGGAGGGAGGCCCTTCTTTCCCAGCCCCCAGCTCTCCCTGCCATCCTGTAGGATCACTCAGCCCTCCTCAGCCCAAGCCCCACAGGCAGGTGTTATAGCAAAGGCTCTGCTAGGCCATCACGCCCTAGTTTCCTCTGAGCCACCAGGCCCTGTTTTCCATTTGGCAGAACCCTGGCACCAGGAGAGCCATGAAGCTGACTGTCCTTGGGAATTCTGCTTGGAGGGGGACAGCAGCCAGGGGCAAGAGCAGCTCTGATCTGGTGTGGAGGGCTCCAGACACTGTGTGTTGCTCATGTACATCACCTCAGAAGGCCCCGCTCCCTTACCCTGAGGCCTCCATCCATTTGGCCTCCCTGAGAAGTTGGCCAGGGAAGATTTTCCCCTCTTGATTATAAAAGGAATGAATGCCTCTTATTCCTAAAAATGTTGACCATTCAGGAAAGCACAAGCCAGCAGAAAATAAAATACTGTCCTGCTGTTCAGCTATTTGGGGGCACCATGGTTAACATAGTAGCCTATTTCCTTCTAGAATTTTCTGTGCACATATATTTGTAACTCCTGGGAGTGTTTCTTCCTGGTGTCTTCTGGGGAGGGACACTGAGAGATCTTACTACACCCAGATGGTTTGTGTGTCACTGGCTGTGGCTCTCATGAGGGGCCTGCTTCAGGTCCCCAACCAGGGAGAAGATTGAAGAGACTGTCTTGGAACTTGAAGGAAGGTTACTGGACAAGACCTGGGGGCCTCCAGGTCATCAGGATCAGAGTCCCGTCTGACGGGGCTGGGAAGCTGAGGGAGGTGTCACATGAAGCACCATGGAACCTCAAAAGGCTCCTATGGGGATTTGCTCACGGTAGTGGATTTCTAACTGGCAGTCAACTTATTACACCCAGCTGAATAGAACTAGCATGGTGTGGGGTGTGGGAGGCCCATCTGAGGGTTGTTGCCAGCAGCATAAAGGCAGAACTGGAGAAGCTGCCTGAATGCTGTTAGGGACGCTGTTTGGAGAAGCTGTGCGAGCTGTGGGGAGCTGCTAGCTCTCTTGGGTTGTTCTGCTGGAGGGCCTTGTCATGCTGGCTTTCTCGATGAACTTTGGTTCTCATCTTGAGCATCGCTTCCTGGCTCCAGAAGCACTGCTCAGCCTCCTGGAGAAGCTAGTCACATCGGCTTTCCTGAGGGGAGCTTGACTTTCCTCATCACTGGAGGAGCTCGGGACCTCACTGTTGCTGAGGATGGCTGTGGTGCCTTTGGGGGAGCTCTAGTCTTACCTTGAGTGTTGCTCCTGGCTCCAGTTCAGCTCCCTCAGCCTGCTGGCAGAGATCCTTCATTCCGCTGGCATAGACTTCCCAGCTTCCATCACTGACCTCTGGGCCTTTCCAGCACAGATCCATGAAGCAGGCCTGCCTGAGGCTTTGTTGTGGGCTCTGGGCCTCCAGTGGGGCTTGTGGGAGGCACTGTTATGAGCTCTAGGTTTTCAGCCGGACTCATGCAGGATATCAGGGTCCAGGCCCTCAGCTGGAGTCTTTAGTGCTTAGTGTATGGACAGATTTCCTGCATGTCTTAGTTACTTTTTACTCATTGCTGGGACAAATACTCAACACTCAAAATGAAGGAAGGAAAAGTTTATTTAGCTCACAGTTTGTAAAGGTTTCAGTCTGTGCTTGGCTGACTCCAAGACAGCCTGGCACATGGCAGAGGACAGCTGCTCGTGACGGTGGAAAATAACAAAACAGCCAGGGCAAAAGGGCAGGAGCAGCGGCAGCAACGGCCACAGAGAGCAAGTCTGTCTCCCTTCTGTGGCTTTCAGGCTGTCCGCCCCAGGCCGGGTGCAGCACTCACACCCACAATCCCAGCACTGGGTCATGAATCAATTACAAAGTCTGGAAGTCCACCCCATGGCTGCTTGAGGCTTTGGGGGGACAGCTAGACACGACCCATAACAGTGCTGGGTCTCCCTAGGGCAGGCTTCCCCACCGGCAGCTGTGCTGAACCAGTGTAGCTGGCTGTTATTTATTCAAGCTGACCCACTCAACCAACCATCAGAAAGGTGCTCAACAAATGTGACCTAAGGAAGCGGCCTCCTCCCTGGGCCTCTGACTCCTCCTTTGTAAAATAAGGCCGCAGCACTGGATGACCCCAAGGCCAAGCATTTCTGCTTGTGACACCCACCAGCAGGCTTTGGTCTCCTCTCCCTTCCCATCCAGAGCCCCCAACTTTCATGTCCTTTCTGTCCCATGCTTAGACAGGACACCGTACACTATCTCAACAACAGACCGCGTGGCACACAAGTTACCCAGAGCCTTTGATGGATGAAGGGCAAGGGTAGAGGGAGGCGGGGTGGAGGTCTCTGGACCACACTTACTTTCCACATGTTGGAAATTATTCAACTTTTTAGTTTTTTGCAGTATCATCAGCATTCCCCCAACTTTTTAAAAACTCCCTAGACACCAGATTTTCTAAAAGTACCACAATAAATGAAGGTCTACGATTGCATTGCAGAGAATAGCCATAGTTCCTGGAATTTTATGGAGTAGGAAGCCAATATTACTCTTACTAAAGTAAATCCTTAAGGGTCCTGAAGCCAGCTCAGTAATAGCTGGGGACTTTCCAGAGGCGTCATTCCTGGTGTGCCTGATTGGAAATAGCTCTCTCAATTACCAGAACTGGGTGGAGAAGGCCAAGGTATGCTTGGCTGAAACCGTGTAAGTGGGGTCTAGAAGCACATTCTAGAAAGAGCTGTGGCTGAAGTATAAAACCAGATGCAAAAGTATCTGTGTTATGGTTCTCACAGCTGTGAATCTCTCCCCGGCAGCAGAACTGGAGACGTTAATTTGATGCACTCGAGGGGATGGAGCTGAAACAAATTCCAGACTTTGAACTTTGACCTTCTCTGATACTGGGTAACCCTCAGTCAACCCTGGGCACAGTCCAGGACTTATTGCAAATGATTAAAGAAAAAAATCAGATTGTACTAAGTTTTTGATAATTTTTATTTGCTCTCAATAGGCAGAGAGCCATTTCCACCCTTTGGGGACCCAAGACGCCTTCTGGAGCTGGGTGGGCTGTCTGACTTCTGACAGGTCCCCACCTCTCCTGCTAGGGGCTAGGGATCTGCACTCCTTAGTCAGGATGTGGAAGTAAACACTGGCATAGAGACAGTTCGGCAGGCCAGCTTGCCTCATACAGCCTCTGTGGTTTGCTTTGATTTTATCTTGTGAATCCTGTCTTCGGGGCTCATCAGGAAGATTTGGTTAAACTAGGGGAGAAATTTTGGAATGAAGATTTCTCTTCTGCCTGTCTTCTTTCCAGAGTGTCTGGCAGCTGTCTGCAGGGAGGGATGGGAAGCCGTGAAGACCCTCCACCCTCTCAGGGGTGCAGCCCACCAGGTGCGGCTTGGGAGTTGGCAGGAAGCTCAGAGTGGAACAGGAAGTGGCTCCGTGTGGCATCACAGGCAGAGCCCAGTGGCCGGCCCTGCGATGGTCCTCTTGCTCCTGATCAGCACGCCTCTGACAGCCCCAGGCCCACAGCGGCCATTACCAGCTCTGCCTATGCCCATAACTGCCCCGTCCCTTCCCCAGAGCAGGGGCAAACTGGGGGCTGCTCTCCCAGCCTCTGTCCATTCTGCCCTCTCTGCCATCCTTGCTGTTTCCAATACCATCTCACTAATCTGAGAGCTGATTTTGAGATGTAAAATTAGCAATCCCTGCTTCTTTTGCTGGAAAGAATTCACAAATAAAACTAAACTGAAATAAAAACACAAATTCCTTTTTTACTGAAAGTAGAGGATACCTAAAACACAAAAGAGATCAGTGAGGAAGGTGGGAGACTAAGAGTTACTTGCTTCAAAGATGGGTCGTCTATATAAAGATTCGACAAAGAAAAGGAAGAACACAAAACAAAACAAAAAATAGGTAGTGGGTAAAGAAGATTCGGTGTTGGCTGGGTGTGCCAGTGCTTACCTGTAACACTCCGCAATCCAGGAGCTGAGGCAGGAGGATTGCAAGTTCAAGCACAGCCTAGGATATTTAATGTCCCATGGTGCCCCTGTTTCAAAATAGTAAAATAAAATAAAAGGGACTGAGGATGTAGCTCAGTATGAAGGCCTCAGATTCAGTCCCCAGCACTTTGGGCAAGAAGGAGGAAGAGGCAGAGGAAGGGCAAGAAGAGGGGGAGGCGATCTTGCGGTACAAATATTGATTTAGTGAAGGTGCAAATTCAAATTGGAAAATCAAGAAAACTTAGCCAAGTCATTTCCTTCACAGAGAAAACACACACACAGTGGGGCTGAGGTGGAGGCTGAAGGTGACAGGACGATGGGGGAAGCCAGTCCAGAGCTTGGAGAGCCCAGGAGGAAGAGAAAGTAAAAGACAGCCCATGCCACTGTCACTCGTCAGAGGAAGGTTCACATTTATGAGAGTTAAAGAGAAAGTGAACACAGTTGAAGAACCAGTAAGAGGAACAAGGGAAGGGCAAATGGAACGTGTGGCGGATTAACTATGGAGCAGCTTGCAGCGCCCCGCTGAACTGGGCCAGGGTGGTGCTGCGGGTGGAAGGCCACCTGAGGAGTGTCGCCGGGGCATAAAGGGAGGACTGGAGGGGAAGATGGCGCGCTGTTGGTTCTCCTGAGGAAGCTCATCCTGCTGGCTTTCCTGATCTGAACCTGGCTGTTGTCATCGTCAGAGAAGCTCGGGTCTTCAGTGTCTGTTGCTCAGAGTGGCTGCGGTTCTCTTTGGGGGAGCTCTGGTCCTTACCTTCAGCATTGCTCCCTGGCTCCAGTGCAGATCCCTCAGTCCGATGCCGCAGATCCTCCACCTGGCTGGTGCAGGCTTTCTGGCTTCCACCGCTGCTCTTCGGGCCTCCCCAGGGCAGATCCTTGGTACCATTGTATGAGGCATTGTCAAGGGCTCCAAACCTCTAGCCGGACTTCATTACTGTGGGCTTAGAGTCTCCAGCTGACTCATGCAGGACATTGCCGTGGCATCCAGGCTGGGTTCTCTGGGTCTCCTGCACTCCTTTGCATTTGACTCAGGTGAATACTACAAAAATAATCCTATAAATTGTTTCCTGCATTAAATCTTTGCCCTGCAAACTTGACTACAACAAAATGAAAATGAAGAAAACAGATCCTTGGGAAAATGTGAGATAGATCTAAAAGGCCAGGATTTAGTTATGTATGCATTCAATGTCTCTGAAAAGCCACACAGAAGGTGATAATATTGCTTGCTTCTAGGTAGATCAACTGCTTACAAAGTGGGACTGGAGGATAGAAAGAAGAGAGGTTGAAGTCGAAATTTTCACTTGCATGTGTTTCAGAATGTTCACATGTATGGGCAGATTAGTTTATCAAACAATTCCAATAAAGCAATCCCCACCTTTATGTCCCAGCACAGGTATACTCACAAATCTCATATTATTCTCTTTGTTATTCTCCTACTGGAGCATAACACTGGGACCAGTGGATCCACATCTTACTTTTCTACTGTAAATTTGTACTTCAGCATAATATCAGATTGATGTATGTCTCAGGACCTTTCACTAAGGAAAGCAGGAAGCAATCTATGTGTTTACTCCATTGATATGATGAATTGGCAAGGTGTGTACAGGTATGCAAAAGTGACACAATGGGTATTTTATCCACATGTTCTAACTAGCTTTGTGTGAGTTTACCCAAGCATCACAAAGGGTCCAATAGACCCACACTACTCCAGGATTTGTTTTTTAAAGTTTTCTTTTGTTTTTTTCTCATACAAGTAGCCCAATTCAGTACAAGGGCACAGGAAAAACAGATTAAAAATTTTTGGAGGAAATTAAAAGTGACTCATCAGATTATTGGTGCATAGAAGACAAAGATGATTCATTATAGGAAAATGCATTCTGTTGTAAGGGAAAAGTGGTGTGGATAAACAGTGATGACAATGGTAACAACTTTGCTGTTGATCATGTGAGCTAAAGTTCCTGTGACAGTGAAATGCAGCAAGAATTGACTGATACAGGGAATGTAGACCTCCTTGATTCAGTTGATGAAGAAAATATCAATGTGAATACACGTTTGACTAGTCAAAATAGTTCAAAGTAGCCATGAAGCCAAGAGGAATGATCTGATGTTAGAATTAGGTCCAAAATCATAGTGAGGCTCTTAGCAGGGGTGAAAAGTATTGGACAGAATACCAGCACCACCATTCCATGTTGAAAACTGAAGCAGATGAAATGCTACAAGATGTTGTGAGATGCACAAAGGCTGAAATGCAAGTAAAATGGTCTGTGTCCACTTTAGCCATATTCAAAAATGTGTTTGTTATGACACTTTGCTAGCTGAACTGAAAGCATTTATAGGTCTGCTATACCTAGCAAGGATTTCTCATAGTAATTGCAGGAATGTAAAAGACTTATGGAAAAGCGATGGGTCAAAATACGGCATAAAAATGTATGCCTTTGTAGATGCAAAAAAGTTATGCTTTCAATTTAAACATTTATCCTGTAACTCAACTATCAGCTCCTTATTCATATGGTAATAAAACGAATGAGGTTGTGAAAGGACTGGTTGCTCCTGTCTCTCAAACTAATTAGAACATGACATTTGACAACTGGTTTACAAGTTTCCATTTGACATTACATTTGCTAACAAAGCACAAGTTGAGAGCCAGGCGTGGTGGCGCATGCCTGTAATCCCAGCACTAGGGAGGCTGAGGCAGGAGGATTATTGTGAGTTCGAGACCAGCCTGAGCTACAAAGTGAGCTTAAGGCCAGCCTGAACTGCACAGTGAGACCCTGTCTCAAAAAAGACAAAAAAAAAAAAAAAAAACAGCACAAGTTGAGCAGCCCAGAAACTGTACACAGGAACAAAGCACAAATTCTGAATGAAATATCATGATTTTGAAACAGAGAATTGTATAGTACAATCTTTGAATTTCAGAAAGATAACATTGGCCTCATATTTGGCAAAGAAAAACAAGCTGGTACTCTTGATGTCAACATTTCACTGTGATAGAGAAAGCTGGCCAGAATGGAAGCCTGAGATGGAAACTTCCTACAACAAAACCAAAGGAGGAGGTGGAGATGTTATTGATGAGTTATGAAGCCACAGCAATGTCACTTAAAACAC